>JAHLSL010000067.1:1736802-1797896 GCA_025920805.1 Petroica traversi
TCCCCCTTAGTGACGCTCTTCCGATCTGGTGCGTGGCGGGGGGGGGCGGGGCTCCGGGGCGGTGGCGCGGAGCGGAGCCTTGAGGAGGGAGCGCTGAGAGCCCTGAGGAGAGCCCTGAGGAGCGCCCCGAGAGCCCCTACCTGTGGCATGGCTGAGGTGAGTGCGGCCTTTCCGCCCGCGCCTTTGCGGGATCCTGCCCGGACTTTGGTCTGAGCCGCCTGGGCTCTCCCTGGAGCTCGGCCGGAGCACTTGAGCCAAAGTAGGTGTGGGGTGTTCGGTTGGGTCTCTCGTCTTCGCTTTCCTCTTTCCCATCCCCGCGGTATCGGAGCTTTCTCTTTTTCTTTTCCTTGTATTTATTTACCTGGCATTTGGGGAGCTGTTTTACCGACAAGTTTCAGGTTCTCCTTCAGCTTGTTAAGTTCTCTCCTGTGCACCCTCCAAAGAAAGGAAATCCGTCTCAAATGAAGCTGCATATGAGGTCCCACTTGGTACCTCAGCGGTAGCAAAGCGAACATATTACTCCTGATTTGCTGTGAAAGGTAGTTTGCTGCTGTTTAGGTGGAGCAGGGTGAGCTTTAGATGGAGGATTTTCCTCTGTGTCATCATGTCCCCTTGGTTGCTAAGCAGTGGTGACCACATCTGTGGAAAGATGGAAGAAACACAGAGGGAGCAACAGGAAAAGCCAGGAAGAACAGCAGAGATTTCTCTTAGGCAGCCTTATCTCCTGGGTATTTTTGTAGAGAATTAACACCAATGCATTAATCCTTCTTACACACCTGTTACCTTAACTCTCAATTTCTGGCATTCCAGCTGCATTTCAGGTGCAGAAAAGTTGTTTTGTTCAGCCAAATTGGTTTGTCATTACAAAGAGAAGTTGTTCATAACAAACGCACTTTGTGCTTCTCCTAAGTGGCGCTGCTTCAGCCTCAGAAAAAGAAAGAAGTATTGATAGGAAAACAAATGATGGAAACAATCCTTGCACGAGCAATCCTTACACAAAAGTGTTTGGTGATTTATGAAAAGGAAGCTTTTTGTCACGACAATTAATTTCAGTACTCTTTCCTCCTCCTTTTGAACAATCAGATTTTCATGTTTACCTTGAGGACTTCAATGTATCTGATGTTTCTTTGTTCACCAAAATATCTCATAGTTTCTGGATTATAATAATAAAACTTCTAGTCTGAGTGGGATTCAAAAACTGCAATTAAGTTGTGAAAGGGTGGATTTAATACTATTTTTCCCAGTTGAACTTGTTCTGACACTGCCATTTTCATGTCAGTTGTGTGTGTGTCTAAACATTTTCCAGCTTTTAAGTGGACTGAAAATCTAGTTACATTAGAATCTGATCAGTTCTGTGTTGTTGTCACTGTTTGCCAAACACAGCTGTTGTAGGCAAATAGGAGGAATCCATCCTGGGTGCTGGCTCTGATCTCACTGTGAGAAGCACAGCAGCCTCTTGGCTGGTCCTGATGGAAAAGGGTGTGTCAGGGTGGGGAGGCAGAGCTCTCTGTGTGCATCACCACGGACATTCGGGATGGTCAGAGCTGTGCACAGGATGCTGCAGGATCTGCCAAGGGCCACTCTGGCCATTAGCCAGTCCAAGGGCTTTGCTGCCACCCACCACTTCACCCGCACCCCATCTCTGCCATTTCTCTGTTAGTGAATCAAGAGGAGTTTCATGTAGGCTCTTGTTTTTCTCTTCTCTCTTACATATATTTAAAAATCATGGGTTTTTCACTGGTCTTCTAAAGGTGTATTTAGCTGAAGTTTATACAAGTGCAGATTTGATGAAAATAAAAGTTCTGTGTAATTCTTAGGCATTGATAATTTTGTATTATTCCTAATAGACACAAAAGCAAACGTTGCCCTTTCCATATTTAAAACATTGTTCAGTGTTTGCAGATGAAATTCAACAGAGGGAAATGGAAGTGGGTAAAACAGGTTGTTTGTTTTAAAACTGCACACGTTAAAAGAAATGCTAAATGCAGATAAATAGTATAAGATGTGAACAATTTTGTGGGCTTTTAAACAGATTTTGTTAGCCGAAGGTTTTTTACCAGCAGTACAATATTAATACTGACAGCTTTTGCCTTCAATATTTTATCATAAAACTTGTTTCTCTTATTCGAGGCAAGGGTGAAGCTTTGATTAATGTTGAAAAACACTTCTTTGCTTCATATAAGCAAATATAATTTATTGCTAATACATACTCACTACTGATAAATGGTAGTATGTAGAAGTACAGATAGCATGTAGAAGATATTTCATCTCATTCCAGTCCAAAGAAACATACTGGAAATACACCTGGATCTGATCCTTCAAGAACATGTGTCCTCATTTAATTACTTTATAGGGACACTGAGTTGGATGCCTTCTGCAGCATGTCCTTTGGGACTGCACAAGAGCATGTAATCCAGAACACATGGAGACAGAACTGGTATAATTTAATCTTCACAAATATTTTCCTTTCCTGTTGAAATAAATTGTAAACTCAGCCCAGGACAAGGATGTATTTATCAATAATAATCACAGATGTCCTGTTCCTTAGAGAGGGTTGAGTCATCCTCAATGATGAGTGATTGCACTGGTTGAAGCACTTTTGTTCAAAGCACACTGTCTGCTACCAGGGAAGATTTTCCATTAATTGTCTTGTTCCTCTTGTAAAGGTTTCTGTCACCACTAACTAGTTGATTTCTAGACAGAAGACTAACTCTTTCTTAAATATCTGACTACAGGTTGAATTTTCCCCTGTGATGTAATAAAGTCAGTATAAATAGTTGTCTTAAAGTTGTGGAAGAAATCCATTCTAGAAGTTCAGTATCAAAGCAGAAGTTTAAAAGAAAAAGTGCATCATCTTGTGTGCTGTTGTGTACTAGACAAAGCCCCTCTCCAAGAGAAATTTGAATATATTTTCTAATGTGAGTAAATAAGTTTAATACAGTTGTTTCCATAGAAGTACTGTCATGTTTTCTGTGAGGATTGGGCTTTCTCTTTGAAAACCTCACCATGAAATTTTTCTTGCCTGCAATTCAACAAGTTAAGTAAGGAAAAACAGCAACAATGCTCCAGCAAGCCTCTTTTTTGCACCTCTGTGACGTATTTGTGACATATATTAAATGGGAGTACCTTCTGTATCTATAGTTTTAATTGATTCTTGGGTTAGTTGATTGCTGTGTTGATGAAACCAGTGATGTATGGATCTAGCCTGTTGTTTTTGTTTTTTTGTTTTTTTTTTAGCTTGAAACTGTATCTTTCTCAGATGATGCATTTGTAGAATCAGTGTTTCCCTGTATGTTTGGACTTAAAATTCTTATTTGAAATTGCCATATCTTAGTGGGGCCAGAGTGGCCAAGAGAGCTGAAGTGTCCCTGTGTGCCCCTGCAGCGTTCCCTGCTTTGCAGAGGGTAGCTCATGCTCTGTAGCAGCTGTCCCGTGCATGCAGGGCTGGGCAGTGCTGGGCTCCCTTGGGCTGTGCTGTGCCCAGGTCCTTGCCAGTCCATAGAGAGATGATGCCGTGTGTGCTGCACCCAGAGCAGGAGCTGGCAGGTCATCTCTACGTTTTTTCTGTGTTGGGTATTCCCAAGACCTCACCAAGTTCTGGGACAAAACAGGCAACCCCTTTGTGTTTGACTCTCTGTTTGGCTTTCTGTCTGGACAGCAGTGATTTAATGAACACATTATCCTGGATAAAACTGAGTAGATAATCAGTGGTGACATACTACAGAGGAAAAGTAACCAAATATAAGCACAATCTTGACACTCACTTTGATTTAATTTTAAAGTGTATGTAACTTCACAATGTTTTATAGATGCTGATTTACCTTGCTACAGTATCATTGATAAGGAGGGTTTTTTGGTACCTTAAGTATGAAAAATGAAATCCTGCTGTATGCATTATTATATCTCTGGGTTTCCTGAATGTATAATATCTGTCTTAGAATATTTACAACATTGCTGGGAAGTATTTTGCCCAACTATTTTTACTGTGCAAACTTATATCCCAGGAGTTAGGCTATTAGAGATTGTATAAAAGTTGCATCTTTTCTTTCCACAATTTGTTTAGTAATTCTTGTCTGTTTCCCACCTCACCTCCCTTACCAAAGCCACCCTTTCCTTCTGATGTACCCTCATACACCCACTGCCCCGATTTCCCTCCCAGGTGTGGCACAGGTGTTCTGCTCTTGTCCTGCATGACTAGAGGAAATGTTTGACATTTGATCAGACAGCAGCCAGGAAGGAGCTTTTCATTTCTAGTACCCAAATAATTAATGTGACTATACTTCTTGGCTGTCTGGCTTGCTCAGCTAGCATGCAAATTCTTTATAATAATGGGAAATGTGCTTTCCGAGCAGCTGGCCAGCCTGTGAGGAAATGTTTGTTTTGAAGGTCTGCCACCTAGCAGGGACCTGTGCTTCTTTGCCCTAAATCCATCGCTGGCTTCTCTGGGACTTGCTCCTTGGAGCTGCACGTTTGCTCAGCATTGAGATTGTCATTGTTCAACAAGGAATGTGTTTTTATGTGCAGGCTCAGCTTTGGTGTCTTCCCCCTGATTCTGTCTGGGAATCCTTCTCTTACAGCAAGGTTTACATTCAAGAGAAAACCTCAAAGGAAATTGAATAAATCAAATTATTTGAAAATATGCAGTACTTTCAGTGTCTTTAGGATGTATAGCCAGGTTTATTGGTACAGAGGAAAGTATTTAGAATGTTTTTATTTATAGTTTGTTTATAAAGGCTTTGCAGCATTCTGCTTGAAAAAACCCAAACCTTCTGGTTTGCTACAAGTTTTATTGGATTTATCTATCCGGTGCATGGGGTGGATGGATAAAGTTGAAAGTTTTGAGGTTTTTTCCTACCTAGATAGTTGGTGGGGGAAGGAGAAGGTCATTATTTGAGAGCTGAATTACTGATTAGAGTACTTCTAGTATTGGTTGTCTTTGATTACATACAGGCCAACCAAGGCAGGAGGAGGGAGAGGGGAGTCGAACACCTGGCACAGTGAGGTGGTACTTAGGAAAATAATGTGTGAAGGTACTACTTAGCCTAACATGTCTATAGAAAAACCAGTGAAGACAGAGGAAATTCATATTTGCAATCACCTCATATTAAGTGTAGCATGAAGGTGACACATTTCCATACAAATCCATCAAAATCTGAAAGGTCTTTATTAAAATAGAGCCCTCAAGTTCAGCAGTCAGAGGGATCTCATCCAGGAATAGAACCCCTTATTAGCTAGGACATGCCAATTCTTGTGATGTAATTTTCTTTTTTTCTATCCCAATGAAAATACAGTTTCTTTTCTGTTACAGTACTTCTGCTTTGGGAGCTGGGCTCCAGCTTTTGTGTATAACAGTGGTGGTGCTGAGTTGCATTGAACTTCTGTTGATCTCCTGTGTTAGAGGATCTAAGAGAGTAGCTTGCTTGACCTCTCCCTGCAGACAATTCTGTTGGTACAATAGTCTGGGTCAACACAGCCTGGACTCCTTCCACAGCCTACATGAGAGATTTGCAGGCATGTAAATACATGACATGGCAAACTACTGTGTTAGATAATTTTGAATTCTGTACTTTATATCTCTTCTATTAAGAAAAATGTATTAAGTAATGTACATTTGGATTCAGATCCTATTTCCTGGAAGCTTATTTTTCTGTTTATAGGTTAAGTGATGTATTTTTAAGGAGTTCCTACATTTTCCCTTCTTAAAAAGATTATACAGGTCTTTTTAGAAACAGACCTCTTGACTTACTCTCAAGTTATTCCCTTCATTAATTATATGACCCTCAGTTTTGGTGGGAAAATGTACTTCAAAATTGGATGCCTTGCACGACATTTAAAGAACTTATAAGGAAGTAAAACCAGTGAGAATTTTTATGGTAAATTTCCTTTGCAATCTTAGGGACTTAAATCTCATTATATGTCTTTCAAGTGATGTATCAGTTATCAGGTTTTTTTGTTAGACAAAGACTTTCATAGACAAGAGCAGATTTAAGATTTTTAGGGATAATATTTGGTAATATTTTGTAGATGTTTCTGTGCCCTAATAAAGATTATTTTTAAAATTAAATTACGTAAATTGAATGAAAGAAGAGTCCTTTTGTTTGGAGCACCTAATAGCCATGATCACCTATTTTATCTTTCTTTACTTCATTCTCCTTCCATCAGGTCACTGGAGGCATATTTTACTTTTTTTTTACGTTGCTATATCTTTTTACTTTCACTAAATTCAATCAGAGGTCTCTCCTTCTTTGTAGTGAAGATACTATTTCATGAATGATGAAAAAGAATAAAATCACAACTTTCAGAAAATAATAAATAAGGATGATCTTTTCTGTTAGAAATCTTTTCTCAGTCAATCAGATTGAGGACAATGTTCCTCCCATCGTTGGACAAATATGTCAAATGACAGTAGCTTAGTACTTTGTAAGTAATGTAAGAGATGTAAATGTGTTTACCAGCAAATCAACTAGAAACAAAATCCATTTTCATGGTTCTTGCATCACAGAGATTTGTGCTTGCTGACATCTTTTAGATGGAGATGGGTGTTTAATTGAAGAATTCTCTAGTAATGTTTTTCTAAAAGTGGTGTGTAGTGCTGTTCCTCTAGTTTCATTCGCAGTGTGAATTTTTCTAAAAGTTGCAATGTTGTGTTTATAATAGGTGTGTATTCACTTCTAGTTTTAGAAAGTTGTACGTGAATTTGCAAATACTAATTTCTTTTTTTTCCTGTGGTTTTGGCTAAGCTAAAGAGAATGACGTACCCTTCTGGAGATCTCTGAGATGCAAAGAAGTGTGGGGGAAGGAATGCAGGCACAGACTAATAGGATATTCCCCTCTCCTGATGAATACTTGATTAAATTATTTATTCCTACTCTATGACTGGGGAGGAAGAAAGACAGAAGGTTTTGAAGCTGGATGTTATTCCACAGCACTGACAAAGTACAGTGGCTCTGGTGGTCTGGACTGAAGCAGCAGTTTTCTTTTTGTCTGGAATAGAAAATGGCAGCGTATTATGTAAAACAAAGAAAATTACTTTTTTTTAAACTGACTGCTGCACTTTACATCCTGCTCTTTTAATGACTGTTTTCTGTGAATGACTTGCAATTCTGTTTTATATTGCACAACCACAATGGAATTAATCACCACTTTCTGCAGCAGGATAGCAGTTCAGGCAGAGACTCCTTTGTTAAGGGAATTGTGTACTACTGCACATGTATTAAGAAAATTTGGGTGCCTACAGTGAGGAACAATATGAGAGTTAGTTTTGGTTGGGTTTTATTGGTTTTTTTGAGGGGGGGGGCGGGGAGAGGGAGAATTTTTTCACTTTCTTTCCCCTGGCTACTTTTAGTTAGTGTTGCTGTAGGTATATTTTCAAACATCTGCCTGTGGGTTGCCCATACTCATCTGGTGCTTTGTTGTGCAAAGTAAATAATTATCAAGTGTCATTTCTGAAAGCATTCCTAATGGCTCTAGATTTTATGATGAACAAACACTGATAACTATCAGGCCATCTTTGGATGTTTCATGTGCTGATCTTGCATTAGTAATAAAAGTCAATAATATTGACTCTTATCAAGTTCTTTTGTGTGTGGGAGGTGGGGCTTCAATGATCAGAAGGGTATTTAGCTCTCTGTACTGGGGACAGGGACAGGCCTGTCATCAGGGCCACGCAGGGACATCTTTCACCCCATGAGGTTGCTCAAAGCCCTGTCCTGCCTGATGTGCTGAACCACGCCAAGGGTCTGGTGGGTTTGTTTGGAAGGGCTGTGAATTGCTGAGTTCAAGGCAGGTGATTCCAAGCCAGTAGGAGGTTCTGTGACTTCTGAATAGGTATTACCAGCAGACACATTGCTGTGTCATTTTTAATTCTTCTACCAAATGACACACCCTGATAAGGCAGTGTGAGCTTGGCAGAATTTTTTTTTATCATGCTGCTAATAAAATGATTGCAAGCAATTTGAATATTTCACAATTTACAAAAGCTAGGTCAGTGAAACTATTGACTTTGTCTCCTTATTCTTAATCATTGAATTTTTAATCATGCTTGGGGAAAATACAGATATCTAGCATTCTAACCTGAGGTAAAAAAGAAATTTTTAAACAATTCTTTATATGCTGTCAATGACCAGAGACAGGATTGAACAAGAACACCACACTTATCTTTGTCTGAAGATTATAATGAAAAATCTTGTAGAAGTCTATCCTTTTCTTTCTGGTCTTCAAGAATTTTTTATACTTAATTGCTAGATGTTACTTCTCATTGTACAAGCAGTGACATCCTTTAAAATGGATTTTCGATCAGGTAAATTGATTGTAGAATGTACTTCCCTGACTAGATTCAAGTACTATTAATGGTAATACTTCATTAATAATTGTCAATATTTCGGTATTTTTCAATAATCCAATGTGATATAGTGTTTTACTGCTGCCTCTTATTCATTTTTTAGCTGGCAATTGGTATAGCTAGTGCAGTCTTGATTTTGAAACTCTAAATTTAAATGGAGCAGGTATGTTCAGTGGGAAAAAATTAATTATGAAATTAGATTAATATTTCAGGATTGTCTTTCCTTTTTCATATAGCAGATTTTTGTTTTTTTAAGAGGATACTGTCATGTCTGTTTATTTGTTAATTTCCTCTGCAGATGCAAGGGCAGCAATAACTTGGGGGTTTTGTTTTATGATGGCTTAATCTAATCAAGTTTATTTTTCTTGTCTATAATTTTTGTTTGCACACTCTAGAACAAGAGTAATTTTCAAAAGCAAGTAAATAAGGAAAGTAAATGAAAACATGAAATGTGTTTCCAGATGTCCTTTAGTCTCCAGTGGTGAGGGGTTTGTATGAGAAAGTTTCCTTTTGTATTCTTGCCAACTGGATGTAATGCCAAATAAATTTGAATGCAGACCTGTCTTGCAATATAAAGCCAAGAATGAAAAGGAATGAAGGAGGACAAATACTTAAGAAAATGTAAAGACTTTTGAGTTCAAGCCCCAGAGAAAACTACTGCCAAATCTACCTTGGAGTTCCTTTGTTCTGGCTTATGATCTCATGAATATCTGAAACGACTGATAAAGAGAATTGCGTTGTTTATAGGAAAGACTCAGTACTCATAAGAAAAGATTTCCTTTTGAAAATATACACCCCTGAGCAAAACTGAGCAAAACAGACAGTGTAGTAAATCCTTGGCTTATTTGTTTGTGAAAGAGGCCTGTGGTTATCAAACTAGTTTCACCTTGACTCTTTCTAATGCTTCAAATTCAAGTAACCTGTTTTCCAAGTTTCCTTCGCAGTTTCTTTTCCCTTTGTCTTTCATTTTGATAGGAAGCAGTTCTGTGTTAAAATAGTTCTGATTGTTAGAATATGGAGAAAAACCAAAGGAAATGCTCTCTAGCTCTTTACTTCAGCCCCTGGGCTAGTCCTGAATTAGTTGGGTTAACATTTGGCTTAAGGATGATGATGATGATGATGAGGGTACCTTGTTTGCTTGGGGGTTTTTTGTCATGAACATGGGATGAGGAAAAAGGCCATCAGTACTTCCCCTAATTCTGTTATGTCCGCTCTAAGTGCTGTGCTGTTTGTAATTTTACAGTATTCTGCAAGTTCCTGCAGTGCCATTAAGGTGCATATATTGTGTGTATATATCTTCTGCTTCAGTGAGAGGAGTTTCTTTGAATCTCCAAAACATTTTGATTTGACTGTACGCTCCTGGCACCTTTGCTTGATGGGTATTCCTGTGGCTATTCCATAGCTACTGTGTCAAAGAGAGGACATGATCTTGCATTAGTTTTCAGAGTTATAAAAAACAGTGGTTTTTGTAAACTCACAGAAATGCACAGTAAAATAATTTTAATATTAAGTGAATTTTTAATAATGTATGTGAATTTTTAATAATGTATGTGAATTTTTAATATTAATGTGCCATATAAATTGGTTAGGACAGAAGATGCAGGTAACAACTAACAAGATAAAAACTAGTAACATACTGTGGAGCACAAGTTGCAGGAGGTGAGGACCAAAGCAGACATGTAGGAGAAATTTCATTCTGTGACAAAGCCTTGACAATGGACTTCCATCCAGTTCTGTCCACAGGAATGAGATATTTTGGAGTGATGCTAATGCCACTGTTTGTGCTGCACCCCATCACAGAATCACAGAACAGGTCAGGTTGGAAAGGACCACTGTGGGTCATCTGGTCCAACCTTCCTGCTCAAGCAGGGTCATCCCAGAGCACATGGCAATCTGTACAAAAAAGTGTTTTACTTTTTAAATAATTGAATCTGCACAAAAGCAAAAAACAACCAGCCAACCAAAAAATGAACAAATGCAGTTTTAAATGCCATCATGGTGTGAAGTGTTCTGGCATATTCTTGCTTTCCTTCTCATGCTCTCATGTTCATTGGGAAGCAGATAGGGAACTTTGTCAATGAGGCTGACAGCCTGCAACACAGCATTGTGTTTCAGGCTGTTGAACTGAAAGGAATAATTGGTATTGAACTCTCATTTCAGTTTTATAGGCTTACTCTGCTACTGTGGCTTTTTTAATGGATGTCATGAGTAAACAATTTTTTCTGATACATTAAAAAATTCAGTAACTTACTGGAAGGAGCAAAATCCTTTTTGAACCTAACAGGTGAACCTTTTCAAGAACATCCTGCCATACGTCTGTGTTGATGTGTGCAGATGCCATTTCCCACTTTGTGTGTGTTTGCAGGAAGCCCTAGAATGGATGTGGGAATTTTGCCTCCACGTTGCTATAAACTGAGCCAGGTTTTACCAGTCACACCAGCCTGTATCCATTTGCAGATTAGAAGCTGAGTCTTTCTAGGAAATTAGACCAGCACAGAAAGTAGACTCAGATTACACTAATGAGGCCATTAAATGAGATATAGGGAGCCTGTCTGGCCAGAATGAAGAAAGGAATGAGGTCTGGCTGTACTCCTTGCTTTATGTCTTTTACATTCTGCAGCCAGTTTTCACATTTGTGTATTTACTTTGGGGGGAGAGTTGCTTTCTGCCTCCCCCCACCTCCCCCCTCCTTCTTTTCTCCTATGTACTCTTATTTGCCAAAAGGAAAAAAAAAAGATCTTTTCCAAAATTTGAGGGAGAGGACCTGACATAAGTGGCGTTTGCAGGCTGAAAAGCTCATGACAAAGCACTAACAAAACACATTGGCTTTCTAAAGTCTTCCAAATTATATGCCTGTTCAGTCATGCTCTCTGGCCATTTTACAGAGGTCTTCATTTTTTTCATGGAAAATCAAAGTGCAATGAAATAGCTAAGTTTTAAAACAGCTGTTAGAGAAATCTAATAAAATTCCATCATGTTTATTAGGTCATAATACCAATGTTATCCTTAACAACAAATAAAGATTGCTTCAGAATTTTAGCAGTTTTCAATCAATAGAGAAAAATAATTTCTGGTATAGGTAGAAATGTTCTTTTGTGCTATACTCTAAATGATAATGTTTTGAGCTTTCTGCTAGATAAAAACTAGACAGTGCACATTTTAAGGGTTTGAGAACATTTTTTACAGTTTCAAATCTCGTGAAACATGTTTCTGCTCTGTAGTAGTTGCTAATTTGTATCTTGTTATTTTATTATTATTATTCAAGAGAACTTTTCTAATATAAAAAAGTCTTCTGGTTTTTAGACTTTGACTTGGGGAAGCTTAAAAAGCTCATTCAAATTCCTAATTCACTTTTGTTGTTTGGGGGAAAACTTTCAGCAGAATTTTTTTTGGGAGCTGTACTGCTTTTACATGATTAATCACTGTTGCTTTGCAGTGGTGACTTGTGTTAGTGGTGGCCCAGTACTGAAGCAGAACACAAAAAGGAGAATGAAAATTTGGTAACAGGGAAGCAATAACCTACAGCAGTTATTCCAGAGCTCTGGGAAAAGCCCAATACATTGATAATGAAACCTTGCAAGACTGAACACCAGGATTTACAAAAACAAATCTGCCCCACAGATAACACAAAAAATAACATAAACATAAACACAAAAAATGTAAAAATAAGTTTCAGTGACTGGTATCACTTATGTGACTCACAGAAAAGATTCATTGAACTCGTGTCACCAGGTGAAAATTCCGAGAGAAGACTTTTTACTGAAAATACATGAAAATAAGAAGCCCTGATGGGCTATTGAAATGCATAACAGCCTTAGTGTAGGAGCAAATCTGATATAAACTCGTCTTTAGATTGTAACAGGAGTTACCAGGCTGAGAAAGCTTTAAATTAGGCTTACTGTGCAGAGAGTTGGCTACGTGACTTATTTGGACCTATCTAGAAGCAGGGTCTTGACGTTTTGGGTGATGTTTCTCTGGGCTGGAGAAATGTCCAAGTAGTCATGCGAATAACAGAAATATCATACTCGCTGGAATAAAAATATGTGTACATCACATTTCTGGCCATGTGTCATGTTTTTCACAGTTGTTCCATGCCTTGCCAATAGTAAAAAACCCTTAAAGTTTTTTATTTGCTATGCGTTGGCTCTGTTCCAAGTTGGCTGCTTGATATATGGGGATTGGATTACTTGTTTGTGAGGACTGAATTTCCTAGATCTGCACCCAATTAATACTTTTTTTAACATAAAGGAAAGGCAAACGGATGTGCCTCGAAGTGTTTGCAAATTCTCAAAATGGACTTATGTTAGAGAAAACTTCTTTAAGATCAGCTGTAGCATACTCTATCTTTTAAACGTGTTTCATTCCGGCAAAATAAATGCTTTTTGATATTGCCTGTATATATCTGTAAGTTCATAAATTGAAATCAGAGGGTATTGAATTGAAAATAGCTACTTTAAAATACCTTTGGAATTGATACAGGTCATGTAAAGCAAGTTTCATATAATGAGTAGAATCCCTTAAACTGAACAGAAATGCATTCTGTCTTCCATAAGCATTTATTTTAATTTTTTATTTTCACACACAAGCTATAGAGAATGAAATGACTTACAGACAAAGGAATGATGTGGTAAATACTTTCTTTAAAAATCAGCTGTACCACTTATTGCTAATGCATTGGGACAATCTTTTGTTGAGAAGTATCAGGGTGAAATGTAGCTTAGGTCTAATCTATTCAGTCCTAAAGCAATAAATAATTCAGAAACCTTTTAGTTCTTATTGATGTTTAGGAGCAGATGCTTTCTAGATTAAACCCCTGCCTTAAGAATTTTTTGGATTTGTGTCATAGCCGCCTGCTTGTTTTGTGAACAGTCATTGAATCATGATATTGATGTAGCAGTAATAAACCCAGCTTATTTTCTGTAGAAACTGAAGGCTGCATCACTGCATAATGACAATATAGTAGTTAATAGAGTAAGTTCTAGTTTATTTAGTAGAATTAAATATCCTTGGAAAAAATATCATATTCTTTTATACACAGAAATGCACAAAAAAGAGCATAGCAAAGAAAATGTCTGTAAATTTGCTTATGATTTGTCAGATTTGATCACTTGGCTAAATAAAATTCACTGAGCTTCTTTACCTGGCTGTGATTCTTATTTTTAATGAAGTTTCATATATGTTAGGCTTAGATGTTTTTTGAGACGTACTAATTTCAGTAGTATGGCTTTTTTAGTACCCTGAAAGCTTGTATTCAAGTTACTCAAATAGCACTAAGAAATGTACCATAGCACAGAGAACACTGGAAATACTACTG
The DNA here is from genome assembly GCA_025920805.1 of Petroica traversi. Classification (NCBI taxonomy): domain Eukaryota; kingdom Metazoa; phylum Chordata; class Aves; order Passeriformes; family Petroicidae; genus Petroica; species Petroica traversi. The sequence continues at coordinate 1,750,458 of JAHLSL010000067.1, forward strand.
TAAAAAATAATCATGTTGTAAAATGTAAAAAAGCAGATGTGTTATTTCTACCTCTGAAAAATGTTAAGATAAAAATACTATGTTTAGGAAACACATTTTGTCAGTACTGGTGATTTGTTGCTGACTGGTTTGGGTCTAAGCTTGACCATTACTTTTGTAAATTATAAAATAAATATAGAAACTATATATATATATGGAAACAATAAAACTGTATATACATGCTTTTCTTCATAGCCTGAAGAATTCAAGCTTAAAACCTCAAACTTAATATGAATGACCCTGATGCTTTTCTTTGTACACGTATTAAAAGTATTTTCTAAAAGATCATTTAAAAATTATTCTAGCTCACTCAACCGTACTCCATAAGAATGTATTTATGTTAACATTAGTATCAGGTTGTTAACTGGCTCATTCCTGCCCCAGGAGTTTCTTCCTAGTGCTGTGCTACTACAGAGGCTGAGGTATGTAGTTTTCTGTAATATTTCATTTGTAATTTGAATTTTCTGTCCTGCTTGATGAACAGAGTCTCCATTCAGGCTTACATGCACAACAGAGACATGGAAGATTAGAAGCCCATTTCTTAACAATAATTGGAGAAAATGGGGACTTACGTGTTGGGTTTTGTTTTTTACTGGTGGTGGATTTTTTTAATGTTGGGCTTTCAGCAGGGTATTTGTGGGGGTTTCTGGGGGGAAGGGTAACAGTTTGTTCAGGATTCACATTATCTATTGTTTTCTGGTTTGATTGTTACAACCTCATAGTTTGTAATACAAACATCATCAAAATTGCAGAAAAGATACATATTTAAGTCATTAAACCAATCCATCCTGCTTTATCTATTCTTTTTTCATTCAATTTCTTTCTTAGGTAAAGTGATTTCCATGAGATGACGGGATAAGCAGCAGCACTTTCTTCCACAGTGTTACAACATTTCTGTATTTGCAGTACCTTAAAAAGGAAGCAGTCACTGAACTGTGACTTGAGAAGTGTTTAATAGGTGTGGGTTTATTTCCAAGCATGGGCGTTGATTAGGCTGCTGTCATAAAGCATTCACAGAAGAGATTTATCATGTATTGGAAAATATCTTTTTCCTGGTTTGTGTCAACACTGAGGATTGTGCTGCAGTCATTGGCTGTGGTGTCTCTAGAGAGAAATGCTGGAGTTCATCTCAGCCCTAAGGGTACCACTTACGCCTTGCTGAATAAACCAGTGGAATATGAACATTGGTTTTCATTCTGATAACAACTGCAATAACTCAGAAAAACTGCCATAAGGCCGTAGTGGTATTTGGTAAAATGAACAGTCATGAACTTTTAGTTTTATGCGTTACAGACCTCTAAAGAGTAAATTTAGCCGAAATGCATAGACAGACATAACAGTTAGTGACAAGTATGCGTTTGATAAAAAGGAGTTTCTGCAGGCATCATGTTTGTCACTTTCCAAGTCACTCATAGTGGCATTGACTGTTGTTTGCATCATTCATTAAATACAAAGTATATTACAAGTGCCTCAGAATCTGTTACAATACGTGCAGTACTGGTAATATATCATAGAGGAATGACTTTTTTGAGGAAAACCTACTATTTAAGTTAATACTGCTACCACCTTGGAGTAGGAAAAAGCCCCTAGTAGTAAGAGCTCTCCTTGGCTTAAAAAATTTATATAGACTCAACTGCTTGCACTAAGGAAATTCTTGTAAATTTTCAGCTGCTTACAATTAAAGAAGCAGATAATACCTCCCTCTCTATTTTATAAAAAAACCCCCAACAAATCCAGAGTTGTAAGCTAAATAAATGACTTGAAGGTACCAAGTAATACTTGTGATACTTTAGCTCTTAGGTAAAAATGCAACTTACAGAAAGAGATCCTGATGTTCTTCCTTAGAAGATGGATCTATCCCTTTCTGCTGGTGAATGTTTCCTGGGTATTTAGAGCCATGGGTGTCATTCAGCTTCTGAAGGCAAAGTTCCTTTGGAGACGCAGCTGGTTCTCAGTCCAAGCAAGACTGGGCAGATGTTCAGGTTCACTGGTGCTAAGGATTTGAGAAGGATTTGCCCCAAAAGGCTAAACATCAATCAAATCTTGCATTTGAAAATGGTGAATTGCTTTAAAATGGAACAGATGAGATTAGACATTTTTAAATAAGTAAGGAAAAACTTGGCATTCTCAGGCTTTCTTTTCCAGAGCAGCTGACTCAAAAAAAATTGATTTCTGTAACTATTTATTAAGAAATTTCTCACCTCTTTACTAGTCAGTGCAAAGAGTCCCCCCTCTTTTTGTATCTATTGTGGTTTGTGCCAAAAACTAAGAGCATGTTGTGGCTCAGCTGGAAATGCAGGGATTTGAAGTCTGTCCATAACCTCAACTGACTAATTTTAAGGAAGAGATGGTTTGCATGATGGGTTTTGTGTCCATGGCAATCTAGTTTCTGCTGTGAAATTATTAAAAAGAGACAATTTCCTAGCATTGAAAATTTCAACTAGCATTAAGTTGACCTAAAAGTTGGCATAGAAGAGGCAGCTATCTGGGATTCCCTGGGTTATAAGAGCTCTTACACTTCATGAAAAAGTCTGCCATGAGTGTTTTTCCTTCTCAGTGCATCCTCACAGCACACACTGGGGCGAGGAGAACTGGCTCGTTCTGTGGCTTTGGGAGTGGCAGGAGCCTAGAGCATTTACCATTACCTGAATCTGCTTTAGGTGTTCCTCTTGATAGTCAGGCCTGTGGTCACTTTGAGCAGTGGTCACGGTGTTTGAGGGCTGGGGGGCTGGGCAGGCAGTGTGGAGAGCCCAGGGCTGGGGGTCTGCTGGGCAGGCAGAGTAGAGAGCCCAGGGCTGCCCTGTGCACAGCTCAGCAGGGAAAACACGTGCAAAAGAGCAAAATGCCACAGGTCAGCGTGAGGAAAGAAGTGTGAGAAACAGCTCCAAGGTCAAGAGAACAGGAGTGGAAGGGGGCTGCAGAAATTCCCTGGAGCCTGTGGGACAGGCATGTTGGAGCAGGTATTTCCCTGCAGCCCATAGAGGAGAGTGCCAGAGCAGACACCCAGCCTGCAGCCTCTGGGGGACTCTGCACTGGAGAAAGTGAATATTCCTAGAGGGAGAGGCACGTCAGAGCCCACAGTGGAGCAACGTTATCCTGCAGCTTTACAGCCTGTGTGAGGGACACGTGCTGGAGCAAGGGAAAAACGGGAGGAAGGAGTGGCAAAGAACTGCAATGGTCTGAGCCCAGCCCCCTTTCCCCCCTTCCCCATGACTCGGCCTAGAAAGAAATGATCAATTAGTGATTGCTTTAGGTTAATGAATTTATTATTTTTAAGTATTTTGGAAATACCCTTGATCTCAAAGAGAATACCGTAATTTTGAGTATGCTGTGCTTTTTCTGTAAATCTTAAAGCCTTCATCCATCATAACTTCCTTAATTATGGAGATAGAACCATTGAAGTCTCAATTAAAAAACAGGTAGATATGAATCAGAAAGCCTAAAAGAGAAAGACCTAACTTCAGGCCAGCTGCTTTCTGCCTGTGAATATAGCTTTAAATACAGACTGTGTTTGTGTAGTACCTAATAGTAGCATATAAATATTAGTTTAGCAATCATAGTATAAGCCACCAGATGGAGTAATGTTGCCATCAGAAATTGAGAATAGTAAAAATAGCACTTTTCCCCCCTACTTTTGTACTATAAATGCAATGTTTTTTAAGGTGGTATGCCAAAAATATATAAATCTGTATGTTATAGGTTGTAACCACTGGCTGCAGTACTTAGCTGTGCTAATGCATTTTTTGCTTTTTCACAATAAGGTAACTTAATGTTACCTGGGGAAAGTGATAATGTTTTTCCTTTTTTTTTTTTTGTTTTGAGAAATTTACTTGAGTTGACAGACTGTCAAGCAAATCTTATCGCTTTTTTTCTTTAATTTTTTTTTTCTTTCATGTCTTCTATCTCTTTGCCATGTTGTTACCAGTTGCTAATTTTCTAATTAATATCTGACTACTGAGTGAAATACTGCTTGCTAAAGGACTTTATAAAGAGAAAAGAGGCAGATGCTGACCATGCCAAAAGTTTTTATTTGGGGATTTTTGTTTCATTGTGTGATTTTCTGTTTCTTTTTTTCCCCCTCCTGTCCTCCTAGGAGATTCTTGCACAAGAGTCTAAAAGCATTTAAAACTTGCAGAATGAAAAGATGGCGCAGGCAATGCTGGTACCACCAGGACCTGACAGCTTCTTCTATTTCACTGAAGAATCTCTTGCAGCAATTGAAAAACGTATTGCTGATGAGAAATTCCATTGTGACCAAGATGAGCCTACAGGTGATGCTGATCATGAAGAAAGTCACCCAAAGCCAAATAATGACTTAGAGGCAGGAAAGACCCTGCCATTTATTTATGGTGATATTCCTCCAGGAATGGTGTCTGAGCCCCTGGAGGACCTGGACCCATATTACATCAATAAAAAAGTAAGTATTTTGTACTAAGAGAGTAATTAGAACACTTCTGTTGAACTATAACCTGATAAATGCTCTGCTGGTGAGTTTGTCAGAAGAACTGGTTGAAAGTATCATGCAGTAGGTGCTATCATGTTAATTATTTTATTTTCACTATAAAGACAACTGCAACTCTTGCTTAAGTTGCCTACTCTCTGGATTTTTTAAGAAACATTATATTTGAGATCTAGTTCATTACAGAAGTCTTTAGACAAAGTACTCATTCTGTCATATGACAGAACAATCACTGTCAAGCATTCCTTAAAATGTCATAAAAATACTTGTTTTACATTTTTTTTTAAGTGTAAAGACTAAACCAATCTTTGTGTTTCAGAGTTGGGGGTATTTTATGGGCCCAATATAGACCTCAAGACAAAATATGAATTGATATATATTGATTCAGTTTCTTTTATAGATACAATGAAAAAAAGGAAGAGCAAGGTGTTTACTTTGAAAGTACAGATGAAGAAAAGATACTTTTATATAGGCATGTGAAGTGGAATGATGTGAAGAAAGACAACAAAACTGAGCTTGCATTAAAAAGGCAGTACAAAATAAGCAGCAAGTGGTTATTTTACTGTAAACTATAAAATGCTTGTAGAATTAAAAGCATTGAAGGGGTTCTTGGAATTAAGTACTGGATAATCAATAAAATAGTATCTTGCAAGATAAGACTTTAACCAAAGAACTCTATTAAATCTGTAATAAACAATTAAAGCAGTAATTTTTTTAGTATAGAATGTTGAAGACTAATAATCAGATGTAGATTTTTTAGTTATTTTAGTTTTTGTTCTCTTAACTTCACAAACACTATTGACAAATGACCTATTTCTTTTATAGTAAAATCTCATTGGAAAACATAAATATTCAGTGTTACAACCTTCTTATTTCCATTATTAGATTTTGGGAGAATAATAATTAAATATAGATTGAATTAAGATTTCAGTAGATTATATTTTCATTGTGTTTCCTATTCAAAATCAAAAATAGTTACATTGATGGCACTAGTGACAACTGCAGAGACAATAAAGGCAGGGAAGCCAAGGATTTAACAACCCAAGGATGTCTCATCCCAGAAGAGAGATGTTCAGTTTTAACATGCTGAAATGGTTAAATAGCTTCTTGTGAGTGCTCACAAATGTTTAGTTAGTTGCTTTGCATTGCATTGCCAACTTTGCTCTGAAATACAGGCTGCAATAAATTTAAATGTAAAAAGTCATATTTTTAATTATAGTTTTAATGTAATTACCTGCTCTGAGAAAATGAAGTCTGAAATGCAGATTTTGTTTAAGAGCACAGACACAAAGTATGCGTGGTGTAGCATTTTCATTGTTCATGTGAAAATTTAGAATCTATTATTTCCTTGTATAATTCTACTGAAAATAAATTTGGCTACTTTGATGTGTGTAAGCAGTCTCTACTCTGGCATAGTTGCTAACAAGTATCCGTATTTCCTATTTCCTAATCCTGCTACCCCCTTGTCCTTTTTGTCTATTTTTTTAAAGACATTTATAGTACTGGATAAAGCAAAGACAATCCACAGGTTCAGTGCCACACCTGCCTTGTACCTTTTATCTCCATTCAATATTACTAGAAGACTAGCTATTAAGATTTTGATTCATTCATATCCTTTTCAAGTGGTTTGTTAAAAATTGTTACTGATTAATATTACTAATGTTAACGCTTGGGAGTTTTGATTTAGTGTTTAGATGTGTTCCTGCTTTTAATACTTTCTGCTCAAAATCAATCTGAGGTAAGATTAGTCACTTGCACTGCTGATTAAATTCAGAAGAAGAGAAGTCATTAATAGAGTTCCCTAAGGTGCAGTTTGCAGTTATCACCAAGTTGGGTGGGAGTGTTCATCTGCTGGAGGGCAGGAAGGCCCTGCAGAGGGACCTGGGCAGGCTGGATCCATGGGCCAGACCAATGGCATGAGGTTCAACATGCCCATTTTCTGGGTCCTGCACTTGGGTTACAGCAGCCCCATGCAGGCTGCAGGCTGGGGCAGAGTGGTGGAAAGTGGCCCAGTGGGAGAGGACCTGGTGGGTTTTGATTGACAGCAGCTGAACACGAGCCAGTGTGTGGCCAGGAAGGCCATGGGTGTCCTGGCCTGAATCAGGAATGGCATGGCCAGCACAACCAGGCAGTGATCATCTCCCTGTCATTGGCACTGGTGAGGTCACGCCTCAAGTGCTGTGTCCAGTTCTGGGCTCCTCAGTTCAGGAAGGACACTGAGGTGCTGGAACAGGTCCGGAGAAGGGCAATGAAGCTGTGAAGGGTGTGGAGCACAAATCCTGTGTGGAGCAGCTGAGAGAGCTGGGGGTCTTTAGCTTGGAGAAGAGGAGGATCAGGAGTGACCTTATCACTCTCTACAACTCCCTGGAAGGAGGGTGTAGCCACGTGGGGTCAGCCTCTTCTCCCTGGTAACCAGCGACAGGACAAGAGGAAATGGCCTCAAGCTGCACCAGGGTAAGTTCAGGCTGGACGTCAGGAGGAATTTCTTCACAAAAGGAGTTGTCAAGGATTGGGATGGACTGTCCAGTGAAGTGGTGGAGTCAGCATCCCTGGAGGTGCTCAAGAAATGACTGGATGTGACACTTAGTGCCATGATCTAGTTGTCAAGTGAAGAATCAAAGGTGAACTCAGTGGTCTTTTCCAACCTAAAGGATTCTGTGGTAGGTATATAACCAACATTCTTGTGAAATATTTGCATTATTTATGACATTGCTAGTGATAGTAAACTGTTTTTTATCACAATTGTCAATGTTCTATGTCCTGGTCAGTTCCTCATACTTTGTGTGGCACAAATTTGGCTTTTAAAAGGGGTGTGTTCCTTAACTCTGGTCAACATTGTTCAACAAGGTCATTATGCTCACTATTTTGGCAAATTGTATATTTATGACATGGACGAATCTTCCAGAATGGGCAAAGAATGTAGAGTAAGTATACTTAAATTGGCTAATAATTTTTAAAGTGCTATGAAATGAAAAGCAAATTAAGATCTAGACCATGCAGTTTAACTTACTTTTGTAACGGGAGTATTCTCCTTTTTCCTCCTTGGGGTTTGATCCAAGCTGCATCCCAAAGCGGCACAGTCCTGCAAGCCCTAGGAAGGAAAGAAGCTGTGACATTGTTAACCTTTTTCTCTGAACAAAATGCTGATAAATACTTTTCCTCAGAATGTTTGTACAAGCAACGTTTTCATGCATTCTCCCTCTTGAGCTGTTCTTTATCATTAAAAAAAAGAAAATGGTAATTCAACCCCAAACTACTGCTTTTCAGTATGGAAGATGCTGCATTATGTGCAGCAGAATCTAATTATGGGACATACCCAGTCTTTAAAGAAAATACCTCTGCTGAGGATTATTGTTTGTCATTCCCAAGTCTACCTGGTCAGCCATGAAGTACCTTCAGTAAATACTATGTTTCACTTACCCATGGGCTTTATTTCTGATGTGGCAACTATGCTGAAATGTTATTTGAACAAAAATATTTTTTGTGTTATTCATTAATAATAATAATAATAATAATAATAATTTAAAAATCTTACGTTCTACAAACTGCAAAAATATTTTTCAGACAAAATTTAAAAGTATAATCCTTTTATCTCTCAAAAGAATGATGAGTTTAGTTTGTGAGTTTATAACTGCTGTTCAGTGTATGTATTAATTACTGAGTTTTACTTATTTTCCTTTATGCCCATGATGTATCACTGAACAACACAAAGTCTACAACTTCCCCTTTAATGTTTTCTCATAGGTACACTTTCACTGGAATTTATACTTTTGAATTTCTAGTAAAAGTCTTTGCAAGAGGCTTCTGTATAAATGATTTTACTTGCCTTCGTGACCCCTGGAACTGGCTTGATTTTGTTGTCATTTCCTTTGCGTAAGTATATAATATTTTTTAAATAAAATAACGGACATTTTTTTGAACCTGTAATAGTTTGTTTGGCTTATGTTAGAACATTTGGAATTAATTGTAGCTGAATTGTGTTTCAAGTTTTTCCACTTGAATATTTTACACTAATGTAGCACATAGCAGAATTAGTGGACTATTCCACAGTACAGAGGATACCACTGAACAATCAATTTAAAATTGCATTTAAAAAATCAAATCAGGTCTATAGGTTTCATTTTAAATTTGCAGTTAATGGAAAATCTTAAAGAGTGATTTTTTGTAGGGGAAACTTAATTGAAACAGGAAAATATGAATGCAACTCTTTCATTTGAACTTGCCCCTTAAAAAAAATAGTCTGGATTTCAGGTCCAGGTAAGTAATATAAGCTCTGCCTCAATTCTGAATAACTGTGATTTAATCCTACAGGTATATAACAGAATTTGTAAACCTAGGCAATGTTTCAGCTCTTCGAACTTTCAGAGTATTGAGGGCTTTGAAAACTATTTCTGTAATTCCAGGTAAGAAGAAACTGTGTAAAATAGTAGGCACTCTGTATCACCTCTGTTTAATTTTGTGTGTGCTGTCATTGTGTTTGTGTGTGGAATCCCTCACTACAGATATGTGACAGAGTTTGTGGACCTGGGCAATGTCTCAGCGTTGAGAACATTCAGAGTTCTCCGAGTTTTGAAAACAATATCAGTCATTCCAGGTGAGAGCGAGGTTAAACACCGAGGCTGACTGAAACTGAAGCTGAACTCATGTTTTTGACAGAAACATCCAGGTTTTTGTCTTAATTTCAATTTCATTTCATTTTCTAATTGTCTAAAACACTCAGCCTCAGAGTTTAATACTCAGTTGCATGAAGAACTCATTTACATAGCCTGTAAATTCCTCCATTTCATGACAACAAATTTTCTCTCCCATATTAAGGATCAAAATTAAGTATTTTTATTTTTCTCTAACTAATGTGAATGTTTCATATACATATTTAAGCAAGACATTTGGGATTGAAAATTTTAGTGTTTTATAGAAGTTGAATCCCTGACAGAGGAATAAGATAATAATGAGTAGCATGGGGATTGCATGATGAAGTTATTAGCTTATGATGCCTATCTTCACCAAACCCCGCCTCCAACAAGAGACAATGCATTAGAATGCAGACGCTAAAGTTAATACTGAAATAATATTTTGGTCTTTTTATTTGCTGTTATAGAACCAAATGTTGTGTATTGGAATAGAATATTGGCAAAGGTTTGGAGCAAGAGGCATCAAAAAGAAAATAAAATTGACTATTTTCTTTACATGTAATGTACCTGGGCATGAATTGAAAGCTCTTGATTTGAATAGCAGGTGCTTTGGAATGTATGCCATTCATTCCCATTCATATTTTCAAATTGTTTTTCAGGAATGATGAAACTTATTGATAGCTTTTCCTTTGGAAAATGCTTTGAGACTTTTTTTGAAGCTGTGCATGGTATTTATTAGTGTCTTGGAGAAGTTACATTGAATTTTAGCTTATTTAAATATTTAATATTTTAGTAAAATTTGGCCTCTGTTTGCAGGCTTGAAGACTATTGTTGGGGCCTTAATTCAGTCTGTGAAGAAGCTCTCAGATGTGATGATCCTGACTGTATTTTGCCTGAGTGTATTTGCACTGATAGGACTGCAGCTGTTCATGGGCAATTTGAAGAATAAATGCTTGTTATGGCCATCAGAAAATTCAACAGCTTTTGAAAAATATGTAGCTCCGTACTTTAATGGAACAGAATTTGACTGGGCAGCCTACATTAGCAAAGAAAGTAAGAAATACTGTTTTAACTTGCTAAAATTTTTGTTTGTAAACAAAAACACAAGCACAAGATAACTGTTTCATGTTGCAGACTAAAGATAAAAAACATTCAATCAGATGGTGAAGAATAGGAATTGGTTTATATTGCATCCCAGACTCATGCTGATGTGATTGCTCTTCCCATTTACTGCACTTAGAAATGTGTGTGGAGGCTTAGGTTAGTTTTAGCATCATGGGATCATGCAGGTTGGACATGATCTCCACAGACCAGACCAGCTGCTGCTTAGCTGCAGATTCAGTTGGACCAGACTTTCAAGTTTTTAGTATCTCTAAGGATTGAGACACCACAGCTTCTTGTGGGGTAGCATGTGCCAGCATTTGACCAGTCTCACAGAAACTTTCTTGAATATAATTTCAGAATTTTGCATGCTCAAACTTTTATTAGTCGCCTCTTATCTTTCCAGAGTACACTCCTGAGATGAGTCAGGCTCCACCTTCATGACAGTCGTTCATGTTATACTTGTAGGTAGAGGGAAGATCTTCACACATCCTTCCCTCCCTGCCTGCTTCCTCCCTCATCTTCTCAAGGCCAAACAAAACCAATTCATTTAGGCTCTTTTTGTATCTTTAAGATATTAAAAAGACAGAGAAGCAATAGATAAATATGAGAGCCTAGTTAAGATGTGCTTTTTTATTAGGTGGAAGTAACAAACCAATTGCTTTCACTGATATACACCTCCCCAGGCAGGCAGATATTCTAGTAGGAAAAGAGATGGTATTCAGCTTTAGGATTTGTTGCTTGGGACTGAGAAAGATATTTTTATCCAGATATTTGCCAGCAGGCTTAATGTTTGCAGGCTGAAGTGATAACATTCAGGATGGTTCGGAAACAATCAGATGCTTATGTTTTGTATTTCTGTCCTTTTAAATGGTGCATTCAGTAACGTCGTAATACATAATGAACTGTGAGACGTAGTATAGCAACTTCTCTAATTACCAAAAATCAGTTTTTCTGAGTGGGTTTGTACAGGAAGTGGATTTACAGGATATTGCTTAGTAATTAATTTTAAAAGTACTGTATTTAGGTAAAAACAAATTTGTAGAATAATGGGTGCTAGCCTTCCTCCTCAGTGACTCTCACAAAAAGTAAAGGAAAACACATTTTTATAGGCTGAGTTTTGATGAACTAGATCTTCTCCCATTTTTAACAATTCTGTAAAGTTGTTTATAGTACAGCAGCTGATAGAATATAATTGGAACACCTGTCTTCTTTCATATTTTCACAGGATGTGAGATAGTCACAGGGTGTGCTAGTTAATGTTTCTCTGACTTCAAACCTGCCAGAAAGCCATTATAAATAGTTCCATTTTAAAGGAGATAGGCTTTGTCTGATTACAGTCTACTTACTGAAAAAGAGGTGTTTCAAGTTTTTTTATTTTCTTTCTCTTATCTATTGAACAGCAGATTTTGGAAGGGTATTTAGTGTGCAGTGACTCAATAAAAGCAGGTACAGTTTATGTTCTAGTCACTTTTCTGGGATTTTATTTTTGCAGTGTGTTTTTATTTTGCTGCCCAGAGAGGTTGTGGATGCCGCATCCCTGGAAGTGTTCAAGGCCAGGTTGCATGGGGCCAATCTATTCAGTGGCTTTCCTGTCCATGGCAGGGGTTTTGGAAACAGATGATCTTTGAGGTCACTTCTAACCCAAGCCATTCTATGATTGTGCGAGTATTTGAGCCCACTATTGGGAAAACATGAATGGGAGATTATGAATGTTCAAACATGATGACTTGAACATAGGTTCATCCTCACAAAGAAACCCAACTCCTTTCATTTTTAAACATGTTACTTTTTTTTTTTTCTTTAGGTCATTTCTATCGCCTAGAAGGAGCAAAGGATTTTCTGCTTTGTGGCAATAGCTCAGATGCAGGGTAAGGTACACTGAAAATAACATTCTGTTTGTCTAAACAACATGTAAAAAATACCAGTCTAAACGTACAATAGCTAATTTAGTTACCTAGCTTCACATGGCTGTCTTTTTCTGCATGGACATATCCATCTATTGAAATCTCTGTGTTAAGTGCATATATTATTTTCATTGAAGAGGTATCTGAAGAGATAATATCAAACTGTTGATAATAAACTTTATTTTGTTTATAATTGTGAAAGGGGATAGAAGGAAATATTGCCATTACTTGTTTACACTCTCTGGATTTTTCTTTGAAGACCATATTTTTAATTTCCTCTCTAATTTTTAATTGTTTTAAGCCATAAATAGCAGCAGATGAAACTTCATAAGAAGCTCAAGAAACAATAATATTTTTTTTTAAAGTGTTATATGAAATTTGTATGTGAATTGTTTTGCCTCTTCTTTTTTTTTCCTCTCCCAGTAAATGTCCAGAAGAGTTCATCTGTGTGAAAGCTGGTATAAACCCTAACTATGGTTATACTAGCTTTGACACATTCAGTTGGGCTTTCTTGTCACTGTTCCGACTGATGACACAGGACTACTGGGAAAATCTTTACCAGTTGGTGAGTATTTTATAAAAATGGTGGTTAGTGTATTACTAGCCCCAAATCAGTCATGGAAAGGTCATTCTTATTTATATTACATACCGTTGCTATTTTTAGCCATTAAAATTTATCAAAGGAAGCAAATTCAGTTGCAAAACTAAGAAGACATAGACACTTAATACAGAATCTCACATGATTTCTGAAGAGGCACATGTGGAGTTTTTTGATCCTTAATTTAATTTTTGCAGTGTATGTTTCAGTTTGTGCCTCATGATATTTTCAACAATGTCAATATTGAGTTTAAATTGTAAAAATACTTAATGACAGCAAAACCTGAACCTTAATTTCACTACTCTTAGTCCTATTTTTTATCACGAAGAATGCACGACTTGACATAAATTAACTTTCTTACAGTAGCTTTTCATTATATGGTATGTGCACGATTGTGTTAATTATGATAAATACTGTCTTCTAACAATTTAGTCAATTGTGCCACTTTAAATTTATTTGGTTATTTCAAGGGGAAAGCATGCTAATTCATGGTAAACATTCTAAGCCTCCAGCCTGTGATAAGTGACATTAATAACTCTGATTCTACACACTTCTCAAGATTTTTAGGCATTGAAAGAGATTTGTCTCTGAGCAGCATGATCATTAGACATGCTTTTCACATACAGGAATGCTCCCCTTATTTTGATTACTTTGCTTCAGAAAACTTAGATGATTTTACTACAGAGGGAAAACTAACTCAGTATTAGTTTTGCACTTTTAAAAGTCATTAATGCTTATGAACTGATGCATTTCTTCGCCAGCTGGTTGATTTATCTTCTCCTCCTATAGACACTACGAGCCGTTGGTAAATCATACATGATATTTTTTGTTGTGGTGATTTTTCTGGGTTCCTTCTATTTGATTAACTTGATCTTGGCTGTGGTTGCCATGGCCTATGAAGAGCAAAATCAAGCAACTATTGTTGAAGCAGAGCAGAGGGAGGCAGACTTCAAGCTGAAACTGGAACAACTGCGGAAGCAGCAGGAGGAAGCTCAGGTATTTTCTAACAGGGGTCTGGGCTTTAGTGTGTTCCTTTGCATGCTGTTTGTTAAAACAAAACTAATAATTAAATTCACGTATTTAAAACATTCCATTCTTTAACATACCTCACAAATAGTTTAGACTGCCTTTTCTGTCTCTTAATTACTTTTAAAATATATAATATCTAAAGTGTTAATGAATTTCTGAACTGAGAACAAAGAGTAGTGTCCAAATCAGAATAACAGTTTAAAATAAATCTCTTATCTTGGGGTAGTATCTAGTAAACTGTCATAATGATTTCCCAAATTCTCAGCTCAGAAATTATTTCAATATTTTTCAAGTCTTGAGTAGAATGTTAAGTATTTTTATCTATAAATTTCTGTTTAATGTTTTGCTACTTGTGCTGCTACCAGTGAATCAGAGACTGGAAGCAGCTTAAGGAAGGCACTTAAAATAAAAGTTAGGATTAATTTACTAAATTAATACCAACTGAAGTATGACTCTATTTAGCTTTTTTGTTTGCTGTTGCATTCAATCTAATTAATAAATGCATTAATTTAAAAATATTTTCTGAAGAAATTTGTGGCTGTAGACAATGTAGGCTGACTCCGTGATACAGATGCAAAGTAGAACTGCATCCAAATTCCTTTAATATTGCAGAATTTCGTTTGCCATGTTGCACAAATTCAATTACACTACTAGAAGTAATTTGATACAAATCTTAAAACAAGTGCTATATCCTTTTTTTAAAAGAGTGTGATTTATAAAGTATCTTGTTAAATAATTGCTGTGGCAGGCAATAGCAGCAGCTGCAGCAGAGATGACTGAGTACAGCAGTGAGAGTGGGATTGCTGCACCCTCAGATAGTTCTTCAGATACATCCAGGCTTAGCTCAAAAAGTGCCAAAGAAAGGAGAAACAGAAGGAAGAAAAGAAGGCAGAGAGAGCTCTCTGGAGAAGAGGATGACATGAAGGATGAAAAGCTCCCAAAATCTGAATCAGATGGCAGTATCAAAAGGAAAGGTTTCCGTTTTTCTTTTGATGGGAACAGACTAACTTATGGGAAGCCATTTACATCACCCCACCAGGTACCGTGAGTAAAGCAATTGTCATTTTGGAATTTGTGGATATATGTTGTCATATGCAACAAACTTCACTGCAACTTTGCAAAGTAAGGCAAAAAAGGAAAAATAATGTATCATTCTCTTAAATACCGATTTACTGTTGGTATTATTTTCTAGCGTGTACCTAAAAAAAGTGTTTTGTTGTCTCCCATTTTATTATTTAGGACCTTAATATGCGCAGCAGCATTGCACTTTTCTGGTTAATCTGAAATAGATATGACTTCTTACGATTCATAAAAGGAAAATTTAAGTATAATGTATGAATGTAGAAGACTAAAGATATTGGTGTCTTTTAACATAATGCATGATCTATGTGGATCATTGGAGTTTATAGAAATCTTGATTTTTGTCTTTAAAGCAGAGACTGAAACTACTATGGCCTTATACATGTTATCTTTGTCATCTTTAGGTATACTGTACATTTACCCATTCAGATGACTTTCAGCTGTAATGCACCTCTGAGATCAGCCTGAGGCAGTGTATTAAAGATAGCACTGACAAATTCCTGGGGAATAGAAATTAATATTGTTTTTCTAATATGTAGACGTGCATTTTGTGCGCTTATAATCTTCAGACTGTCATTTTTTATGTTTCCTTTGCAGTCTTTGCTGAGTGTTCATGGCTCCCTGTTTTCTCCCAGGCCTAGTAGCAGAACAAGTCTTTTCAATTTTAGAAACTATGGAAGAGAGAGAGGCTCAGAGAATGACTTTGCTGATGACGAGCACAGCACGTTTGAGGACAGTTCGAGCAGGAGAGGCTCTCTGTTTGTGCCGCGCAGACACGGCGAGCGGCGCAGCAGTAACATCAGCCAGGTCAGCAGGTCCTCCAGGAGGCTGACACTCCTGCCAGTGACTGGGAAGATGCACAGCACCGTGGATTGCAATGGAGTGGTTTCCTTAGTGGATGGACAGCCAGGTCTGTTGTCTCCTACGGGACAGCTTCTGCCAGAGGTGATAATAGATAAAGCGACTACTGATGGCAATGTAAGAAAGTATTCAATTACTCCAGGTTTCACGGCCTTTCTTTATTACATTGTCTATGTTTCAATGGTATTAATTGCTTTGAAAATGGATGGGAAGTTGTGAATATTTTTGCAGCTCTTACTGTAATGAGATGGGCTTGAAGCCATTCAATCAAAAGTGAGAGGCTGAAGCATGAAAGAGAACAAACTAGAAAGTTTTTATATACCTGCAAAGCAAGGATATGCATACACCTGCTCAGTGAATCAGATTAGTAATGTTCCATTGCTAAATCTGTTTTGGAACCCAAAATAGGATGTTCAACTCTAAATTTCCTGTACATTATTAGATTGTTTCAGTGTTTTTTTAATGGATCTAAAAAAATGCCTTCTTTTGAGCGTATTTTCTAATTCTCATCAGTAATCGAATCTGCTTTTCTCTCTTGTTCATGCATTTGATATTGTGCAAATATAGCGTAGTCTTGAAGACTGTTGTTGCCATTTAAAAACTTCTGAAAGCATTTTTTTTCTCCTGGGTTTCAGAGACTATCTGAGTTTCTCACTCCATAGGATCAGGTTATAATTTAAAAAAACCAAAACCCCCTAACCAACAAAACACATTAATTCTTCTCAGTTCTCCCTTTTCCCTCAGTCTGTTTTAGGAATGGAGCAGAGACATCTGCACGTTTTTCCCTAAAAGCATTATTTTACTGAAACAGAAATTTCTATGTGGGTCACAGCACCTGAAAGTACATCAGCCAGCTTCCTTGCAGTTATCAGCCAGATGCCTTGCAGTTATCATCTTCTTACAATTTATTATGCTTTTGTTTTCATGCATTTATTTAATGTACTGAAAAAAATCTACCCATCCTTATACATTCAAACCTTCTTCATAAGGTGTGCACAATACTATAGTTATAACACAGCTTTCATTTTTAAAAATAAAATAATCTGAAACAAGTGTTCATTTTTGGGATCAATTAAGTCAGTTCTATGCTATTTCTTTATTGGAATTCACACAATAAGGGTTGATTCAATTTAGAAAATATAATTTAAATAAGTTTTGAATGGGTATGGGGATCAAAACTAATCTTTAAAATTTACTTTCATGGGCAAGTTGCTGCTGTAGAATCTTTCTGGCATTAATCACTTGTTAGAAGTATCTTGTGAATGAGCTAGTTTAGGACAGAAATATTGGTGGAGAAAGCGTGGAACTTGGAATTTTTTTTACGCAAGTTCTGCAGGTCTTGCTTTGTTTTCTCGGCTGTGTCCTCCTCCAGAATTTTTTAGGTGTCTAAAGTGGATTAGACACTGCATATTGAGTATAATGCAGTGAAAATATGGGACCTAAGCGTCCAAATGTCTTCCTTAATATTTTATAAGTATTAATAGATTTTGGAAGTATATCACGGTATTTCTAATGTTGAATTTAATATACGCCTTTTTTTTTTAATAGAGCACTACCACAGAAACAGAAATTAAAAACAGACGCTCAAGTTCATATCAAATACCAATGGAGTTGCTGGAGGATCCTGATTTACGGGAAAGGGCCATGAGTCTAGCTGATGTTATCACAAATAGAATGGAAGGTGAGTTATAACTCCAGATGCTTGAACTTCCTTGACATAATCTTAGACTTGCTTGGAGGTATTGTATCACAATGCAAATACAGAAGGGAAACAAAATACGTAGTCATTGCAAATGGAGAAATGGAATAATGGGAAAAAATGCATGTACATACTGAAAAAGGAAAGGAAGGAATCTGATAAGCAGGCTGAAGTAAAAAACTCTAATTAAAATAGGTAATGTGTATGTGTTTTATGCTAGTTATTCATGCTTAGCAGTGCAGTTATTGGAAGAAATGCCTTGTGATGCATGTTTCACTAACTATACTGTAGTAATACTTGAGGAAATTAAAGGCCAAGGATTAGTTAATAAGGAGAAAAAAATTTGTACAAGGATTACATGAAACAGTGGAATGATTACTAGTCAAGAAAAAGCTTGAAATGATTTTCAAAACCCTGTTCAGGCTAAAATTAATGGGTTTTTTCTGAAAATAAGTACTTAGACATTTAAGAGGACTCTGAAGTTGAAAATTCTACTGAGAAAAAGATCCTTAATCATAAGCATAGCTTTTATAACTTTTTCGGTATTTTCTAAACAAGATCATATGATATTAAAAATAGAAAAGTTTTTAAATTTTTACTCAGAACACTTGAGATATTTCTTTTAGTCTTCTAAAACCTTTTGAGTCAGAAACAATAAATTAAGTTCCTGGAAGTCTGAGGATGTTCCTCCAAGTGTCCTTAGGGGTTCCCGGTATAAAGATTAAAACCTGAAAAAGCAGATAAAAAATTATCTTCACTTTCTCCAAAACTTGCTCACTATAAATTTCTCTTTTTCTCCAGAACTTGAAGGATCCAGACAAAAATGTCCACCTTGCTGGGATAAGTTTGCTCACACTTTCTTAATTTGGGAGTGTTGTGAGCCCTGGTTAAGAGTAAAGAGTGTAGTTGAATTTATTGTCATGGATCCATTTGTTGATCTGGCGGTCACTGTTTGCATAGTTTTAAACACATTATTTATGGCCATGGAACATTATCCAATGACGGAACAATTTGACACTGTACTTAAAATAGGAAATCTGGTAAGTCCTTCAATCTATAAAATTTGATACAGTTGGAACCTGGTTTCTCTGTGGAATAGAATTGTTTTTATTATTTTTATTGTTGTCCCATAAAATAAATGTTAAAGGTTTAATTGTACTAAAATACCATTTGGAATATGTTGTATAGAAGAGTATTTGAGAGATCGTAAAATTTGATTTCTATATTATAACTTCTTTAAATAGAGTTTCCAACAACCAGAGTTTGAATGACACAAAACTGAAAGAAATCTGACATGATTTTGTTTAGTATGACAAAAAAAAAGTAGGAGCCAAATAGATCCTTTTTACTGTAGTACCATTGATAAAACCAAAAGAGTTGAATGCTATTTTGGATTAGTATTTTTCAGTGCTATTTCTGTGTGTTGATTTTGTATTTCCATGAAGACTTATTTGATTGGTCCATAACAATTTGGAAGGCAAAGAATGTGAGACTTATTCTAAGAGTATCTGTTGATACAGTTGGGTTTTGTTCTTTAGTGAACACTGTCTGTGGGTTGGGTTTGGTGAGGTAGCTTTGTTTGGTTTATAATAGCAATAATACAGACATGTTATACTTCAGAACCTGTGCTTAGTCTGGTGATGTAGAAAAATAATTAAACAATTTAGTTATTAGCATATGTGAAATTCTAATACGTGTTGGTAACATACTCAGACTTAAGTAGAGAGTTAATGTATCAACATTTAAATTGTATGCTGGTAGTTTTAGCCAATACAGATACAGTTCAGAGTTTTCACCCTAACCTGGAATTAGAAATCATTCAAACATCTTATGTTGCTGTTTAAAATATATGCAGGATGTATTTGAGGAAAAGATAGGGAAGACAAATAAGTGAGAATCAATAGTTTCAGAGGGCTGTCTTGTGATTGTGTCTGTATGTTTTGCTCAGGAAACTGCCATTTCTACCTTTCCTATGGAATGCAGTAGTTTAGTATGTGTGAGTCTAAGTGTTTGGACTCTGTAGCTCTGCATTTTAAAGACTGAAACACTCCTGATTTTTTTGAACTTTTTTCCTTCTTTCTAGTAGAAGGTAGTAATTTATGCAGTTTTATAGATACTGGTGTTCATCCATTTATAGTAAATACAATGAATTAATTTCAGAGGTATTGTTTGGCTTCTGCTTCAGAAGATATCAGAGGCATTCATGTTCAGAAAGGAGTTTTACTTCAAGAACAAGCCTTAGCACATTTGACCTTTTTTTTGGCAGTTAGAGAAGATAAGCTTATCTGTGAGTTCTTACATAGACTTCATTAAGAGTAAAGCATTCCAGTTTATGACCAATTCATGTTTTCCCACACACCTTTGTTAAAGCAGCCTCCGTTTTGCCAAGAATGAGCTGGATGGCAGAGATAAGGAGCAGATTGGAGGCCTGTTAGGAATAGCTTATTCTTCAGGTCACACTAAATGTTTCTCAGCTTTAACTGAAGTTACGTATTTATGCTACAGCTCATTTTCATGTTGCCACTTACCTTCTCTGTGGGGTTTAGCTTGTGATAATTTTCCTTAGGGACATCCTGCTGTAAGAGGGATGTTATTCTCACTCAAGTTGTTCCTTATGTGCTGGTTCAACTTCTTCATATTAGTCTATAAAATAACAATAAAATTATTTCTTCAGGTTTTTACTGGAATTTTTGCAGCAGAAATGGTTCTCAAGATAATTGCCATGCATCCTTTTCATTATTTCCAAGTTGGCTGGAATATTTTTGATAGTTTTATAGTTACTCTTAGTTTGGTGGAGCTTTTTTTGTCAAACGTGGATGGATTATCCGTTCTCCGATCATTCAGATTGGTAAATAATATATCTTCACTAATTAATGAATTATGTTTGTATTTTAACTCTATTCATATAAATATGACTCCTGTTAGCATTAGGTAGAATTTTTAGTAAGTGACATGGGATATCTCTGAAAGCATGTTTTACAAATTATTTATCATTGAATACTGTGTGCCAATTTATTGTTCAGAAACAAATATTCTTTCTAGGGAAAGAGCTCTAATTTTATTGTGATTGTTTAAACATGGATGGGTAAAGCTCAGTGAAATGTACAACTTGTTTAGAAACAGAAAACATTTGTAGTCTTGTTAACTTCCATATCTGAAAAAAGCAAGAAGGCTAGAGATATTCTTTTAAAATGTAGGAATTAGAAAATTGATGTATTTAATAAATTTTAGGACAATTATTTTTCTTTTCCCCTTAGCAAAAAAAAAAAGAAAAAGAAAAAAAGCTTTATTTTATTAGAAACAGATTTTTATTTTAATTTGTTTCTACATGTAATATCCAAGGTGTATGATGTGTCTGAAAAATTACAACCAGTGTGCTGTTTCTTCCATGTGGAAAAGAATAGATATGCTAAAAGAAAAAAAAAACCCAGAAAAATAAAAAAGAGCGAAGTCTAAAATTTATTACTTTCTGAAAGTGTAGGTTTCATGACACGCTATGAAAGTTATGGTTTGTGGAATCAAGTTGAAGTTTCTTCTTTTTGCTATTGCTGAGAGTCACTAGTTTGTAATATGCTGTTATCTCTGTAACATTTTTATAACTACTGCAAGTAATGCCTGTATTTTTTTGTTTTCCAGTTGCGAGTTTTCAAATTGGCAAAATCCTGGCCCACCCTAAATATGCTGATTAAGATTATTGGCAACTCAGTGGGGGCTCTGGGGAATCTGACCCTGGTGCTGGCCATCATTGTGTTCATTTTCGCTGTGGTTGGGATGCAGCTGTTTGGGAAATACTACAAGGAATGTGTCTGCAAGATCTCCAGTGACTGTGAACTCCCTCGCTGGCACATGCACGACTTTTTCCACTCCTTCCTGATTGTATTCCGAGTGCTGTGTGGGGAATGGATAGAAACCATGTGGGACTGCATGGAGGTTGCAGGCCAAGCCATGTGCCTTGTTGTTTTTATGATGGTCATGGTGATTGGAAACCTAGTGGTATGTAGCCAAAATAATTTTACAAGTAATTTATGATAGGAAAGGTAAGAGAGCCAGTAATTGTAAAAGTATTATTGGATATGATTTTTATTATTTTGAAATAGTTACGAGTATGGGTTCTGAAACAGAGCTTTCTGTTTGTTAGATTTCTGATTCTGTATAGAGTCCTCAGCTTGGAGGACGATGCCCTCAGGGGTCTGGAGTGCGATTCAGAGGATGTGGATGAGTGTGCAGCACTGGGTGTTCAGGGTTTTGTAGAATTCTCCTGGTTTCCTGCAGATGGAGAGAAGAGAAAAGGCACCCTCAGTGCTGGACTTCCAGGGTGGAAGTTTCCTGTTTGCAGGAGACAATATAGCAGGGCCTTTTCTCCATAACTGATTTAGTCATTGCTTCCAATCACACATAGGCAGGTTATTTGGCCTTTTTAAAAAACTTCTTCTGATCTCTCCCAGCTAAAAGATTGCTTTTACATTCTTAAGACTCTGAAATTTAGGGCATTTTGAGACCTACTTGCTGCACAGCCAGCATTTTACACAAGTGGACTAAGGAAACCTGAATTAGAAGGAAGTTGTTACGCAGAAAAAAACCCAGATTCAGTTACTTTAGGTTTTCTTTTGCTTCTTCACTTTTTTCCTTCCTATTTCATAAGTGCTTTCTATAGATACTTCTCAAGTGGTCTGTATTTTATCTGCTTTTTCTATTTCAGAGGAAAGCATCAGACCGGCACTAGTTTTTATGAGTATAAATTGCTCTCTTTAAATATGTTTTGTATTTTTTAACTCGCCAGTATTTAAAACATTAATTGCTCTGCCTATTGCTCTGCTTTTCTCATTCCCTCTATTATTCTACATCTCTGCTTTATACGACTGTCTGTAGCAGAAGAGTTTTTAAATTAGCCATCCTGGAAGTGTTCCTTAGGAATAAAATTTCTAAGAGGAATAAGTTATCTGTAAACCAAGGCAGCACTGCTTCTACTTGCACAGTCACTTGCTTCAGGATTTTCTATAAATTTATTGTCTTATAATGAAGAGTACTGTGAAGTTGTTTGACTAAAAAAACACATTACTTAAAAAAAAATTACTCCATAAGTAATTTTCTAAACCAGAAGATAAAACTTTGTGGAATGAAGTATCCACCTATGTGAATATTTCCACAGTATTTACTATATTCTGAGTTTTTTCCATAGCTCTAGGAAAATTTCTTACATGAGCAGACATCGCTGCTGTATATTCAGGGCTATTTTATCCATTTGTCTTTCTGTGAACTCAATATATTTTTTTATCTAATCTTCCAAGCTGATAGAAGAGCTGATTTGAAGACTGTAAGAGCTGGTTGTCTGCTGCTTTGGCATTTGAGTTCCTGGTAAACTCTTGGCTTTTGTAACTGATACGTGTTCTATGTTTTGTCTTGCTGTGGGAAAAGGATGACTTGGGAGTTAAAAGATAGGGTGCATTCCTCATTTTCAAATCTCCTGCAGCAAAATATTTGTGTGAGTTTGGACCAGCACATAGAAACCGTGTCTTCTGCACAGATCAGTTATGTCTTTTTTTGCAGAGTGCTGCAATTTGCCAGAAAAGTAAACATGTTGAATCTGTTCAGACAGTACCAAAGAACCATTAATTTCTGCGCTTCTACAAACATAAGCAATGCAAAGCCACAAAATCCCCTCTGTAGAGGTATAGGGAAGGTATTGTGCTTAAATTGCATTTACATTTTATTTACTGCGTACTTTCAGAATTGTATACTGTAAATGAAAACACAAAGCCTGTGTTTATAATGGGTTCATAAGAAGCACGTGAATGAAAAATGAAAAAAATTCAGCTCTATTGTCTTTGTTTTTTTTCGTTTTTTTTTTTTTTTAATTAGGTGTTGAATCTTTTCCTGGCCTTGCTGCTGAGTTCATTTAGTTCAGACAACCTTACTGCTACAGATGATGATAATGAAATGAACAACTTGCAGATTGCTGTTGCAAGAATTCAGAGGGGAATAGACTATGCGAAGAAAAAAGCAGGTGAATGTATCCGAAAGTCTTGTTTGGGAAAACCAGCTGCTGTAAATCAAAGAACAGCAACAGATCAGTTGAATGGGAGAAACCATTCCATTTCCAACTGTACCATCATGGAACCAATGATAGATAGGAATTACGACAAAACTGGAAATGGAATGGCCACGGTTATAGGTGGCAATGATCCTGCATCATTCATAAACAACCCAAGCATTACTGTTACAGTACCAATAGCTGTTGGAGAGTCTGATTTTGAACACCTGAATACAGAAGAGTTTAGCAGTGACTCAGATTTGGAGGAAAGCAAGGAGGTAAAATTTAAATATTTTATATTTTGATGGATGAATATTATACCAAATGTACTGTTTTATAGTGTAATCCTTAGAAATGCAAAGCAATTCTAACTCAAGAGTCTTGGACTGTACTGAGAGTGAATGATCTGAAGTGGGAAGTGAAGTTTGAGAGAGTAGGAAATCCTGGAAGGACTGTATAAATTTATGTGAACCTATTTATAAAGATGTTTGAAAAGCAAACTTTACCAAATCACTGGTTAAACAGAGAACTAGTATGAATATACAGAATAAACAGTGTCAAAAATCTGGGGTTTTTTAATAATTGTAATGTTTCTTTGCGCTATGAATGTAATTAAGCTGATATTTAAGCATATTAGAGAAGATATTACTAAAGAATATTAATACTCTGAGGAAAATCAGCATTACTTTTACTGGATAAACTTTACAAAGGGGCTGACTCAGGCTAATGAGAGCAGTAAAAACAGCTTTTGTGTTCTGAAGTCAAAATGATGGGGGAAAGCCAAGGGAGCAATGTTTGTGTTATAAGATGAATGCATCAACTAAAAACTCAAGAAATAAATAGAATTACTGAATGAAAAGTTACTAATTTCTTGCTTGTTTGTGGGAGTTTTGAACCAGTCACTTCTAAGACAACTGCCTGATTTTAATCTGAGTCAGCTCTGGGACTGAGCTGCAGACAGAGGGGAAAAAGCAGAATCATGGATTTCAGCAGGATTTTGAGACACCAAAAATTCAGATTCCAATCTGTGGCTCGAGCAGACTGTCTGATATCACCACCTCTGGCACCAGAAGACATGAGGACATAAATAGAATATCGTCGCTTGTGCAGACAGCTGTACTCCAGTCTGGATTGCGTTGTCTGGATTGTTTTGGCTTTTTGAGCTTTTTTTTTTTTTTTTTTTTTTTTTAATGCATGTGGTTGGTTTTTGGGCATTCACTTAATGATTCTGAGAGATTTTTGATTGCAGAGTACAAAGTTCAGTACTATGCTTATTTTTTGTCGTTTCAGTAGCATGTTTCCTGACACTTGATTTGTTCCATTTACTTTTTGGAGATTCTGTTGCTGCATAAGTTACATAGACCGCTCAGCTGAGAATACCTTAGATTATTTTGAGGCTTCTTTAAAGCAAAGCAAACATTATTCTTAACCTGTTTAAAATATTTACTGCACTAAGTAATGAATATTCACTATATTTGCTGAATAGCTACTACAACTTTTGCATCTTATGAATCTGACTAAAGGATACTGGATTTCTTAGTGTTTTAATAAAACTTGATTTAGAGGAAGGAATATTTATTAAATACCACTTGCCCAGTATTTATCCTTCAGTTGAAGACACATATTCTTCAGTATTTTATATTTTAGAACTGAGTGACAAAATCTGTGCCTTCTTACCTCTAAACTGTTACCTATCTTCAATTCTGACATGCTCAGATTTGGAAAACTGGCTGAGAATTTGCAACCACGGGAGATACGTGAACTGACAAACGGCCCCTATTTCATGTGCACTTGTTCATAGCCAGTAGGGAAATTGTCTTTTATCTTGTGGATTAGTTCAACACCCTTTAAATAGGAGCAGTTTGTACTGGACTTGTTACATAGCTACCTTATTTGATGAATCCTTGAGGAGTTATTGCAAAAAGTGAGATCAGATTTATACCAGAGGACAAACTGAGGAAATTATAGGTTTATTGCAATCTTGGGGGTTTGTTTTTCATTGCTCTATGTCTGCTACAATCCATAATGCAGCTTAAACTGTTTGAAACATTTTTTTAAAAATCATCCAGTTAAATATTTAATGATGCTGGGAAAGTTGCTTATGTAGAAATTTCCATGTTTGACATGGTCTGATTTACTTTTGGTTTTGCCTGCAGCTTCTTTCTGAAAGAAAGAGCTTAGATGTTTAGCATCTAGTGACTATTTAGCATCTAGTGACGACCAGGAATAACCTTGGAAAGGAAATGCAAGGAGGAATATATTTCTGTTATTTTAAATGTCTAGTTAATACCTTTTAAAGGATACTTAGTGTGGGTGTATCTGTAGGTCTTTTTTGTTTGGGCCTTTCTATTTTTTTTTTTCCCGAGGAGGAAGATTTGAGGGTGGAGGGATTTTTTGGTGGTGGTTTGCTATTTTTTGTTTTTTGTTTGTGGGGTGTTATTTATGTTCAAGCCCAAGTCCAGTATACGTGTATGAACTTCAGATGTTCTGCTAATCTTACCTCTTCCATTATCTATTTGGATATGCTTAAAGCTCTACTCCACATCTAAAAATGTCATGTTTTGCAAATGTGTGACACATCTAGAAAACACATATTTTAAGTAAGTAGGAATCCACACCTCTGTTTCCAGTACTCAACTTAAAGGGTACCATGTTTTAACTTCATTGCGTACCATTCTTCTCACAGGAGTAAAATCAAGCTGGATCAGTCAAGGATGCAGATCTGGTGCTTTTTAACCAGGCAGAGCAACGTGTCAGCATTTTTGCACAGGTTACCTAAACAAATCATACATACATGATCACTTCTGAGATTGATTGGCCTGCATGCTACTCAGCTCCAATATCTTTCCCCCATGTGTTGCACTGTAGTGGGAACATGCGCAGCCGCTCTGTAAGCTGAGTCCCATGACTCACATCACAGCATGACTGAGGCCAACACCAACATGTTCTTCTCTCCTTGTTACATCTTTGGTATTTTCTGTACTATTTCTGTGGCATAACCTGCATGCTTTGTAACTTTTTATTGCCGTTAACTGAATGATTAAGCATCAACACTTTTCAAGGTTACGGGAGGTTAACAACCTGTGATTTTGTGAAAATGGAAAGGTTGTCCCCACTTGATGTTTTCTGTTCATCTGTTGTACCATGTTTTTAGCTGCCATGTAATTATGAACATTTTCTGATCACATTCATTTGACCAATGCCTCTGTGGTATTACATATATTCAGTTACTTGTATGCTAAAATGTTTATATCTTTGATATAAATTGTTTTATGTAGGTTCACAGCATTTTTATAATTCACACTTCAGTTTTCTCATATAAGAGAAACTAAAATATAGGATGAAAGATACACTCCTAGGAACAGTCAAATGTATTTTTTTATACATATGCATAGTTCCTTTGAATATGGATTTAATGATTTAGTTATGTTCTAGCCATGAAGTTTGTATGTGTCTGCAAGGTTGGAATATAGGGAATCATTCATATAAGTTTTGTTCATCATAAATAATTGTTTCTTTCTGAACTTAATCGAGTTGCTTTATTTTTATAAAAACAGACATATAGTAAAAAATTCTGTGCAGGTGTCAAAATAAATCTAGATGTTTAAAACTGTATTAATAAGAATGTTCAAATAAGAAATAAATAAAAGTAGGAAAAAAACAGGATAAAAAAATTAAGACATCATGTGAACAATCTTGGCTACCTGTTATTAGCTCTTACTATAGAGTTTTCTTTAAAGTTATCTGAAACTTTTAATCTATTGTTTTAATCATGGTGCTCAGTAAAGATTGACTCTAATTGCTTCATTATATATGTGGCTTCAGTGGGACAATTTGTCATAGTCACAATATTTGTGGAAGTATTTGTGCCAGGACACCTTGAATCCTTCAGGAAAAAAGAAAGGTTGTAAGCATCAAATTTTGATCTGATAACAGTATAGGAGATTTTTATATTGAAAAAACTTATGTAGTCAAAATCTGAATAGCCTGTCACTGCCAACAGTGAAAAAGAAAAAATGTTACTATATTGAGGGAATTTTCTCAAACAGAAGTTATTTAGCTGCAGATCTGTGAATTTTCTAACTGCTAATTAACTTTTGAGTGCAGCAGTTGATCCATTCAATCCAGTGCTGAGTGTACATAAAATGTGGTTTTCTTAACTCTGAACATCAGCTAAGGGCCTTGGAAGGTGAAGGATGAACATTTCTATCTTTCCTAAAAGGTCTCTTCCTGGAGTTATTCCCCTGATCAGTTAGACTTCTGCAAAGACTTCTGCTGTAAATAGCAAAGAAACTAGCTTTCTAATTTTTAATTTTAGTGGGAAACTCTACTATGCATATTGATTTTATGATCTCTTTTTTCTTGTTGGTTGATACCTGCATCTTAGTGAAAAGTATGAGCCCCTCACACGAAAAAGAGACCCAATGTTTTAATTAAATCTGTAACTCTTCAAGCAGTGGGATTCTACCCTACACCATCTGTAGAAGAAAGAGGAAACCAGACTATCTGGTTTATACCAAAACAGTTCATGGAATCTCTAGTTTTATTTCTAGAGTAAAGAAAATTGTCTTTTATAATTAATAAATTTTAAAAAGCTCTAATCTCTGATTCTTCTACCGTGACTTATATGAGATATATAACTTCATGATCTAAACATATTGATTCTTTTCAGTTCTTTTTGTATTTGTGGTTGTTCATATTTTACACTTTCAGTTGAATTCATGTCATCTTCTCAGACGGTATACTAAGCTTACAGTTCCAATTACCCAGGCTACTTCACATGGCTTTTAATTTTTATTAGTAATATGACACAAAACGTCTTTACTCTTAAAAAATATATTTTAAAAAAACTGATAATTTGACTTATTTAATTAAATATTTAAGTTTACTCACCATCACTACAACATTTTGCAATATATATGTTATGGAATGATGAAAGCAGCACACTGATAGAATTGTGGAGGGCATAGAGTGCTATCTCTGGGTTCAGCAGAAGCAATGATAGGCAAAGTTGTTTGCTGTGAATATTGCTGGTTTGAAATTATGTTACCAAAAAAGAAAATACATGTTTACAGTAAACATGAGTAATATGGGGGGTCTGTTCCAGGTAATCAGTTTGTAGAGTAATAACAAAATAGGCAATATAAGGAAGCCATTTTTAATAAAACATAAGCCAGAATACTGGGTTACTGATTGCTATCATATTGTCTGTATACTTTCACAATCATGAAAAAAATTGTTTAATACCAAAATTAATTTTTTCCTTTCACATATCACAATTGAGGTGTAAATACAATTTGATTGGATAGTAACTTTTCTACATTTATCTCCTAAATATCTCTTAATCATAAAAATATAACTAAGTTAGTAAAAGTGGTGTTGATTTGACAAAACCAAGGTTGTTCTGTAAAGCATGCTTACATCATTCCCTACAGACATTTACTTGTGTGACTTCATTACTGATGTTATATATTTCTTGATGATAACATTGTAAAATGTCAGAGAATGCTGTGACCAAAACTACTCTGATTTAGTTTGGTACTCATACTTAACTTAAGTGTACAGGACACCACATCTTCCTTTAAAATCTCCAGATCTCTGCAATTCACAGGAAGATTACAAAATAATAAATTAAAGCTTATTCATGTATTGGTTTGGCAGGATTGTGTATGTGTTTGTTTTTATGCTTGGGGGTTTTTTCAATAATGTGACTTAATATTGATGTGAATTGTAATATTAATTTCTAAAAAAACCCAAAAAACAAACCAAAAATTATTTCTGGGTGTTGACTGTACAGGTATGTGTACCAGAGTAATGGGTAGTTTCAGAATGCACAATGTACTGCATATGTGCATTGGCAAAAAAGAATGCAAACTAATGCCAGTTGAAATGTATAAGAAAGTAATAGTAGAAAGCAAAGTAAATAGAATATGCATCAGCAAATAACTTGGTAACATGTGTAGACTAGAAATTCTGAAATTCCATGAGAGAGTCTATGATATACTCTGCAATCTCTAGATAGAAAGTGGATGATTTATGCACATTTCAACAGCATTGACTGCTATTTGTGGGTGTTTTTTTTGTATTTCTGGTGAAAAATATTGTGGTTCTTATTACTGGCACATGGTGTTGCATGCTTAGGTAATTACACTTCTGAAAATGTTACCATTAGTAAAGTAAAAGTATTATTGAATTTTATTTTCAGAAGCTAGATTTTTCCAGCTCATCAGAAGGAAGTACAGTTAATTTAGCTGTCTTTGGAGAAGAGAAAAGTGAAACTGAACCAGAAAAAGCATCAGAACTACAGGCATGCTTTACTGAAGGTATGAAAATAAAATTTGGGGCTAACAGTTACATTTTGCTTGTTTGCAACAAATATTGGTAGTTCAAGGAAGCTATTTGCTCCAGCAGTCCTGGATTCTAGTTTGTCAGGTCTTAGGGTATGATTAATTTTGCCTGTTGTATATAGCAATACTGACTTCTGTTAAGTACTGTTTGTTAAAGCAATGTTCAGTATGTGTGTATGTGATAATTGATAATATTTTAAAGTAATCACTAGGCACAATTCTGTAAACTTATTCTCAGCAGTCAATAATTCTGTTGGTTTAATTTACTTTGTAAGTAGTGAAATCTGCAAGATATAACCCTACACCAGGCTCACTCCACTGAGAAATTTAAAATGGAGTTGTGATTACTCGTGGTCACTTCTTAGTGCTGGAAAGCAATCCAGTGGGTGATCCAGATCTTGGAAAGTTTGACTCAAACAGTAAAATTATTTTGTTGACATTACACCATTAGTGGGGGGGAGAGGGTGTATAAATATACTGTGGGTTAAAACAGGTAAATGAGATCCTGTGTGTCTCTTTAAGTAAAGAAGTATTCACAGCAAACTTGCATGTCCTTAAAAGTTTTGCTTTTAGTTCTGTATAGCTATGTCTTCTAGGGGACGACTGAAACTTGCTGTGTAGGAAAGAATTTCCTTTTACAGATTTCATATTTCAATTTCCTTTTGAATCTTGAGTAAAATAATGCAAAACAGTATGTTCCAGGATTAACTCTCCTGTCGTGTTCCTGCTTTTTGGTTTACTGTTTTGAAGACACCTTTGGTTTTGAAGACACCTTTGTCCTTTGAAGTATTATTTTACTGATCTTTATAAAATCAAAATTGTTTGGCAGTGTGGGACTGTATTGACTATATCAAGTTCTTTATTGAAAAAATCCAATAGACAAGTATACATTTCTCAAATAATTTGACATTATATTACAATTCTTCCTTATCCATGTGTTATGTGACCTCTGTTAGTTCTTGGGCATAAGATTAATTCTTTCACAATTTAAGCCTTTTGAGTAGTTGAAGGTGAGGTAGTTCATGTTCTTCACTGTGGTAGCTGTTCTATCTGAGATGATGAAATACAGAGTAACTTATTTGTAACGTATTAACTTAATGACTCTTACAGGAAAACCAGACTAACTTTGGGACCCATTAAAGTCATGTCAACTTGGTTATGTTGCTATGTGATTAGCAATTTTTAAAGAATTAAGGAGGCTACTGTTGGCTAGGCAGATACTGAGGTTGATTGCTAACAATGCCTTGAGGCCCCATGATAAAGTAGGGAGCTCTCCAATGTGAGGCAAAGTTCTGTGGACAGTTGCCACAAATCTGTGTCACACTGGAAAAGGTCTCGTAGTCTCCTGTTAAAACATCTCCTTATGTAAAGAAGAATCCTTAGTCAGCCCTTGGACCATCAGTTGTTCCTCAGTAGATAAAGAAAAATAGTATTTTTGTCTGATTTATTTGAACCTTATTTAAAAGAAGCTTCTGTATTCTTGTACAAGTTCATGTGAAAGTTGTTGTGTATGCTCCTTGTTTCTGCTTCCTGACAATTTGCATTTGTTCTTTAATTATCTATATATAAACTGAATAGTGTATATTTTTAAAAGTTTGTATTGAAAAGTAGCTCAATTAGATGACTGTCCTTTACTATAAGCTTGGTGTTACATCAGAGTAGAGAAACAAATGTGTATACTCAAGCTTTCCTACATCCAAAGTACAAAATTGAAAAGCTAAATAGCATAAGTAGCATGACGTAGCTTGAACCTATGAAACATGAGCTAGCTAAGAATGATTTGATTTTTTAGGATAATGAAAAATTCTACCATATAACAGTTCTAAATTTTTTGTGCTGTTAGGCTGTGTACGAAGGTTTAAGTGCTGTAAAGGCAGTAGGGAGAGCACAAAAGGAAGAATCTGGTGGAACCTTCGAAAAACCTGTTACAAGATAGTGGAGCACAACTGGTTTGAATCATTCATTGTCTTCATGATTCTTCTCAGCAGTGGTGCTCTGGTAAGTAGAGCTTGCAGCCTTAGAAACAGTACCCAGAAAAATGTTTGTCAAAATTAGTATTACAACACATGTGTTCATTAAGAAAAAACACAAAGTTGTCTTGAAAGAGAACTTGGAACTAAATTCCCAAAATATTTTGGGTATTACATTTAATTTACATTACATTAAAATTTTGCAGGTTAATAATGTTTTTCAAGGTAAAACATCTGAAGTTGAAAGTGGTTTTACTTTTCTGTTTTTATTTAGTTCTGGCTTAATTTATAATTTGCAAAGACTTTTCAATATCTGACTTGCATGTCACCCATTCTTCACAGGCTTTTGAAGATATACATATTGAACAGCACAAGACTATAAAAATCCTACTGGACTATGCTGATAAAATCTTTACTTATGTCTTTATTCTGGAAATGGTGCTAAAATGGGTGGCCTATGGTTTTCAGACTTACTTCACTAATGCTTGGTGCTGGCTGGACTTCCTGATTGTTGATGTAGGTACTATGCTTTCTAAGTAGTTTGTTTCTGTTGTTTAGGCAGGTTGTTTAATGTAATTTCAATCTGATAGAGATATATGTGGTGAATAATAGAAATTTAGTTTAAAGGTACAGAAAATTGCACACTGGTGAACAAGATCCTACTGCAGTTCTCCAGTGTGTAAGTGGAAATTCAACAAATGGACAAAACAAAATTCTATTAATTGGATGGTATCTGGAATCTAGGACAGAAATTTTGTCCCCACCCACTAGAATTGAAACTTACCTAATGCTCTTTTTAAAGTAGATTTTTTAGAGGGAAAGCCACAAGTGGCGTTTGCTATTTGTCTTCCACATTTAACTGTGCTTCTCTTTTTAATGAATCCACATTCTGAGCAAATGGATTAATGCTGTGACATAACATGTGATATGTTTTTTCTGGGATATGCAGTTTCCTGCTTTTTACTTCCATGATGTCTCCTTTTCTTCTGTTGGGAACTCCCAATTTATACTTACACTGAATATAAGTCAATGTATTCCCAGAAAAAATATGTTGATCTGTAAGAAACTTAGCAAATATAAGGGTCTTCTCCTAAGATTTAATTTTCCAAAAAAGATACCCTCAGCACACAAAAGGAAAAAAAGTTGACTGTCTTTGAGTAAGGCTGAATATATAATTTTCTTGAATATGCTTTATTTATGGATGCTATGGCATTCTGATTTTTCTTTATTTTAAATTAAATGTTAAATGAGAAATTATGACAATTTTATAATTAATGGGAAATCAAGAGCAATCATCTAGATAAAACATGGCATCAAGAATTTTATGCAAAGATGACAGAATCTATCTTCCTGTCCTTTGCCTTTATCCACCTCAACATTGAATGAATTTGCTATACCAGTCAAGTTAAATTATCACAGTGAGATATTTTACAAAATCTTTTCAGGCAGACTGTTCTGTACCTATCAGCCTAAACTCTTCAGCTGCTGCCTCTTTAGTAAAGAGCTTACAATATACATTCTGAAGTTCTTACCCATTATGATGTTAACAGTTATTTCAGAAACGGATAATTAGCCCTGAAACAAATAAAAATGCTTGTTTTGCTCAGCTTTCCATGTGCAAGTACAAATGGTATCACAGAAAAGAACAAAGATGGGACTTTATAGTATTTGGCAGCTTGCTTGAGCTACCCTTAGAGGAAAGAAATTTGCAGAAGGCCTCCTCATGTGTAAACAAAACAGGAGACAGCCATCTGGAGTGGGAGACTCAGTGAGGACACAAGTCATTGACTTTCACCCGAAAACCGCAGGAAAATCAGCTTTTGAGCCATTAATCCTGTTGTACTGAAGGCTTTGAAAATTCTTTTGCATTAAACTCTTTCTTTCACAAAAGTAATAATGTTAAAAGAGGAAATCTCGAGGCAAATTAATTGTCTAAAATACAAACAATTTGAAAAATCCAAAGTAAGATGTTTCAAGCATATGATAACAATGTGCTTCTCTGAAATTTCCCTATTTGGTAGTTACAGGAACAGAAAGTTGAAAAGCTGAGGTTCGGATTCTGTCTTACTTGGGATTCTCTTTTACTTTTTTTTTATTTTCACTGAAAGATTAGGGAGCTTGTGCAATTTTTTCCCAATATCCAGATCAAAATTTTACCCCTCAAGGCATTTCTGTTTTGAAGCTACTTAAAAAAGAAAAGTTCTTTTGTTTTGTTTTGTTTCCTCTAGGTCTCGTTGGTTAGCTTAGTAGCTACTGCCCTTGGTTTCTCAGAATTTGGTGCAATTAAATCCCTCCGAACATTAAGAGCTTTGAGACCTCTTAGAGCTTTGTCACGCTTTGAAGGCATGAGGGTAAGAAAAAAAATAATGTGTAAAAAAATTCCTTAAAAATATGCCAAATTATAAAATCATAGAGGAACGCTAATTGCATGTCTATTTGCAAGGCCAACAGTAGCATGTTTGATTATATTACATGCATTACACCTTTTGTATTTGAATTACTGTAATGTATTGAAATGTAATGTTTTACATTAAATCTTTTCCTAGATCTAAAAAAAAATATTAATCCTTGTATTGTTTTTAAAATTTTTTTTCTGTGTTTATTGACTAGGTGGTTGTGAATGCTCTTACTGGAGCAATCCCATCCATTATGAATGTACTTCTGGTTTGTCTTACATTCTGGCTGATTTTCAGCATTATGGGAGTAAATTTGTTTGCTGGCAAGTTCTATTACTGTGTTAACACCACAAATGATCAGATGTTCACACCGGAGGAAGTCAGTAATAAAAGTATGTGTGAAAGTATGAACAGGACTACTGGAGGTGTTCGGTGGAAAAATGTGAAAGTAAACTTTGATAATGTTGCAATTGGTTACCTTTCTCTGCTTCAAGTGGTAAGTGCATAAATTTTCCAGCTTTAACTTTAGTAGCAGTATCATTTAATTCCATGATTTTCAATGTTATTTTAAAATAAAGAAAAGGGTATGAATTTGACTTTATAATTATAGCCTATGGAGATAATTGATGTTTTTTATGGTAAAAATGTAATACATTCTCTGGCCATTTTGGAAGAGGAGGAGTATCTAATATTTACCTGATGGATATAAAGTTGCTTGGTACTCAACTGCTAGTACCTTTTCAAGTTCTACAGAAATACAGTATGTAGTTAAACTATCTGGTTTAAAACTGCAGCTAGGTTTCATTATCTTTTATTTGCTTTATTTGTTAAGGCATATTGACTAATATTTTTACCATGGTTGTCATAGATACTTATCTGGTCTTCAGACAAGAAGAGAGTGAACTATTGGTTTAGATAAAGGTTTTAAATTCACTTTTTCTTCTCTCTTCTTTGCCTATTTTATTATTAATAGTCCCACTCCAATCACTATTATTTCCAAGTGAGGTTTTTGAGAAAGTTTTTAGCTTGTTTTTAAACTCTTAAATATTACCAGTTTCAAAATTTGCTAGTGCTAGATTTCTGGGCATGAAACTTTTTTAGGTAAAGTATCTATAAATTGTCAATAAGGCAGACGTATATTCATAACCAAGTTCATTTGAAAAACCACTTCTGGGAAATTATTTATTAATTTCGTAAGCAATTGGTAATGATTTTGTCTTTAAAATTTCCAACTGATAGTGTTTAGTAGTTAGTATTGTGCTAGCAGGCTACCATCTGATTGCATAAATTACCAGCTCAGAGAGTGGCACTGTTTTAGCATTTGTGGCATATCTTGCAGCTACAGTTCTCCAATGCAATGATTGCAGCAAACATTCACACCTTTCATGCCCTCAGTATCCTAACTCACCAGAGTCAGTTTGGTGAAGCCTGCTAGAGGGATAAGGAATTGGTTGGATGTCTGTGTGAAAAGACTTACTGTCAAT
Source organism: Petroica traversi (assembly GCA_025920805.1). Classification (NCBI taxonomy): domain Eukaryota; kingdom Metazoa; phylum Chordata; class Aves; order Passeriformes; family Petroicidae; genus Petroica; species Petroica traversi. The sequence continues at coordinate 1,786,090 of JAHLSL010000067.1, forward strand.
GGCTCAGTGTCCTAGAGGAAACCAGTACCAAGGGGTGTCTCAAGGGTTTGCACAAGGACCAGGGCTGTCTAATAGCTGCATCAGTGACATTGATAATGGAATTGAGTGCACCCTCAGCAGTTCGCAAGTGACACCAAGCTAAGCTTTGTCATAGGGGATGCCAGCCTGAGGGACCTCAGCCAGCTCAAGGTTGAACTCCATGACCCTCACACAGTTCAAGGCCATGTGCAAGCTCTGCACCATTTTCAGGGCTATCCCCAGTATCAGTGCAGACTGGAAAATAAATGGATTGAGGTCAGCCCCGCAGAGGTGGTCTTGGGGAAAAATGTTTGACATGAGCTGGCAATGTGCACTTGCATGTAATAGTGCAGGATTTGACTGCAAAGTCAATCATATCCTGGTCTGGCCAACAGATAGAGAGAGGTGACTCTCCATATACACTCCATTCTCATGAGACCTCACCAGAACAAGAAGGTGGGGACCTCTTAGAGGCCCAGAAGACAACCAAAAAAATGATCAGAGGACTGGAACAACTTTCCTTTGAGGAAAGGCTGAGAGAGTTGGGGTTGTTCATCCTGGAGAAGAGAAGGCTCTGGAGAGACCTTGTGGTGTCTTTTCAATGTTTAAAGGGGCTTGTAAGAAAGACTGAGGGAAATTTTTTCCCATGGCTTGTAGTGGCAAGACAAATGGCAATGGTTTTTAACTGAAAAAGGTAGATTTTGGATATAAGGAAAATTTACTTTTCCTTGAGGAAAACCAAGTAGTGGTTCAGAAGAGCTGGTGTCAGTACCATGTGCTGCACTCAGGGCAGAGGAATGGTGCAATTCAGAATGGTTCCATCAATAATGGAATTACAGGAGAACCAGTGAGCTGAGATGTGCAGGGAGGTCCTGGAGGAGAAGCAGCGGATCCTGGCTCTGTGCTGGCTCTGGAAGGTGCACAGAGCTGCATGTGGTCCATGGCCACTGAGGCTCACTGTGGGCCCCATGGCTCACTGTGGGCACCATGGCTCACTGTGGGCACCATGGCTCACTGTGGACACCTTGACACACCCCAGAAGGAGGGATGAGCCACTGAGTCCTTGGGCAGCTTCACTCAGTCTCTGCTTGGAGCTCCTTATTTCCCATGGAGTGATGCTCATCATCCCAGTGCAGCTGGACTGGCTGATCGTGCAGGTTCCCTCAATCCTGAAATCAGGGACTTGGCTTTACTGGGATGCCAAATAGCACAGTGCCTTTCCTGTTCAGGTAATGCTTTGCAGATGGTGACCAGCACATCACATTGCTCTGGCACATAAATTTCTCTCTCTCTGGTATGATGATATTGATTGCAACTCATCTCACAGTAAGTTTATATGGATTTCCATTAAGATTAGAATTTATTCAGTGCTTTAAGAATTCGGGGGAAATATTCCACAGAAATGAACTTCCTGTGATTGCTTCACTTGTAACTCACCAGACTTCTAAATATTCTCTTTGTTTTTATGAATACAAATACATTGCAGAACACACTGTTTTATTTAGAATGTTCTCAGAACTGGAGCTTTTATAGAAAATATTAACAAATTTTGTTTTTAGGCAACATTTAAAGGATGGATGGAGATTATGTACGCTGCAGTTGATTCTACAGAAGTGAGTGCAATATAAAATATACTGAATAAAAATAAAATTTACTGAAGGGAAACAAATGTAAGATTGATGTAATGCTTCTTGAATGGCAGTTGAAGTGAATTAAAATATAAAAAATAAAATGTAAATATATAATAATAAAAAAATTAAATGTAAAGCCCTGATGAATTTTCAATAAATCTGTGCCCACAAGGTGCTTATACTTTTAACAGGTAAAAAAAGTATAGCTGTAGAGCTACATAAATTGTTACTAATTTAATAATTATTCTGTAAAAATCCAAACTAATGAGATGTGGTTTTCTATTAATTTATGTCTGAGATTGTACAGATCAGGAAATAAGTTTTTCCTCTGTCTTCAAAAATAACCCAAGTCAAGAGGCATCACTGGAAAGCAGTTCCAGGGCTGCAGACTCTGATGATCTCAAAAACCAAATTTGCTAAATTTTGCCTAGTTTTCTTTTAATGTTGATATTTGTTTGCATCTCTCCTCAGTCCACCTCCTGATTTGCATATAGTCTAAAGGAACTGGATTGCTTTTGAGATTTGCACATTTCTGTCAAATTTAATAGGACCTACATGAAATATCAAATGTCATCAAAGAGAACAGACAGGAAAGGATTGGCAAGTCCTGAAATGTGTGCAATTACAGAAACCTGTATTAAATAGATTTTCAAGTTCAAATATAAGACAAGTGTAGTGTATGCTCCAAAAGAGTTGGGTTAATCCCCCGTCCATCTGAATGCAACCTCTCTTCCTGCTTGAGAATCTTTGATTTGTCTTAACTGTTGTTTGTGATGCTTTGCTGTTTTTCTATATTACATAGGCAGGGAAACAGCCCAAGTATGAAGACAACCTGTACATGTACCTTTATTTTGTGACGTTTATCGTCTTTGGATCATTTTTCACCCTAAACTTATTCATTGGTGTCATCATTGATAACTTCAACCAACAAAAAAAGAAGATAAGTACCACATGCTTCCTTTTCACAACACTTCATTGAGGAGTCAGCAAATGTATGCAAGGATAAATAAGAGTGTCTGAAATTTCTCACAGTAATAGAAAGAAAAAAAAGAAATCAGGTTTTAAGATTTTTGTTTATTTGAAATAGTGAAATAACAGTCTTTTCTTTCTAAGACATTTGAAGTAACTTAAACTTGCACTGAGTGTCGAAGTGCTCTCCACATCCCTGTACATCCCAGTGATATGTTGCCCATCAGAAAGCTATGTCTTTGTTTTTCTCAACCTTACAGTGCTGTGACCAAGCTGTGTGAAAGAGCAGCTGACTTAAGCAAATAAAAGGCAGGAAAGAAGAGAATATGCAAAACTATAAATTTCAAAATTGATAAGGAGGAAACATAAAGCAGTGTTGTGAAGGCCTCCGTTACAGAGACTAACACAGACAAGTTGAATGCTGAAAATACTGCTCTGTATCGTAAGATTAGAGAGGGCTGGGAAACTCTTGAGTTAGTAAATTTGCAAGAAAAAGAAAATGGGTGACATTTGAAAATATGTAGGTTTTCTTTTCAACTTAAGCTGTTTCTGTTATTTAAATGAGCACAAGATTGTGTCAAGAACTCTATAAACATTTAAATAGGTGAAAATACAGGCTATGATGGCAAATTAAAATATACTTGCTTTTTAAACAATAAATGATGGCATCTTAATCCTTCAAGATATTTGCACTTTCCTTGGAGTAAACTTCAGGGGCGTCCCATACTTAGCAGGAAGGTGGTTCCGTTTCTCATCACTGGAGAGCAAGACTAAGGTTATATACATGTTATTGGCATTTTTGGCAGTCAATATGTAACAAGGTGACCTTACTCAGTAATGAGGTAATTATAAATTTTATGAAGTTCACTTGGCAGATATTATCTACTGGAATCATCATGGCTCAGAGGGCAGATAAGGGTTCCTGTTAAAGGGCTTTTTCTGGCAGTGTGGGATACACTCCTTGTACATTTCAAGCTTTTAAAAGTGACCAAGAAAGTAAAATACTGGACATACAAGTGGGCTGGGGAAAATTCTATCTAGACAGTTTTCTTCAGTTTTATGTAGCAAATCAGCGAGCATTAGTGGTCTGTCTTTTGAATTTTTAGGTGCCCCTGAGTTCATGTGCATGTCACACAGTTCATGGGTACTCAGCAGTTTTTTTCTTGTCTTTGCTCTTAATATCACTTACATTTGGGCACGCTGGGATATGAATGGGAAAAGACCTCATGTTGCAATACAGTGCCTCTGTGTAGTTAAGCTGTGCTTTTCTGTGGTTCCTGTGTGCATCCTAATTTCATTATATTATTCCATGAGGGAGGCAGTGTTCCACTGTCAGTTTCCTAACTGGTCATTAAGGGTATCTTGCCTTGGGACCTATATTCTCCTTATGGACAGTAAGTACTCTGAGACAAGGATGGCTTCTTCCATTACATCAGTGAGACAGCAGAAGAAATTCCAAACTCAATCCCACTTTCTTTATGGCTTTTTTTAGAAATTATTATTATTTGTTTCCCACTGAGTAAAATCTTCCAACAGTCACAGAACATTTCCACCATAATTATCAAATCAACCTCTTGTTTTTCTTCCAAAACCCTTACACTCCAAGAAGTTAATTTTACTTGAATATTTGATTTATGAGGACAGCATATTAAAGAGGGTCTCCTTTGACTTCTAAATCTTCATGTTAACGTATAGCCACAGCTGAAAGAGTCAAACACACCTTCATTCAGACTTATCATTACTTTATCTGTAAGATTGACATTTGTCAAATTCAGTGGGATAAAATCACAGAATCACCCCTGACTCTGAAGTTCATTTCCAAATTCCACTACTTTGATATCATGCATACCTGGAATGTAATTACAAACAAATGCATGAAAGGAAAAAACAAAGTTACTTGTCAGTATAAACTGTAGTTCTGATAAGTGTTTCCATGTGTGAATTACACATACCAGGCTAGATATCCTTTTATTCAGACAAGAAAGCCCAGATTAAACCCATGCTTCTGATGATCTCAGTACAATGTAGGGAGATAATCAAGCTTCATACACACTGTGGAAGTATCAGCATCTGAACTGAGATACCTATACTCAAATGGTAAAATCCACATCCTGGAAAGTAAAATCAGAATTTTTCTCCTTACATTTTACCTGAAGGTATATCTGCTCTCAGTGTATCTTTATACTTTTGAAGCTTTTTTATTTCTGGTAGTTAGATTTACTGTGTAGAGTTTATGATGCTAGATTTATAAGTGTCTACGAAATGTATATTTTGTAAATTGGGTCGGTTTTTAAAAATTTATTTAACTAAATTAATCAGATATGTATTTTTTTAAAATAAGCAATAGATAGAAGTTCTGTGTATTTTCTTTATTCCTTAATTTCTTTCATTTTTCCTTGAAGAGTCATCAGATATTTTAACAATCTTTGAAATAATTATTGTGTTTTGGTTTTGGTAACAATGTATAAGGATGAATAAAGGATTCATTAAACCGTGTTCTGCAATACTGTGAATTAATGGATGTAAAGGCTTGTCTGTAATCAGATTTGGGATTTCTTTTATTAATTTACCTTGGAGGTCAAGACATTTTCATGACAGAAGAACAAAAGAAATACTACAATGCAATGAAGAAGCTGGGATCCAAGAAACCACAAAAACCTATACCTCGACCAATGGTAAGAATTGTGCTTTTCTTATATAATCTGTATTTGGGGAGAAATCACAGCAGTACATTAAATATAATAAATTTTCTCCTTTAACTCTAAAGTGGTTTTAGTCTAATTCAAGTTATCCATTCGTTCTGAGTTGGAATGTATATGTGTCTGTTCTGCAGGAAAAATCTCTCATATTTGTTATGCCTGAGGAAGCAGAGAATCAAAGAATCTGAAGAAATAGAGGCTTGTTGGGTTTTGAGGGGAAAACTTTAAACTGGCACATAAATTACTGGACAATGGTTTTCTTAGATTTTTCAGCCTTTTGCTTGACTGTGTATTTTGGGAGAGGAAGAATGAAAGGGAGGGAGGAAATGAATGTTCATTACACACAAATACATTACATCACCTTTTCTTTTTTCTCTTGTCAGAACAAATTGCAAGGTCTGGTGTTTGATATTGTAACACAGCAACTATTTGACATCACTGTTATGGTTCTAATTTGTCTTAACATGGTCACAATGATGATAGAAACAGATGAACAGACTGAACTGATGCAAAATATTTTATACTGGATTAACTTGGTCTTTGTTGTCCTTTTCACTGGTGAATGTGTCTTCAAAATATTTTCACTCCGTTATTATTACTTCACCATTGGCTGGAATATTTTTGATTTTGTGGTTGTTATTCTTTCAATAATAGGTAAGAAATTCTTATATTCAAAAGGAAATGTAGTTATATGTGTATTTAATGCTTTATTTCTGTCAAGTTGTGCAAATTAGAAGGGGTTACTTAATTTTAATTTCTCTTGATAATTTAGGGATTGAAATGCGTTTTGAGAGTGCTAACTTTCTTAATAATTCTGTATCAGTTTTAGTACTTCTACGTTTGGGGTTATTTTCTAAAAGTGCTGGGAAAAAATTTTAAAATTATCCATGGCAGATAAAATTTATCTCCAATTACATTTTCCATTAATTCCACAAAGAGTTGGGGGGGGGGGTTATACTTTTTTTTGTAAAATGTAAGCAGTGTTAAAAAGTTACTCTCTTAATTTATTTTTATGTTTCACAGGTATGTTTCTAGCTGAGGTGATTGAAAAGTACTTTGTCTCACCCACTTTGTTCAGAGTCGTACGACTTGCCAGGATCGGCCGAATCCTGCGCCTCATTAAAGGCGCCAAGGGAATCCGCACTCTGCTTTTTGCTTTGATGATGTCTCTCCCTGCTCTGTTCAACATTGGGCTGCTGCTCTTCCTGGTCATGTTCATCTACGCCATTTTTGGCATGTCCAACTTTGCCTATGTCAAGAGGGAAGATGGGATTGACGACATGTTCAACTTTGAAACGTTTGGCAACAGCATGATCTGCCTGTTTCAGATCACCACGTCCGCTGGCTGGAATAATTTGCTCAACCCAATTCTTAACAGTGGGGAGCCAGACTGTGACCCCAACAAGGCTCATCCGGGGAGCTCTGTGAAAGGTGACTGTGGCAACCCCTCTGTTGGTATTTTCTTCTTTGTCAGCTACATTATCATATCCTTTCTGGTGGTGGTGAACATGTACATTGCTGTGATTTTGGAGAACTTCAGTGTTGCTACTGAAGAAAGCGCTGAACCTTTGGGTGAGGATGACTTTGAGATGTTCTATGAGGTTTGGGAAAAATACGATCCTGATGCAACACAATTCATAGAGTATAGCAAACTGTCTGATTTTGCAGCTTCTCTAGAACCTCCTCTTAATATACCCAAACCAAACACAATTAATCTTATTGCAATGGATCTACCTGTGGTGAGTGGTGACAGAATTCACTGCCTTGACATCTTGTTTGCTTTCACAAAGCGTGTTTTGGGGGAAAGTGGGGAGATGGATGCCCTCAGAATACAGATGGAAGATCGGTTTATGGCATCCAATCCTTCTAAAGCTTCCTATGAACCAATCACAACCACACTGAAAAGAAAACAGGAGGAGGTGTCTGCCGCTATCATTCAGCGTGCTTACAGACGTCACCTTTTAAGACAGTCAGTAAAGAAGCTTTCATTTATGTATCAGAAAGATGGAGATGATCCCCTTATCAAAAAAGATATAATTGTTGGTAAGCTGAGTGAGCACTCACCTCCAGAGAAAATGGATATGTCTGCATCCACCACAGCTCCACCTTCTTATGATAGTGTAACAAAACCAGAAAAAGAAAAGTATGAAGATGACAAATCAGAAAAGGAAGACAAAGGAAAAGACAAAAGAGGGAAAAAAAAGTAAAAGGCAGAGGCTATCTGTGATCAATGTTCGCAAGCTTGAAAGGATCATGTTTTTGTCAGTAGCACTCTTACTGGAGGATTATGCCAAAATTATAAGTTTTTACATATTTACCCACTGCTGCAGTCAGTGCCTGTCCAAGACAATGGTCCTTCACTAGAAAATTCTTGGTCTGTAACAGGGAAATAAACTCGCAGAACAATAGTTTTGGTTATCAGCTGTTACTAATTGAAAGGAGACACAAAATTTCTGCTTGGACTACAGGAACCCTTAATGGGTCCTAATAGGCTTGTATTTTTGTGGAATAAGTGTATCCACTGTGTACATTGCATCTCCTATCTTTGTTCCATGTATGTCAGTTCTTGTTCATGATCTCGTTTGCTTTAAGAACATACTGCTTCATTAATTCTGCTGTGCTGAGAAAAAGAAAAGCAACTAAATACTCTTTATTTAGATAAATACTAAATACTAAATAATACTCTTATGTGCAGAGGAACACGAATGCCAGGCATCATAATATGAACATAGTTCTCTTTAAGCCATTTCTAAATGCAAAAAACCCAAGATTCCAGATTACTGAACCTCAGGATGTTGATCAAAGAAGCAACAAACTATAGAAAACCAACAGAGTCCAGATAGAGAATTTATCAGTAAACTAAACAAGAGAATAATTCTCACAGAAAAGAGGTTAGTAACTTAGACTTTTAAGTTAAATATATTTATTTTAATACCTTTTAGTATTTAATGTCTAATTAGTATTTATTATTGAGTTCTTAATTTATTGTACTGTCCGTTTCAGATACGGGGGTTTAAATAAATGATGCTACGCAGAGCTCCTGTTCAGAAAATTGTGAAACTGTGAAAAATTACTTCCAGAGTACAAGATAGCTCCTAATCTTGAAGCATTCAAACAATTATTTTCACAGAAAAGCTACAAATGCCCAATTCTGCCTATAGGAAATTTTAGACATTTTTGAAAAGTGCTGTGGTTTGACCCTTTAATGTTGTGAGTGGCTTCCATACTTTTTTCCCAAGTCTTCTGCTATACTTCTTATTTCTCATGAGTGTACCCCACTTAGGAAAATTGATAGCAAAGTACCTCTGGGGACAAATACTGTGTAAATTTGTATGTCAGATTTAAATTTCCCTATTTTGGAAGGATGGATCATTTCAGAAACCCAAAATATGTTTTTGTGAGAGAGTTGGTTTTGACACCCCCTTGGCACTTCAATCAGGTTTCCACTGTATTGTAAGCTTCTGTAGAGAGCTGACATGACTGAAAAGATGTACTCGAGTCAGCTTTGTCCTGCACTGGGGTTTAGAAGCCTTTTTTTGCATCCAGGCTGACACTTTACATGTAAGTAAAATACCCTCTGTTATTTAATCAGTTGTTTTACACAGTGGTACCTTTCTGAACAAAGACACAATGACCTAATTACTGTATATGTGTCAGATAGGTACCCTAGCAAGATAGCTTACAACATTTCAATAAGTATTGTGATATATTCTGTGGTAATCCAAATAATTGGAAGCTCTAACTGATGCATGCTTGCTGCTATTATCCTACAGCTATTAAAGTTTAACATGGGAAGAGATGTGAGTAGTAAAAAGAAAAAAACTGTTTGACAAGACCATCATTCCTCATACCAGTAAGCAATAGTTTGGTACTATTAAAGATTTTATTTTGTTTGAGTGTTGTAATCAGCAAATATGTAGTAAGTTACTGGAATATACAGGAGAAATAGATGGCTCAAAATATGGGGCTAGGAAAAAAATTGTAATGTATATCTATTATTTTTATTTTTTAAATAGTTTTATTTTATAAAGTTTTATACTTACTATAAGAAATTACACATATTTTGTAATATGTTGTTATTAATTTTTATTGCTGTCTGTCTTTGACACTACTCTTCAGATATCCACGATACCATGTGTAATTGAAAATTTCTGCTAATTACTTTAAACAGCTTTTAATAAGGAATAATTTAGAAACAAATGGACAGTACAATTTTATTTCTTATGCATACGTAGGTCTTTTTATGTGAAACAAGATAGAATGCCTTTTTAAAAATTTTTATCATCCTTTCTGTTGATTTTCAGGCTAATGGTAATCATAGGAACATTGCTTTTTCCCCAGAGTTACTGTCACACTGTCTGCTTTGCTTATGGGTACACACTGCAGCAGAAACACTTTAACTATAATTTGTTATTCAGAAATCTTCCTTCATGAGGTGAATAGTGAACTTGTGCAACGGGCAGCGAAACACTTTGCATTTCTTACAAAAGAGCTATAATATAGATGGGCTCCTGCTTTTATAGAAGTTATTGGCTCATAGTGTACTGATGAACTGCATGCAGGAAGTTGTTTACCAAAAATAACTGCATTGCTAACAACCCAAAAGAATAAAGATAACCTTTTTATGTAATTATTTTAGTCTTTGTCTTTTATTGTATGAAGTTTATAAAGATTAGCAAGTAATGGTTGGTAGACTTCAGCAGTGAGGTGATTTAGACATCTAGATCACTTATTGCTTCATGACTCGTACCATCAAGGTGAAATGAAATGCTCATGTTGTTCTGACCAGAGGAGTTTTTCTAGAATTCAGAGAAAACCCCACATTTTGCTGGAGCAGGAAGAGCTCCAGTGATATTCTCAGTTGGGCAAGTGCAATGCAGGATGGTTCCACATCTGCTCCTGCAGACGCTGCTCACCCTGAGATGGGTGACCTGAGATCTGTCACCAAACTAACCCCATAGGAGCATAACAGAGTTGCTTTAATCCATTTCCCTCTGAAGGAATCCGTGCTTGCCAAGGGAAGCTGTTAGAGTTTTAGTGGCTGTGTCACAGCTGTTGTCAGGCAAATGATGCCTTTGTGGAGGCTCTCAGGCGTGGTCCCTGGCATGAGGTGGCCACTCACAGGTGGCTGGATAAGGAACGTGGTGTGTGCATTGCACCTGGGCATGGGGGAATTTATCCTTTTTTCCTCTTTATTTTTTGGTGTCATCATTTCTTTTGTGAAGAGGAGGTGCTGCTTACTTGAGCCAATATAACTAACAGAAATAAACCCTGAACTACACTGTGCTTTGAAGGACAATGTGTGTGTTTTTAGTAACTATACCTGATTTTATTTAGTATACGTGTTTTTTTTAAATCCAGAATAGCTAGTGTTTTAATATCTTAGTTGCCAATGTAATATTTACATATTAATGTATTAATGTAAATACTTCGGAAAAATATTCATTATGCTCCTAAATTGCTGTTGAAAGAATAAAATTAAGTCAGTTCTGGACAGGTCTGTAGTTAACTTGAAAATGCTATATGGAATAAGTATAAAATATTTATGTAATAATTTTTCTACAAATTTGGTAGTGCACAGAACTATGTAAGTCATTTATAAAATAATTTTACTCTATAAAATTTCTATTCTTTTTAAAGTTATGACTGCTGAACCAATGGTCCAACTGAAGTCACTCCAGTTATCTTAAATACAACATTTTAGTCTTTTACAAAAAAAAGTAATATATTCTTGGATTTCAAGTGTATATATTTGAATAAATTTGGATACTTTCATATTTCTTTGACATTATTCCAGTATACCTTGAAGGTAAAAAGGCTATGGAAGACTCAGTTGACTTGCAGACACCCTCCTTAACCCGCAGGTATAAAATAAGTCTTTGTTTTAATTTTAACATAAGACAGTGGTTTCAGGTAATGGGTCAGACATAGAACATTATGCAAAACGTTAAGCAAAATTCCTAGAGCAGTAGGACATTGCACTCTCTTATTGTCCCAGGTCACAGAGAAGAAGAAATAAATGAGAAAAGCTCTCTTGGAATTGCCTCAGAAATGGGCTTTTTTTACTCTCTCTTACTAACCCGGGAATGTAAGTGTATTTTTTTTTTGTGAAGGGGTCATTAACCTACAGCTCCCCTCCCCACCCTCCAAAAAAGCCCTAGCTATACCCCAAACCTCTACAGGAACATAAAGTGAACATTTCTGGGATTTTCAAATCCTGGCCTGGCTCAAGCCTGTAACAAAATAATTTCTAAGTACAAGACCAGTCCTGCATCCATCATACAAAATCACTTGTGAAAATGAAAAAGGGTTCTGTAGCAGGAGGAGCAGGAAGGATATCACTCACTGCTTGTTTCCATAGAGAGGCCTTAGGGTTCTGGGGTTGTTTGTATTTTCAAGCAGGAGTCTGCGTTGCCGCTGCCCCGGGGCTCGGGAGCATCTCCCGGCGGCTGGCGGGGATGCGGGGCTGCCTCCGGCAGAGGGCACGAGG
>JAHLSL010000067.1:1805064-1912195 GCA_025920805.1 Petroica traversi
TAATAATAATAATAATAATAATAATAATAATAATAATAATAATAATAATAGTACATAATCTCCCATGAGGTAGGGTATTTTTCATTCTCTCATCCTGCCACCCCATCTCTAATGGCTTTTTATCACTTTTGGCTGCCTCACTTTAGCAACCTGAGTCATGCCATCAGGAAGCAAACTCTACCTAAGCTGAATGGAAGGATTCCCAGATGCTGTTTTTTTTTAAGTCATCATGATATGGTTATTTCATGTTTGTGAACAACCTTGAGAAATTTTCCCATTCTCAAAACTCTTTATCAATAATAAAATTTCAGAAACACATCTTCTAGCAGCAATATACCTTTTGAAAAAGAATATACATAAGTTTGCCTCTTTGAATAACCATTTTTTCTGATATGTATATGTAAACTGTGCATTTCAAAATAATTTATTAACCATATTCATACATATGTCATACAATTATACGTGCCTCAGTAATAGAAGAAAAATATATTTCCTTAGCTTTAAAGGATTTAATCAGAGCAGGGCTCCCCTACAAATGAATAGAATGATCCCTTTTCATCTTTGGGCTCTTTGCCAAGATTCCTGAGTGTGGCAAAAAAATTAGTCTGAAGGTTTTAAAATTAGATCTCACCTGTCTCTTCAAAAATGCTTATAAAATGGAAGAAATAACTCAGTTGGATTCCAGGCTCAGTAAATGCACCAGGATTTTGGGGGCTCAAAAGGAAAGACTGGGTTGATTCTGCAGCATTCTTGCTGAGCAGGGGGATAGATTTGGAAGCAGGCTGCCAGCTTGCTCTGCAGCAGTTTGCAGGTGTAAGGACAGCAACTTTTTACAGTTTGTGCTCTCCGAAATCCACTGATACTGTTGATGCCTTTAAGAGAATATTGAGAATTACAATAAATTTCTGTTTCCTTAGAGGCTTTTTGGAATAAATTATTACTATGAAGTCCAGAGGTATGAACTGGCTAAAATGTCTTCTTCACTACACAGACTGGGGGCAGTGTCTATGTTACTGTAGTAAATAGAAACAAACCTGCTAGTGCTGTTTCTTACACGTGTAGGAACAGATACTGAGAGTCACTCTTCAGCTTTTCTGGGTTTTGTTCCAAGTGCAGAATGTAAATTAATTGAATAATGAACTTCGATAATTAGAAGGAAAGAAAAACAAAAAGCAGTAGTATTCAAGTCACAATATTTTTGGGATTAAATAGGAGTAAAAAAAACAAGAATCATACCTGTGAATTTATTATTTAAAGGTGAATGGTAGACAGTTGTGTTTTGCTGATTTTTTCATGGCAAAATGGAAAGGCTGATTACATGCAAAGCAATGCTAGTGCATGGTAACTTGAGGAATAGCCAGGAATAGTAAAAAGCTGTGGGCTGATGGCTCCTAGAGTGGGTAATTGAGCAAAGTGTGAAGTTACTCGCCTGTAAACAAAGCAGACAGACATTACTTTGAGCTGTGTTTTATTGGTAATTAAAAACCTACACAATAAATCAGCTGGAGAGGTGTACATTTGTATCTGCCATGTGGAGAGGAAGGTATCAGCTTCAGAGAGCCTGAGACTTCTACATTACACAAACGGGCTTGTTCCAGTAGATTCAGCTATGGGGTGGGACATGGGGTGGCAGCAAGCAGTGCAGCATCTAAAGAGCCAAGTACCATCAGCATTTGGTGACATAGTTAGACCTAAATGCATTTGTGTGATTCTGTGCCTGAGCCCATTACACTCAGAGTACACAGACACATGGGAGGAGGTCTGCAGGAGCTCATTTCGGTCAGATTGATGTTATGTATCTGCCTCAGTGCAAGAACAGATGGGTACCTCCACAGAATACTACCCAGATATTCCCATTTTTCCCATTCCCATTTTTTCCATTATTTGCTTAATGAGAAAGACCGTGGTTTGATTTTGGTGGCTGTAGTAGAGATAAGCTTGATTTGCTGCTGCTTTATTAATTACAGAGCAACTGATGTGAAGACAAACCTGTTCTCTGGGATGATGTAGACACAAGGAAATAATTTCAAGTTTGTTTGGTTTTGGTTTTTTTTTACTTCTGTGTAGAATTGAAGAAATTCCTTTTGTCTCCTGACTCTGCCATCCAAAGAATTACTGGTAAGTACAACATTGAATGAAGCATTCTACTTTGTTCAGGTTTTCTTTTTAAAGTTTTTCATAATTTTCATTTTATTACAGAGCTATTTTAAAGAAGAAATTCAAAGAGGATGCTTAGATATTGCCTAAGCATTTATGTACTTTCAGTTATGCTATGTAGTTATGCCTACATTCCTCATAATTTCAGAAAATGCAAGATATGTTAAATGAACTAAAAATTATAGGGCTAAAATGCAAACAAGTCACTTTGAACTCACTATGGCACTTAAAAAGAGTTCTGGTAAAGAGCATTTCCTCTAATACTATTTGTAAGATTTCTTGGCGTATCTTAAAAACCTTTTATTTCCTGAATTAATGTTAATTCAAATTAAAAATAGAGGGTGCTACTTCATTCAGCTGATTCAAAATGAGAAACACCCACTGTTGTAGCTTTAGACATGAAGGCAGCATTTTAAATCTCTGAAGAACTTCAGTGATTGTGAGCAGTTACCATTTGATGGTCATTCAGCAACCGATGTGAAATGAATTAGTAAATTTTTGGAGCAGCATAAACAAGCCTGCAATGCTGTGCTGCCTATTCTCTACATAAATAGACAAGCCAATTCTCCAGAGATGTCAGTCTGGCACCTCTCACAAGTTCTGCGTTTACTTACAATTCATTATTAACTGTTAAGTGCTTACAGCATATTTGATATTGTAAAAAGTACAAAGATACGGTCCCTGCCTGGAGGAGCTTACTTTAGAAGATAAGCAGAACCAAGTCATTCTTTTCCTACACAACAAATACAGTTTTCATTGTGTTTTGTTCAAATTCTCTGAAACTCAGAGAATATGGGCTTCAAGGCAGGTTACACAACATTTCTTTACTGACTTTCGTATTACCCAGTTCAGAGTGAAAGAACTGTCAAAGCATGCCTGGCTATATGCAGTGTGACAGCTTTCACTGTTTGGAACAATTGGTCCCAACTGCTCTGATTTCTCGTTTAAGGTTTCAAACCACTTTTGAAAGCTATCTAATTTCATGTTAATCTCCTCGGGAGGAGAAAGAAAGAGTTTCTGGATGGGAAGACAAGCCAGAACTGATGCATAGTAAATAGCATGAGAGGCATAATATACTTGGTAGGATCCCTGACAAGTCTGTGCCCCCTTTTCCATAAGGCAGAAATTTTTATGATTTTCCTTGGTGGGGGAGGAGGAGAATAGGGAATTAGTAGGTTAGGCAAATGTGGCATTCTCTTGAAGAAAAAAAAATAAACTACCCTGCATTTTAGAAATCGAATATGTATGATTTTATTTGTATGATTTTTTCTCATTAAGAATTAATATATGGCATAACTGGTTGTTTTGTGTCCATGGATATACTTGTTCCAATCCCATTCATTCCAGAATCTCAAGCACAGTCACCAGTTTTTGGAAGTCTTCATAGTAACAAAGTGCTTGCTAAATGTTAAGATTTGGGTGAATGAAGGAATATTGGTAACTAAAAATAAATGATAAGATGGAAGGAAAAATAGGCAAGGGGAAGTGAAGCAGGTAGAGCAAGAGAGAGATATTAAAATATTCTGAGAAAATACAGATAGAAAAGAAGTGTGATCAAATCATGACAACTCTGGAACAGTTTTTGGGTAGTGTATGTTTTGCTTCTACTAGTCTGGTCTGTGAATGACTCAGTTGCTTTAATAGGCCAGAGAACAAAGAAAGGGCGGTTGGGAGCTGCCACTCTGGGGCTCCTAACTGGAGGGTAGTTGAGGTACCAGGTCACAGCAAGTGAGCTGCAAGGCTCCTGGCTTGCCTGCCTGCAGATCCCACTGAAGCTGACCCTAGAGTTAGTGCCTGGAGCTTGTCAGGACTATGGAAGTGCCAATGGAAAAAACGGGAGCTTTCTCCTGAGAGGGCTGGTAGGTGTTAAGAGCTGCTCAGCTTCTTCCTGATCAGTGTGTAGGAACTTAGAGATCTTGAGATAATATTTTTAGCAAAACAGGTACTCCATGTGTGCTGTTCTAAATATTTCCCCTTCTGTTAGATCAAAACTGTCTAGTCATGATCCTCTCATTAAATTCACAAATGGAAGACTTACAGATGCCAGGTTCAGAAGAAGCTGGGTAAGCTCAGCTCTGAAGAATTAACACACAGCCACTCAGCTCATTATAATTTCACTTTTCACTTCAGGATACCAGATACTCCCATTGACATTGCAACCCTTTATGTAACTTTCAGACCCTTTTACTGAGATATTCAAGTTATGTCTCAAAAATCTTATTTTAAAGAGTCTAAAAGCATCACAAATATCAACATATACTTTTCAATAAGTGTGGTCAAGGGGATGTTGACAAATTTACATCTGTTTTAAGGAATAGGCCAGGAGGAATACCAAGCTGGTCCAAGTGTAGCTTCTTTCAAAATGTGTCTAATGGGGGATGATCAACTGAAGTTAAAAAACAATTGAACTCAGAAAGTACATTAGAATGGGCCACAGAAGCAAATAAGAGGTCTAGGATCAATATTTCAGAGACTCTTCAGCAAATTTAAGCAAAACTACCTTAGATACTGAATACGCAAGACAACTTCAATGTAATTATGAAAACATAGATAACTGAAAGTATTCTCCATGTTTGAAGCTCTTGACTGTGTAGTCAGTTCTAAAATTAAGTATTCTGGATACCATCTGAGCAACATAGATTTTAAGTGAGGGGAATGAATCTTACTTTAGATATTACCATTTAGACAGAGCACTGTAAGACAATCATCATCTACAGAGTGCTGGGAAAAAAGTGTTTTGAGTTCTCTAAAAGGTGGTAATTTGTAAAATTAGGCCTAGGCTTTGTTCCAACACACGAGTTGTTTTTTTTAATTCCAGCTTATTTTTACATTGAAATGGTTGGAGAAAACAGCTTTAGGCATGGTGATCCATCAACTCAGCTACTTCATATTTGCTGATTGAGATTTTTCAGTAACAGGCTAAAGTGTTCTGAAATTTACTTTGCTTTGCTTTGCAAGTTACTGGAATATGTAGTGCATCAGTCTTTTTCAAAGCAGACATGTAGATGCCAGGCATATTTGAAAGATGAAGGGGTTCTTATGGTAATCATAGCATGCATTTATGCTTTCCTCTAGAGACCCTCCTAAGCATAAGCTCACACATATGCCTTTATAGCAGCTATAAAAAAGTCTGTGTTTCTGATCAGTTCTTATGTCTCATGATGAAAAGAGTTCCTGTTGGCAGGATATTTCCTGTGCTGTGTTATCTGGGTTTGGCTTAGGCAGGATTTTATCTCCAAATCATTTGGGTACTGGCAAGGAAACACCAACAGGCAAGGTCATAGAAATAGAAATACTTCCCATAGTTCCTATACTACAGCACCTGCAGGGAAATCAGACTTTGTAACCATGAACTGTAACATGTAAGCATAGGGTGACAGAGTAATACCTATGTACAAGTGCGTACCTGTCATATGAAGAAAAAACAGTTTTGCAAAAGCTTATTATTTGATAATTCCCTGTTAAATGGAATAATTAGCTCAATTTGGAATATCTGCTCCCAAGCATAGTAGGTTCCCAGATATACTGGTTGAAAGAGTTGGTAAAGTAAGCAGGAAGGCATACTCCTGTGACTCACAGTACTGAAAGTCATTGTGTTCTTTTCTGAAAAATTGTAGGAAAAAAATAAAAATCATGCTTGTAATGGTTTCAGACTTCAGCCTGCAAATGCAACCAAGAAAGCTAAAAGTAGCAGAAACACCAGGCAGCTTCCCAGAGGTGCACACTGGGAGCACCTCAAGAAGCAGTAAACACTTCAATAGCAAAACCTTCAAGACAGGTGAAAGTGAGACACACCCCTACAAAAACCCTACGAATACATAGTTTTATGCAATGATTTTAATTATTTATTATTATAAGAGAAAAAGAAAAATACCATTCCACAAAAAAAGAAGAAAAAAATATTTAAATAAAAACTCAGGAATTTTAATTTACAAAAACCAGTAAAGTTTTAAGGCCTAAAAGTTAGCATTTTTTACTATATGACATACTGCATTTTATTCAGCTACTTATTCTGGTTCTCAGAAAAAACAATTTGGGGGGAATATATTTTTTTGCTACTGGTGTTACTACTGGCCTGATAATGTTTTAGACTAAAGGTGTTATCATCCTTCTAAAGATTATTATTTTGTTTTCTTTCAAAAATTTAATAATTTGTTCTGCACTTTGCTTGCAGGATTTTTGTTGAAAATTATCTAAAACAACTTTGATAATTATTTTTCTAGTGATTATTATAAGCTTAAGGTCCTTTGGAAGAATGTCAAATTATACGTCTATAATTACTTCAACTCCCTCCAGTTTCTGTTCAATAAAAAATTAAGATCAATGGCTCTTGGAACACAATGGCTGTGCAGAGCTCCTTGTCTCTTCAGGCAAGAAATTCCAGCCTATATAAATGAATTCTCATCCCCACAAAAGCCTGCATTAAGTTGTCTGTTGTTTGCCATTCATCCACAGATTATGTGATTTCTCTTTCTCTAATAATTATATATTTATATCAGATGGACTGCAAAGATATTTGGAAATAGGAGAAAGCTATTCTCGGGAGCATGCTAAAGGAATCTTGGAAATGTTCCATAAGCTTAATACATTCTAATGGCTATTCCTGGCCAAGGGAGCTGGTGATTGTGAGACTTCAGCCCCTGTAAAAATATAAAGGGTGCAAAGCACACCAGAGAGGCACTCAAATTAAGGTAAACATTACTGAGGTATTTTAACTCATTGGAGAAACTGTGCTTTGTATTGTGATGCCATCTGTGCAAGATCGTCTTTTACCTTCTGAGTAGCTTCAGAATGGGGCTTGGGGCATTTTTGTGGCACCCCCTGTTTGTGTGTTGGGCTTGGGGAATTTAAAAAACCACAATTTGCTGCTCTTTTTCACCAGCTGGGATGCACCAAAACCCACTTCATTTATGATTCAGTTTCACTGCCAAATTTCACTATCTATTGCTTATGTTGACAATGTCCAAAACATTTAATTACCTTTGCTTGTAATACATCCAGAACAATGCCTTTGCAAATTTTTTCAAAGATCAGAAAAGAATTCTTCTGTGCAAATTTTTTTAAATGAAAATTTAAAAAGTTAAAGCATTAATAAAATAGCAGCACAAATAAAACCATGTCTTAGCCACATGTTGACTGTCACAGTCCAGCTTGTTTCCTGTTTCAAATCTCAGTTGGAATTACAGAAAATACTTTTCTACCATTCCCATCTGAAGGAGCTGCCACATTTCACTGAATCCAGGTGTATCATTCCTGATGGGTGGCATGCAGTGAGTGCAGGCAGGGATGTGACCCCCAAAAGTTTATCAATAGAGATATGTGCTCAAGTTATAGTAAAGAAGGGTTTGAGAGCCAAAAGCATTTTGTGAGAATTTCCAGTGTGGCCCAAAGGTAAATATGGGAATACAAACTCAATATTCACGGCACTAACAGTAGTGCTTGTGACTGTTAAGGGTAGATTGCATTTTACTGGAATAGCAGAAGAAAGAAAGATAAGCAACACATTATTAGGACAGACGAGAAGAAAAGGAGTGAAGCAATACGATATTTTTAATATTCTGAATGCTATCTGTTGACATACCAGGCATGGACTCCATTTTATTGCATCAAAAGTTGAAATTAAAGAGATTAATCAGTGACAACCTAATGAACAACAGTAATATTCCCTTATTGTTAGCACAACTAACAGCAAGTTTCTGAAAATATGACACTAAGAATATTGGAGGACTTCCAATGTAACTCCAAATTTATAAACACTAGAAATGACATTTTGAAGATCTATTGATTAGTTACATGAATGTCAGTTCCAAGTGAAATACTGCAGATATTTGGATTTGAGCAACAAAAAATTAGAAGCTAAAGTGCTAATTATGGTAATGAGCACAAAGATAAATCTTGTCAAATGACTCTCTTTTTTTGAAAAGATCATAAATCTATTTAAAAGGCAAGTGCAGAAGAAAAGTTTGGGTTTTTTTTAAGTTGCTAAATATCATACATTCATTAAACACTTACTTTGGATGCAAGTGATCAAATTAGGTGGGCTATAGGCTGGGCTGATAGATTTAAAAATACTTTTAATGAGGAGATGTGTCTAAGTGGTGTTATTTCTAGGAAAGACCCTTTATAAATAGGTTATTTATTTGGTGTAATTAATATTTTTGTCAATTATGCACTATGCTGTAATGTTTTTGACAGTAAAGTTTGCAGATGACATGGAAGAAGGAACAAAGTTAATAACGTTGGTTTTTCAAGGCAGGCTGGGTAGTCTGGTTTAAATATTGGAGTTGAAAACACCAAGCTTGAACATAGTCAGATGCAAGGTACTGGACTTCAGGATGCAGGGTACGAAAGTTCGTTTTCAAATGAAACGAGAATGGAAGATTTAATAGCTAAAACCACCTCAAAGTGTTCGGCCTGGGCAAGAAGGCCAATGTGACACTGTGGTGATGGGAATGGAGAGCAGTAAGTAGAAGCAGGGACATGAGCATGGAGTGAGCTGGAACATGTGGCACTGATGAGGTTTCCTTAAAATATTCTTCCTTTTGCTCAAGAAGGAGTTTAAAGGTCTATTAACAATTGTGGGAGATGTAAAAAGGTGTTTTGAGGGGCTGGCAATGAGATTTAAACCAAGCTTAAATAATTCAGCTTATGAACTTGAAAAGAAAATTAAGAAGCACATGTTACTCTGGGAGAAGATATTACACTGGGATGTAATATCCAGCTTGTCTGACAATGGAATAATATTTTCTAAAAATCAGAAGTTGATACTAGATGAGCTCACCTTGTAAAATGCAGTTTATTTGAAGTAAGTGTTGAACAGCTGATACAAAGACAGTGGACATAGAACTGTTCTGGGCCTTTAATTCAGATTCAGAGCAAATCAGATTTAAATTCTTGACTTCCATCTTGCAGTTTTTTAACTTAGCAATCCCTCTTTTCCCTTCATCTTGAAAGAAGTTTTTCCTATTAATAGAAGTGGTTCTGCTTTAAGATTATTATAATCAAATTATGTCCTTTAGAGGTCATGAAACAACTTTTCCAAGATGCATAAATTAGTCAGCCATATTCTGTTTATTCTTTTTTTCCTCAGAATTGCTTTGAGAAATTTTAAATTAGCTCTGGGAGTGAGATACTTTTCAAAATATACCTGTAGTCTGAAGGACTAAAGGGAATGAGCCAGCTGTATCTTTGTCATGAACTCAGCTTTAAAGGGGTTGTTGAGCTTACAGCTACAGTTCAAGTCAGCAGAGAAAGGAAGGGAAAGCCCTTGAAAACCTTTTTTCTGCAGCACAGGACATCTTGATATATTTCATCTAGTAATCACTTGCCATAGAGGCATTTGCTGTGACTTTTTGTCTTCATTCCATGACCTTCGTCACCCAATTATTTAATTTTCTTCTGATTCCAGTCAAAATAAATAAATTGTGGTTTCATTAGAGGAGTAACTGAGCTAAATCCGGTGAAATGAAGCTGAGACTAAGCATTCAAGCCCATGAGACCTGATGTGTGAAGCAATTTTGCTTATATTTTCCAAATTTTTTTGCTTAAAATCACTAGTTTTTCTGAAAGTGGCCGCAATTGAGTAAACTTATCATGGATTAGCATTCCTTTCTACATTGGTGTTGAAAACTCTTAAGAACAGCTCTTGGCAGTGGCAGATTTTATCATACTGCTCCAATTCTAGACTGACATGGCTATTCCAGCAGACTCAGAGTAACAAAAAGGGGGGAGCACAAGTTGTAGAAATTAAATATCAATATAGGCTCACAACCAAAATCAGGGTAAACCTGCAGAAGCTCAAGCATCCTCACAGAAGTGTTCTGTTAAAAAAGGGAAAAATAAAAAATTACTCATCCTGTTCTCTTAGCCTTAAAGGAGGAGGTAATGAAAGTTCAGTGGAAAACTCAATGTTCCCAGAAAGCTGGTGAATCAAAACAGAAATCCTGGAAGAAAGTTTGAGTGTTGCTGTTATGGGCAGAACGTCCTATTAATGTTTCTGTTCTGGTTTTATTCTAATGGCACTTGGGGACATGGTTTAGTGGTGAACACAATGGTGCTGGGTTAATGGCTGGACTTGATGTTAGAGGTCTTTTCTAGCCTAAGTTATTTTATGATCCTATTTGAGTTCCACAGAAATTCTGACATGTTGTGAGAGCTCAATCTCCTTCGCTGAGGACTCTGGAGTTCAGACCTGGAGTTTTCAGAAGGCTTCAGCCAGTGGTTCTTAGGCAATAGAATAGAGAGATTTGTGTTTCCTTTGTTAGTCTGCCTTTAGATACCAGGAGACAAAAATCTGCATTTTGCAAGGCAATGAGTCAATGCTGACATAAATTGAGACACTGTTCTGGAAGGAAGATGTTCTCTGTCAGGACTGTGGTAGACAGCCCAATGCTGCACTGTAAGCAATTGAAGAAGGAAGAGCAGAAATATGTCTGTCCCAAGGTCACATTGCCACAGCTTCCAATAAAATTAAAAACTGTTAAAGAAGTAAATATGATGAAGGAAAGAATTTTGCTTCATTAAAGAACCCTAAACAATACAATTTGCTGAATTTACCTGAGGTGACCTGTTAAAAATAGGAACAGAAAAGTATTTTCCCTGATTGACCTCTAAGGATAGAGTGATTTGAGTATATACAGCTGAGTCTTGAAGAATTACCCACTAGGAATGATTGAGAAAGGGAGAACTTCTTCAGTAGATTTCTGAATATCATCACTTTACAATGTGGAATCAGTTTGAAAGAGATTAGCATAAAGAGCTAACATCATTTGATGAGAAGGCATTTTAGGCATTGCTTTGGTCTGTTTATGGCTGGGTTTGTTTGTTTGATTTACTCTGCCTGAAATCAAGCCATAGTGGCTTACAAGGACATTTGGTTTACTTTCTCCCATAAGGGAAGGAAAAAGAGACAGCTACATCAAAAAGATGAGCAAGATAAACAAATATAACACAGATTTTCATGTCTCTTTCTCCTGCCAACTTCAAAACACCATTCTTGATTAAACAATTGTTGTGTTAATTATTTTTAGTTCAGAGTTTACTTAAATGAAAGATCAATTGATAGCAGCCAAAATGATACTTATTCTGACAGATAAAACAAACGTTTTAAAACAAGGCATTCTAGAAGTTACTTCATTTTCTTTACATGAGGTAGTATTCATATCTTTTTTAATGCTTTTATGCAGTGCTGCTAAGCTCAGCTTTAGACAAAGGTTCCCTAAAGTGTGAGAGGTGTATGAAAACCTAAGGTGTTGGTAAGGATGTATCTTGCTATGTAAATAATAATACACTGGTTATCAGTCAGCAAAGGACTGGACCCTCAGAACCTGGGAGCTGCAGAATGAATTGACAGCCCCTGAATGCTCCTGCTCTGCAAGGGACTACCCTCAATTCACAAAGATATGGCACATCTGATGTGCTGGACCACTGTGTCTTTCAGCACTGAATGAAGGTTAATGGTATTTGTAAAAGACTTGTCTCCTTACTAGGCTTTATCTTTGGACTGGTGAAAGAGAAGTGAAGACAGAGGCATTTCCTGACTTAGATGCCTGAGCACCATCCATATTTAACTCTGTAAAGTTTGAAGGCTGAACAGTCTTTTACCTATGAGAGCTTGTAGTGTGCAAGTTCAAAATTTGGCTGTGGAATACTTAACCTGAAGAGCTTTGATTACTGCCCAGTAAGTCCTCTGTGCAGACATTAGAGACTTGAAAAGTTACCTGAGACACAGGCTTCTTATTTAGGTAATTGTGAGCTCTTATATTGTAAACGATGCCCATGTGACTGGGAACATCTTAGGAAGAAAAGCAAGAAACTAAAAGGGAATCTATTATTTCCTGGAAGCATCCAAAGCATGGAAATAAGAGGAACAAGAATACAGGAGCTGAAACGTTTTCTTTGGTGGGAACCAAAGAGATCTATTGAAAATGCTTAACTGCAAAACACGGTTTTGTTACCCTGCAGTTATTAAGTATCTTTCTTAAATTTCTGGTAAAGCAATGTACAAGAAGTATCAATTTTCTATAAAGAAATACATCTGAATTATTTTTCTTTTATTCCCAGAAATATAGACATTTCAAAGACTTGAAAAGACATTAAAACCTAATGAACATAAATATAGTTTGTTTGACTGGACTGGACCCATGTCAATTAAATAAAGACAAAAGTAAGCTACTTGGATCCAGAATGAAATTGAAGTGATGAATTTATGTCTTTTAGCTAAAAGTGGGTACTGATTTTATCTTCATGTGTTGCTGGAGGGGTAACCAGACTTGCAAACATGCTCACTGTGGTAGGTCTTTCAGGATTTTGTGCTAGCCACTTCTGCATCTGTGTTAAATCAATATCACAAATGGTGCATGCTGGGAGCTGTTTAGGACAGGTTTGAGAAAAGAAAAAAAAAAAAGAAGAAGAAGAAAAAAAGGCACCTTATTGCTTTTAGTGCTAATGGTACATTTATTATGCTGAGCCATAAATCTATTTTGCCTGATACTGTTGTTAGGCATCAATAACTCATGGCTTGGAGTTCAAGGTACTACCACTACAATTTCTAGAAATATTCTGATGGATGACTGACAACTTCACTTAATCTTCAAAATTAAGTATGGTTTCTTTCTTGCTCTTAAGCTCATAAAAGCTAGTTTAGGGACATGCTGAAAATAATTAAAATCTAAAATCAACATCCTGGAATCAGTGACAGAAGAAAATCCAACAGAAAGGCCTGCCAGTACTAATTATTTTCAGTTGATAAAGATCATTCATTTACTCAAAATAAATAGGCATATTTATTGAATGGTTAATTAACTGCTTTTTCATTTTTCAACTTTTTTCTTCCCTCCTATTTTTGCCATTCTCTTTTAGCATTAATATGCAAAACAGCAGATGGTTTTTTTATAAGTACAAAAATAGTCACTTGGGAAATCAGTTTATAGGCACTCTCAGAGGTATAATAGGCAATCCTATACATCTTACAGAGAATCTTGAAAAAAAGGAATTTAAAATACTATTGTAGTTAGTTTTATTGTAGAGGAAGGGAAGTCAAAGAGAAATGAAAGAACAGTCCATGAATATTAAGATTACTGTGACCTTGACCTATTTAATGTTCATAGTTTAATTGTAGAAGGTTTTTATGCTTAATTGGATTATAATTTTTCAGTTATTTTCTAGGATAATGTATATAGTTAAATAAAAGAAACTGTATGTGAATACAAAATTAGTGATACCTATCTGAGGAGTATCCACTGAATTGAAGAATTCAATGTTCACGTTTCATGACTGGAATACTTCATCATTTGGGGGAAAACCTTGTAAATATGTAGAATATCAAATATTATCAACTACTAAGGAAAGGAGGCTTGCAAACATCGGCACATCTTAACATCTAAATTGTACAATTTAAGATGTTTGGAAATATGACTGCCTTTTAAAATGCTGTTTAATTCAGTTGCAAGGTATCATTTAAGGACAAAAGGATATTTAGAGATGCTCTTCTGCCTATTTGAATACTGGCATAAATCAGATACCAGGAATTTTAGTCTAAAGGGGAAAAACATTCCTCTTTGACTGGTCCTCCAGCGATCTTCATTGTGATATGACTGGGTTAAATAATAAAAAATATATGAAGAGTAAATTGAGGTCTTAAGCTGATAATATTTGAACGAAGAAATCAAAATCTTTTGCCACCTGTTAGAAAAGGAGGTAAGTGATATGCATTTATAGGTTTTGCTTACAGAGTAGCACATGCCAAGAAATGGCCAAAGTCTTCCTAGGACTTGGGTAAAGGATTCCTATTTGGAATCCCCTCCTCCTCCATTTATAACAGTGTGTGTTGTCAAGTCTAAATACAAGAGTTTGTTTTTTTGAAGACTTTGAGCCATTGTTTACACATTTCAGCATGAGTCATTGTGCAGGTTGTTCAGGAACACAAGGGATAAATTATTTTGAGAAGAGAAAGAAAGGTCAGAGAAGGACGGAAAAAACAGCAAAACCTGCACCACAAGATATTATAGTTGTCTCTCCAGTCACTGATACCAGAGCATTTTAGTGTTTCAGCAGATCCCAAATGGAATCTATATTAGTATGAGCAAACCTCAAGTAATGATTTATTTATGTGCAAGGCATCTTAAGAGCAAGGTGTCTAAAAAAAATTGTCCTGCTCGCTCAAGGTTGTTGGCACGAGTAAGGTCTGTGAGACACTGCTGCCTTCTTTTCAGCATGGAATAGTAAGGACCTTGTGGAAATAAACTCAGCAAGTAAGGCTAATTTAGTGACAAGCACTGCAACCTCTATTGCTGTATTCTCCATAAAAGAAAAATTCCAGAACTTGGTTCATAGGCTTAAAGTCTTCTGTAATAATGACTAGCACTATCTTCATAACATGTAGGAAAATAGTTTAGGTTATTTTGTACTCCTCACATTAAACCCTAAAAATGCATATTTTCATCTCCATCCTCATGAGGGTTTCTCTACTCCATTCTTCTTTTCCTATCAGCAGATTTTTCTACAGTCATTTTCAAAGTGCTACAGTTTTTAAAAGAATTTTTTTCAAACTGCATTTACTGAATTTACTTTGACTCTCTTATCTGGTGAGGCATCAGAATAATTAATTTTCTAGTTGAATATTATATAAACTTGACTTCTTTTCTTACCACTGTCAAGCATTAGACATTACCACTCACATTACCAGTGCAGCTGGCTCAGAAAGAGTCTTTTGCTGAAAGTCCTACATGTCAGCAATTTCTGTATCAATTTATATTCTTGAGTTGCCAGCAGATGAGACCCAAGGAAAAAATGCATATAGGAGTTACTGTAAGCTGAAAAGTACTGTGGCTCAACAAAAAGCAATTTGTCTAGTACCTGAGAGAAGTAAACAGCTTTTATACTCCAGACAAAATCTATGGGTCTCAGGGATATTTTGTATGACAAAACTTAATGTTTGCAAACTCTTACACTGGACTTACTTATCCTCATGCGAACAGCCTGTGATGAGGCAGTCATTGTTCTCCAATTGGATAAGTGGTTATAGGAAATATCATAGAAAATAAGAGTGGAAAACTTTGAAGGAATATCCAGCTCATCATTTAGCCCAAACATGGAATCAGCTGTACCAAACTTAGACAAGTTTTCCTGAACTGCAACATCAAGCAAACTGTATATTGCCTTTGCAATGCTGCCAGCCACAATTGCAGTCTGTTCATTTAGGTAGCCTTTTTTGCCCAGTTCTGTGTATTGGGTTGGGCAACCCGTAGTTTATCAATTAACTTTCTATTTTTCTTCTACCTTATGCAGTCAATATTTGGTTATCTCCAGGATAGTCCAGTCCAGTGCCATGGCTGTGCAGGCACCTGAGCTTCCTTTAGGTGAGTTGTTTGTTTACTTTGCTGTTTGGAGTGCTGTGACCAACAGAATGCTGCTTTTACACCTTAATCAAACTGACCTTATATGTTTCCAAATACAGGTCATGATACTTTCAACTCTTGATTAGTCCAGGTCAAGTAGGTAAACAGATTTTTTTCCTAAAGCAAACATGGGTATTTAACACTTGAAATGCACCAAAAGTAGAGGATGGTGAATACAAACTATGTAAAGTTGTAACAGGGGCTCCTCATTAGCAGTCTACACAAATATGTGAAAAAATAAATGCACCAAGGTATTTTTAATGTTATTTTCTGAAAAATGGAAAAACAGTTACTGATTTTAAATACAGAATAATTTTTAAAAAATAATTTTCAAATTATATTTTTCTTGCTTTTTCTTTTGTTTCCACATTCTACTAGTATATAGTAGCTGTATATGGCTTTTATATCAAATGCTTCAGATTTTTTTCTCCTTTTCCTTTCCCCTTTTTTTTTTTTTTAATTCTTGAGAAAGGAAAAAGGATTGCATTCAACAAGAGACAATGAAAATATGTATTTCAAAAACCAGTGAAAACCAAGAATTTTCTTACCTGGTCAAATTTGATAGAAAAGTCAATGTAAGTTTATTCCGAAAGAAGAAATATAAATGAAATAGATTTTGGAGACAATAATATGGATTATTTTTACCTCTTTCACCCTGATTTTCCCTTTTGAGATCAGAACTCAAGTCGTGTTTAGTCTGCTAAGGACTTAACTAAGAATAATGGAGTCTGTACCTAACCTGACTTCTGTAAACTCCAGTCCATGTTCTACACTGAGACTAAAACTTTTCTTGACCTGTCTTTTAATGTTGCCACAGGATTTTTTGTCCAGTTGCATTTACTCTTGATTGTGTCTAATCAAGCAGTCTCAGATATAAACACAAAACACCTTTGTGAAGCCTTTGCCTTCTTTTGTAAAGAGAAACTTTATCAAAAAATTCATGCAGTAATACTTTTTATGTGCATTATATGTATTTAAGAATCTTTAGTTACTATTGAACCATTAACATGAAATACATTATGGAATACAAGTTATATACAGGAATTTAAATTTATATAAAGTGCTTTTTGTAAACAAGGTTGTGTAGGTTTTTAATGGCTGGCTGAGCCTGAATACTTTTTTCTGCTTTTGTGCCCTGCACAGAAGTGCTGATATGACCCAAACAGTAACAGACTAAGAAATATACCAAGGCTTCTCTCAAAAAAAAAAACCAAACAGAAAAACCCCAAAACAAATAAACAAACAAGAAACAAACAAAGAAACGCCAGAAATGATTGTAAATATCTTCACAACACAGAATATATCTTACCCATAATTTTCTTGAAAAATCAAATCTCTGTGATAGAAGCAGTTTAACCCCTGCAACGCCATGTACAACAGGTAAAAAATGGTTACTTTCCAGAAACTAACCCGCATGCAGTAAGATTTGAGGGAATAGCAGTTCCCTTTGGAAATGAATCCCAGACTTTATCTTACCCCAGTGCTTTCCTTCTACTCACCCCGGTGAGTAGCACAGGAGA
This sequence comes from Petroica traversi, assembly GCA_025920805.1. NCBI lineage: Eukaryota > Metazoa > Chordata > Aves > Passeriformes > Petroicidae > Petroica > Petroica traversi. The sequence continues at coordinate 1,822,139 of JAHLSL010000067.1, forward strand.
GGTGTGCAGGAGCAGTGTCTCGGCTCTGGCCGGCTGCTGCTCCCCTCTCGGCCGTGCAGAGCAGCCCTGCAGGCACAGAGTCCTGCAGGAGCTCTGCTGCCTGGAGAGCAGGTACAGCTGCAGCCCCGCCGCTGCTGCCTCGCCTTTCCAACACCCTCGCTCCTTCCGGTCATTCGTTCCAGGCGAGGAATGACACCAGCATTTCTGAGCTCTTCCTGTGTTTTCTCGCAGAACGGGCAGGGAAGGCAGACTTCGTGATCCTCATGCTAACTACCAGCCTGCCTGCTGCCAGTTCTCTCTACTTCTGCCGGTGATGACATTCAGCTTGCTCCTCCACACAGGATACAGCACTGATTCCTCATTATGTAAGGCAGTCTAGGTCAAGTGTAGGAGAGACACTGCTGGCCTGAGCGAGCTACTGGATTGCTCCCTCAGCTTCATGGGGTCTGGAAGCTGGATGCTGATCTTTGCTACATCTTCTTGGGTGAGTGTTTTGGCACGTTTGAAATGGTTACTGTGCTGCTTCTCTATGCAGATAGCTGTCAGCCATGCTGTGAATTGCAGAAATAATTTCTTAGGTGAAACCAGCTCTGTCAGCGTGACTGAATTAACAGTAGTTCTTCCAGGGATCTCAGCTTTAAGACACTTTGCAAATAAATAAATCATAAATCGGGTTTGTTAAGAAACATCCTCTCTAACCATATGGGGATTAGTGTTAATTTGACTGTTTAAGCAGTGAATTAAATCCATTTGCTTGAAGATGGTGTGGGAAAGCATTATTGGATATTGCTATTAGCTCTGAGAGGTTTTACTGCAGTTCTTGGCTGTTGCATTTTTTTAGCCTTGCAAATTACAAACATGCTTCTCCTATTAAACGTAACAAAAGAAAAAAAATTGTATTTAATTTTCTAATACTCTGTGGTTATTTTTTGAAGTAGCAATTAAACCCAGGATGCTATTTGCTATGTACTGCATGAATGTGTGAATCTTTGTGCTTCTGAGATATGTAAGGTGAATACTGCAGATAAAATTACATTTAGTGACTGCTCTGCAGAATCCCAGAACAGTACCTGGGAGCTAGATTTGTATTAGAGGGTAGCTTTTATTCATGCACCATGTAGAATTCAAAGACATTTTTGTATTTCAGCCCTGCTGAAAATCAGTCTGTAACAAAGAACAGAGCAGGTTTGTCCTTAATTATACATACTGGGTATTGTCAGGTGCTGGAATGTCTGATCATACTGGAATGCAGTAGAAGAGGCCCTGGAAAGTAACAGCATAACACTGATGCTGCAGTATCATATAGGGAATTTCAACAAGGCTAGCTTGCTTGCCAAGGACAGCTAATAAATCTGAGAACATTTTTAATGCAATTGAGAGATTAATTGGAACTCTTGTCTTTATGTGCAGTACCTTGGACAGCAACTTTTTTGTTCTATGATAAGTGAGTCTCCTTCACAGAAATCATTAGTTTGGGAAAATTAATACAAATTTATGATACATTAACGAATTAAAACATGCTGGGGAATGTACAGAAAAAAAAAAAAAACTAACCAAAATGGAGAGGAACTTTGGTCAGCATTGTATCAATGCATTGTATTTAACACCTTCCTGTCAAATTTCTTTTAATATAATTTTTTTTAAAACTGGTGTTTGTATTGAATTATGCTAATGAGTGTCAAGATAGTAAATTAAGAATGCAAAATTGTTGGGAATTTACAATATGGCATTAACAAAATTTTCATTTCTAATAGGTAACTGCTCACTTTAAGTGTAAATGCCAAGGTCCCTTAAATCAAAATAAGATTGTATATTAATATAAGTTTATGTATTAATATCTGATTAAAAATAACTTTTATGGAAGAATGGAAGCTTGGAAGGATTTTAAATGTGTTTTTTCTCTCCACAAGAAACTAGTTGTTCTCTATATTGTTCTAGAAATAACTGATAGACTCTTTTTTCAACACTTGTTCCAAAGTGAGGTGAATTGTTTTATCCTTTTCTTATTGCCTTTGAAAGCTCTCTTTCTCTGGAAAAGAATTGCCAAGCAGTCAATTTTCTTTTCATGATGGTGTTACCTTACCAGTTACTAATTTTTATTTATTTATTTTTTTAATGACAGTCATATACATCTGAACTGTGATCTAGTAGAAATACCAGGCTGCTGGCTTCATTAATTCGATTGTGAAAGTTAGGTTCAAGAAAGTGTAGCTCATTTTTGGTATCAGCACCTCTGTTGCAATGCAGCATATTACATTGTATAATATTTTATAGATACCACTTCAGACTTCACAATACAGATGTCTTTCAAACAAACTTAAAACAATAGCATAGTATAGGAACTTCAAACAAAACTGCTTGGTACCATGAATTATTGTAAGGATGTGCTTCACATTCTTTGTCTCTTGCTGCATGAAATGTTCTAAAATAGTTACGCTATTATATATGAGTACACTGTGTTCCATCCCATTTCAAGTGTGGGTGCTTGAGGTATTTTCTTACAGGCTCAAGGAGTATTAATAACATATCTATTCAATTAGAAGGGAAAAAACCTCCTTATTGTTTTAAAATGTATAGTGATTTTCTGGAAGTCTTATTTTTATTTTTTGCATCATGGTTCATAGCAGGGCATACAGAGTACTTCTCAGCACAGCAAGCTGCAGATACTACAGTAGGATACAAAGTGTCAGAAAATGGTGTTTCCTATGTGTACTCAAATATCACATATTCTGGTATATCACTTTGGGTCTGAGAAATTGAATCTGAGCTGTTAAAAATGTTTTGAACTGACTACAATGCAGGGTATTGGTTGTTAGTGATCAGTGCTTCCTTCTGGTATTTCTCTGTGGTTTATTGGAATTGTCCAATCCATGGCTACATCAGTAGCTTGCTTTCAATATTCTCTATATTTCCTCAAATCACAGCAGCTGGGTTTTCTGACCAACTTTCCTCTTTTTCACAGAGCTCTAGAATTTTCTGTACTGCAAAAGAGTTTCTTTGCTCTCTTCATAGTTATGGAAATTACACTCAAACTGAGGAGCATGGAAACAATACCAAAGTGTGTCAAATAAGTTATTCAGATCTCAGATTTTATCTGTCCGTTTTGTTGAGTAGCTGAGATACGTATTGTGATGACACACATATGCTAAATTAGTGCTAAATTGGAAAAGAAAGACTACAAACATTATTGTTTTACTTTATCTCAAGTAACAAATAAATATAAGACTGTAGTAGTATAGTTGACAAGCTTTCCTTTTAAGTTTGGGCTCACAAATGCATATCTTTTACTGTCTAGAACTGCCAACTTTTATTTGCTTCTAGTACACAAAAACATCTATTGCTGTAAAAATGTGTTTTACCTATTCTGAAGACAGCTGTTCAGAAGCTGGCAGACGTGCTTTGTTCCTTGTGCAAAAAGTTACCAGGCTTTTTATTCAGAGGTTTTCCTTGCTCTTCCTTCAAATTGGTTGGATGCAGTCTGATGTATTGCTACAGTTTGTCTCATTTTTCAGGTCCTGGGTCTTCATTTTGATGTTTTCCCATCCTTAACTGCTTAGATAGCACTTTTGTGACTGCAGTACAATTGGTTCACAAGTTTAGGAAGAGAAAATGTCCCTTGGATCATGACATTCACCAGATTGTCTCCAGAGGGTCTTGGCTGGCTAATCCCTTATCAGTTAGATGAGTTACTCCATTAGCTGTTTTCCACACCCACTGTAAGTCATAGAATTCATTGCTAGAACATTAAAAAGAGATGCTTAAAGGACTAAGGGAGATTTAAAAATTTTTTTGGTAAATGAAACTTTCATTTAAAAAACCACATATATATATATACACACATATTGCTCTTAACACTTTATTAATTGAACATACCATTCTGCCTTGTTGCTTATGTAGTTTAATTGTCATGACTGAACATCTCAGCTTCTATGGTTAATTTTGAACATTTCTCTAGATTGTAAATCACTGTGTTTGCAGAAAAAAAAAAATGCTGAAACATAGTTGTTTGTTGCAGCAAAAAATGCTGAAGGATAGAGACAAATAAGCCTAAATTCCCTTTTTAATTCACTTACAGTTCATTATAAGGTCTTTTCGAAAAGGGAATTGTGCTGCAGAGGGTCACTAGAGGAGGGTTTCCAGATGAATCCTTTCATGCACTGAAGAACAGCAGACTATCCTAATGCCTGGTGATCACTAAGGCTCTTGAGCCAAAAACTTACTGGGCTATTCTTCACCAGTGCTCTTAAATATTTACACAGTGTTCCTGAGGTAGGGCTGGTCAAAATTTATATGAGGACAAGTGAACCACAGATCCCCATTAATGCAAAGTTACCAGGTCTGCAGAATCTGAGATCTGCAAGACTGCAAGCTCATGGCTGCATTGGAAGTTTGCCTGGCAGCTGTGTCCCTGCTGTGCATGGCACGGAGGGCTTCTCCTCTCCTCTTGGGTGGTGTTTCAGCCCATGCCCATTTTCTCCTTGGGCAGTCACGAAGGGATTTGTCACCAAACCTGCATGAAGAAGTGCGCAAAGATTTCCAGACTGAATGCAATGAGTATCCTGGACTTGATTGGTTTCCAAAATGACATGACTAGACATTAGCAGTTTACTATTTGTTTACAGAGGTTGAAAAAAGCAAATATTAGATTTTGGGGAGGAGAGGAAAGGGAGACCATATTTTATTTGCTATCTTTCCATCTATCTTAGAACTGGAGCAGCTCTGGTTGAGAAATCTATACTTTTTTTTTTTTTTTCAGTTGTGGTGCAATATATAAGTATAAAACTTTAAAAATACAAGAATTCATGGGCTCTTTAGCAGTTGGGAAGAAGTTGCTGTTGTGCTGATCAAATCTTCTCTCTTAAACCCCATAACAGATAGCCGTCTGGTTCAAGAAGCCACCAAAGAAACTTGTTAGGATAACCAGAAACCCTATCAATTTTCCTGACAGTGTAACCTGCTGGAGCTGAATTTGAGCACCTAGTTTATACTCTGAGCAGTGGAATTGGAACCATAAGAAATCTGCTTGCAAAAACCAGCTTTCAGTATTCTGTTGCTCAGAGATTTCTCAAAGTCAGTGGTCATATTAAGCATCCTATGCTAAAGCTCTTATGATGCTTAAAGAAGGATGTCTTTAAGTTCATTTGTTCCTAGTTTAATTTTGTGTTGTTTAGTTCATTTCAAAGTGTTAGTTTGTTTCTTAGTTCATTTCAAATTAAAGGAACTATGCCTGTAACATTTCAGATGTGTCCAGCAAAGACTGGAGGGACTCATACTAAAACTTCAACTGAGGAGCAAACATTTTACCTTTTAACCTTGTGATAAATCCATGTTTATAAACACCAGACAATTCATCATTTCCAGAAACATCCTCCATGAACAGAAAGATTTCTGGGAATGATCAATTGGCGTCAGTAATTGCATCTGAACATTTGTTTAGTATTTAAAATTTTTAGGCTTCTGAGTCAGGTGTGTTACTAGCACCACAAAGTCATTTGTCACCTGCAAATGCTCTACATGATCCCAAAGAACTTTGCAAATATATGAAAAACACACTAATCTGCCTTTAGAATTGTACTAAGAAAGAATCAAACAGTTGAACTGCGTGCTACCAACTGCTAATATTAAGATAATGGTTTAAAGCTCCTTCTACCTGAAGATCGTAGACTCAAACTGCTTTTGGGTAAAGGGAACCTACCACTTAGCAACCTACTAGTAGTGCCAGCAGAAAAGCTATATTCAAAACTGGTGATCATGACAGTAGTGAGAGATGAAAGCATGTAAGGTCTTTCTAAATCAGAGCTCAGGTGTATTCAGACGAGGCAGGTTGAATGTTGTGTCCAGTTTGGGCTTGCCATTTCCATGTCAGCAATTTGGTGGTAGTATTTGAATCTATTATGGTGTGCTTTAACTACATATTTAGTGTCATAAGCTTGCTCATTGAATCCTTTTAATCACTGCAATATTTGAAGAGAATTGTGCAATTAGATTTTATTGTTAGAAAAATTGTTCATAACATTCTGTACTGATAAATGCTTGAAAATTAGGTGTTATACTGAGAGAGTTCCAAGTGCTTCTTGAGAAAGGACAAGCCCCTCAGGTGACCACTGGAGGTAGACAAAATCTGATTCACACAGCTTTGATTCAAGCAAACATTAACCAATCAAAACATCATGATGTAAAAATATTAGGAAAAACTCATATCAGAATATTGGAATTGACTCTCAGGCATCAAATCCATTAAAGCTGCTTGGGGTCACTGAATCAGAGGTTACCATTAAGTATCTGTTATACCATAGATATCCCTCATTGCATACCGGTATTAATTAAATTCATATTCTTCTGTCTTTACATGCAGAAATGGTATTGAGCAATGAAAGAAATGCAGTGTTATTTTTAGCCCTCCTTCCATGCACCTCTCACCTTAGCAGTCGCTGTCTCTGCTTTTCCTTTCCTACCACTCTGCACCCACCCCCTCCAGCATGGCAGGCACTGGGGCTTTCTCAAGTGTTCACTCACTGCCATCCCCACTTTTTATTGGTCAGTAAAGCACAGCGAGAAATATCTAATGCTGTCTGATTTAGCTCCAGCTGAGGCTGATCCAATGCAGATGGGGTTCATTGTGTTAGCAGTTACCGTTACTGTTACTTAGCAGTCTGAATTTTAAAAAGGAGCTTTTTTTGTTGTCTAGGTTCCAGATTTGGCTGCGCAGCTGCCATCTGAATCCAGGGGAATGTATAGAGCTGACGTGGCAGTCGTGCAGCAGGCGGCGTGATTAGCAGTGCAGGCTGAAATAGATGGACACATCTTGGGACTCGGGCACTGGAACCTTTCTTTAGGTGACTGAACCCGTGGCTGAGGAGGTCGATGTACCCCCACTCCTCAGTGGGCAGGTGTAAACCGAGACACAGCACAGGTAGCATTTAGCTGGGACATGTCAGGGGCTGACCTGGAAAGGTTTCTGGTGCTTTCGAACGGGCTGACACTAACACAAAATATTTCTTTCACACGTTTCAGAGACAAGTAATTAACTGAAAAGAAATGAAAATTACTGAAAACTTTAGCTCATTTAATACTGCATAAAGAAATCTACTTCTCAGCACTATCCCTGCCCTTTGTTCCTCCCTGAAGGAAAACGGGGTTGCAGATTTTCAGTCTCGTTTAGGTCCGAAAATCTCTAAAAAAGTGATCTTTTACAGCCCATTCTTTGCTTTTGCCGATAGATGGGGCTGTCCTTTAAGGCGATGGCTTAGTATCTTTTTTCCCCTTTTTTTCTATCTTTACCTTCCTCTCTGTCTCCCTTTACCCTTCTCCCATCCCCCCTCTTTTTTCTTTTTTTTCCCCCTGCTATTTGCTGATTTGTATTAGGTACCATAGAGTGAGCCTCAGAACAGGAAGCTGAGAACAAAGCAAAGAGGATACTGCAGAGGTCTTGTTTTTTATTTTTTTTCGCTTCTTGATGAGAATGCAGCAATTTATAAACACTTTGTAACCTTTTGGAAATGAGAATCTGAACAGCTTTATTCGCATTTCAAGCATTTCATCATCACTATTGCTTGGTGGGTTTTTTTTATTTTGGGGTTTTTTTTCACAATGCTTTTGAAATTCCATTTTTATCAGGTAAGCCAGGAGGATGTTAAATCCTAGACTTTAGTGCATTTATGGGAGCAGTCAGATGGATCCCCCCCCCCCACCCCCCCTTATTTTTTTTTTTTTTTTTTTTGAGTGCTTGCTTTATAATTATTGTTAAGCATATAATTAAGGAGAAATTTGGGGTTTTGCTTTAAAAATGTTTTGCAAGCTGCAGTCGGTGCTTTTTGGTATCTCAGCATTTTGTTACAAGATATGTTTCAGTAGCCTTATATTTTTGAGAGTTTGCCAGTTTGCTGGGGGGATGATTTTGTTTAAATTATTATTAAATATTTTCCCCTGAACTTTTTAGAAGATAACAGAGGTCATGCTGTTCCTTCTCATGGAAGACATGTTAAAGTCTAAAGCAAGCACTGCAGGATTGTACAGTTTTCCTTCCCATAGGGAAGCTCTGCTTAAAGGCACAAATGTTTTAGCAAAGGAAGAAAGGCAGCTCTCTCTGTTGTCTCTCTCTCCCTCTGCCCTTAGTCTTTCTCATCAGGTGCACTGCTAGCAGCCCTCGCTTTGATTTAGATGCTGACCAGGGCTGGTTCTAATGCTGTGGGTCTGGCTCGGTTCATAATCTGAGCCGTCTTGCTTTTTCAAACAGCACAAGAAATTTGCCAGGTGGACTCCAAGCTCTTTCAGCGTCTTTTCTCAAATGGATTTCTTCTCTGCTGCTTGTCTGAGGTATGTGCTTAAAAGAATCCCACTGTACTAATTTACCTGGGATTGGGCAGTTTGTTCAGCCCCAATTTGAGAAAGCTGCTGTTACTCTCTCAGCGGTATTTGAAAATGGGTTGGTGTTTTCTGTCACTATTGAAAACCCCCTCAACTTCATTTTTTCTCGAAATGCTTATTTTGTGGTTATCGTGTCAGACTCCTGAGCTATATTGGCTGATGTTAGTGTTGCATTTTTGAACTGCACCTACCTTGTTTACTGTGTTTTTCATGCCTGACCAATGTGTTGATGTCAAGTACAAAAGAAAAAAGGCTGTGCTAAAAATGACTCTGGAATCTAATGCAGAACAATAACAGGATGATTGCTGTCAAGACTGACACCCTGATACTTTATTCTGTTGAGCCTGGTTTGTGTGATCTTGAATATTTGCTGAAGTATTTAGACATAGGGAGGCAAGTTAGAGGCAAGCAACTTTAAACTGGTTGTCCTCGGTTTGCCTGAAAGTTATCATTATTTTGAAGGAAGTATCAAGGGGAATGGGACAGGGAATTAATGGAATTAAGAGCATAAGTCTAATCAGACCTATGCCTATGCATAAGGCATAGTCTAATCAGAGCAATTTTAGTGAAATTCTAGGAAAACAACAGCAATTTGCATATCATCTGTTACCAGAAATAAAGGTCTGACTATGATGACTTACAGAAAAATTATATAGATAAAAGTATATCAAGAAAACTTATATCCTATCAGCTGTTTGAAACAATACTTTATACAGTGACAAGGGTAGTTTATTATTGATCACTGAAGTCTTTGTTGAAATTATCATATTAAAACCTGAACTTGCTTTGAAGTTTCAGAAGTTGTAATTGTCAACAGCTGAGAAGCTGAAATCAATTACACATGATTTTATTCTTAAAATGAAGATAGCCTTGAGCTAGAAAACCTTCATGTTATTTATGAATATGACTTCTCAAGGCACTACCCCAATTCCAAACAGTTTAAAGGACAGCTGATTATTGACTTTTAAGGGTGGCAGTGCTGCTGCTATCCATATTGCACTGCATCCTTCCAGCACGTGAATTCTGCTGCCAGAGTTTTGTCCATTCATAACAGAGCACAGAATATTTAAGGGGTGAACCCACTCTGCTCAGCATTGCATTTTGTCCCTTAAATGATGTTTTACAAATCCTTCTCTATCATCTTTGGCTGCCTGAGGACAGTGTGAGGGCTCTCCTGCTCTTGGTTATAAGAAATAGTCTGTCAATACTTGGGAGAAGTGGATCCTTTGCAAATTCTTTTGAAAAGAGGCAGAAAGCTTGATCTTATTTTTTTGTGTACATTTAGAACTGTGATACTTTTATGGATTAATGTAATTTCCTAAATTTTATTAATTTTCTGAACTCCAGTCCCAGCTCATCTGTGGGAAAACATATTGGATCTTCTGGGCTAAATATCATGAAGAGGATTGTAGATTGTTTTCCAGTAACAGAAACATATTCTTCTTTTCTCCATTGATAACAGCTTATGTAGGTGGGAGGCAGTGGGATTCCTCAAGAGTCCTGTATTTGACCTGTAGACTTGCTGTTGATGACAAAATGACTACAGCAGAAGAAAAACCAGATTAAAAATTGAACAATGTTTATTCACACTTTTAAATTGAGACAACCAGTGTTGTGGAGACAATATGACATACTTGAGAAGGAATACCATTAGGCTTTTTTAGCATAATACTTTAGAACACTTAAGAGATCACATTGCTACAAGAGAAAAATATCCTAAAGCTGAAATATTCCAAAATGTGGAAAAAAAGAACCTTTGAGTGAATTTGAATCTTTAAAACTATAGCTGATGTTTCTGACTGAACATAATATTGTAGGGGGATGGGGAATATCATGGAAATTTTCCAGATGGTTTTTCCCAAAGCTCGACAGTTCTGGTATATTACTTCAATTTTTCTAGTTGTAAGTTTATTATTTGTAGGTTTCTATCCATAAAAACACATTGAAATTGGATGGAAATAACTGAAAATTTGGTATGAAAGAAGTAATTCTTTAAATGTGGACATAGAATTCATGCACTTCTGGAATTCTGTTTAGCTCTGAAAAACTGATTGATTTTATTTTGCACTGTTAAAAAATTTGGGTAGAAACCTTACCCGCCATATTAAATACCACTTGAAAATCCACAATTCTGATTCAGCCACCATGCTATTTATTGCTGTAATTTGTCAGCCCCGGAAGCTCTCTCTCTCCTTCCTCTTTCTGCTATGAAATTTTCATTACGTTGCATTTCCAGAATTCAAGTTTCCTTTGCTTTCTGTGTCAGCTGTATCTAGTGGATCTCTAACCACCCTTCCAGTGCTCTGTTGTAAAGTGTTTCCATCCCTCTTTTTATTAATTTCCTCTTTTCTTCCACAAGTCTCTGAGAAAAGGACAAAACTCCCATATTTTTAGTCTCAGAAACATCCAGCTCAGTTTGAGCTTCCAAGCTTTGTCCTTTCTAATTCCCTCTATCTTTTTAATTTATATCAGTCCCTTGTAAACATGCAGAATGGTCTTCATCTTTCTCTTACTCCTTCAAGAGACTGTCTGATTTGCTTCTAGAATTGGCTTTTTAAAAATTACTTCATTATACAAATTAAAAACACTAATAATCATCCTCCTGGTAAAACAAAGCAAAACCCAACAAAACCTCAAATCCTGCCAGGGTCAGAAATCAAAATTTAGGAGTAAATGCAGAGTCTTTTGGGTCTCAATTATTTAACAACTCTATTTAATAATGGCTTGGTCAAAGAGGAAAAATCTAACTAGCAACCATAGTACTGTTACCAAATGTTGTTTGCTTCAGTGAGAGCCTTCATTTTTCTTGGTTTTTCCATACAGTTTTTCTGTGAGTCTACAAAAAGAGGTAGATATCTAACAGACAGCGTACAATAAATCATATATGGTCCAAAACAGACCTACTAAAACCTATCTTCACTAGGATTGCCTAAAAGCATATAAACATCCCCTGAACATATTTTTCCTATGGTATATACACTCTGAAATGCTTTATATTTAAAGAGAAGAAAATGGGTCCTGAAAAGTTACTTAATTTCTTAGTGTTTCTTTTAGATTACATGGTCTTTACTGGTGAACCATAACAAGTGTGTAAATATAAGGAGTAGAAAAGGATATTTGCAAATCTGATCAAATTTCCATACTGTCTGGAGACTAGTGCACATTTAATTAAAATGGTTTTTAAATTGATTGTTTTTCTTTATAGAAAGAACTGGGACACTTCAGAATCTGATTAAATAAAGTGAGTGTACAGGAGCCATTTCAGAGTTCTATTTTTAATGTTCATACTCAGTATTTTCCACAGCTGAGAAACACAGTCTGATACATTTATATTCTAAAATAAAACCTAAATAATGCCATATATGTATATGTATAACTTGAAATGTGAAGTGATGCCTACAGACAGAGAACTATTCAGAACTCCATATTGGGTACCTTGACAATGTTTAATTGAAAAAGAACTTACACAACAATTTAAATTTTTTTTCTTAAATGGAAAGTGTATGATCCAAGTGTAATCTAGAAACCTTGCACCTGAGTATTTTTGCTTCCAGTTAAATTTATTTTCTCTTTACACACACTGGGGGGATAAACCGGAAAGGATGACCCTTTATTGTGTTTCCATAACTTCATATTGCCTCAGAACACAATATATTAACAATCAACTACTCTGAATGAATGACGCATTTTATCTGGAAGAAAAAAAAATTACTCCAAGAAAAATGATCTGTGCATTACAATGTATTTTTTTCCTGCTCATTTTAGCTTAGTCTAAGACCAGGACTAACTGGCTTTGGGATACCCTGTGTCTGCAAGGGTCTTGTGTTCCCCAGTGTTTGCACCCTGTCACTCAGGGCGCTGCTGGAGGGAGCTGACTCTTGAGGCAAGTTCCCAAACTCCTTGGGAAACTACTAACCAAAATGAGTGGAAGTTGCATCAGGATCAGCTCTTTTTAGCAAGGCAGGGGATTGTGTCCCCAGATCCAGCAATCTTTCTTACCACTGATTCATCTATTGGCTTCTAAGCTACATAGCAACCAAAATAAATACTGTCCATGTAAATATATCTAATGAAAAATGTATATGGTTACCTAGGAAGAGATAATTAAATTTTATTGGTTTTTTTAAGAACATGGTTCTAAAATAAGTAAAATGAATCCACAAATGAATATAACATGTTCATTGATTAGATAAAAAACATTGCAACTTCTGAATTAACAATTGCAAAGGAAGCAGAACCGTACTGTCTGGAGTGTCCTTTAGGAACAGTTTATAGTTGGGAAAAAAAAATTTGAAATGACTATCTTTTTTTTTTCTCCCATTAAACTCAATGTTATAGAGAGACACACCTTCAGAGAGATTAATACTAATTATAAAATCTTAATTGTAGTGTAGAAGATTGTTAATAAATACTTACAGTAAATGTAAAACCAATTTAGAAAGCATCTTGTGAAATGAGATGCCAAACTGGACTTGATTGAAAGAAAAAATTGTGGGTTTTTTAAAAAATAATTCTGAATATTTGCATGGAAACCAGTGTGTATGAATCATTAAATATTCATTACTATCTAAAGGCAGACTAAACTGATTTTGTTTAATGAATGATGGGTAAGATACATACAGGGTTGAAGAAACATGTATGGAATATACTTAAAATATGCTGAAAAATAGTATACTCTGTAGCACTGTTTCTGGAACTGTGGAGTTATGTAAAATTAGGTTTTCTAGGCACACCTAGATTAAGCAAACTTGCCAGATATTATTTCAGAATGTTGGTGTCTGCTTTTTTGATGGCAAATATAAAATTGCCTGCAACATTTTATAGAAGCAGAATTTTCACCCACCTGAGCTACCTATCAGAGAAAAGTTTGCAAAATGTCTTTATTCCAGCAGAACAGCTGATCTCCAGAGGTGCCTTCCCTCCTCAGCCTCCATGAGCCTGTAATACAAAACCACATGCTAAGAGTGCAGGGTGGAGGTTGTCACCAGCCTGTTCATTTCTAGTAAGGAACAGCTATGCACCAAGGACAAAACCTGAGAATTTAAATATAAATTATATGTAAAGTCTAAATTAAATAAATAGAATTATGAACCTCTTTCTTTTAATAGAAATATAAATTAGAAAATTTGAAAATGCTGATGTGGTGAAGTGTTGCATCATGAGGTTTGAGGAGTGCACCTGCTCTGAATTGTCATATTTCAGTGGTGGGACTCAGAGTAGACAGAAGTTTTCACCTTTACTGATATAAATGTGCAATGAGACTAGGAAAAGTGTCGTAATTACTATGAGTACCTTTTAAATAGAAATCCAATTGGAGATTACTTTTATTCAAACCATATTTTAAGATCTTTATTTTGAAATCATTTTTTGAAACTGTTTTCTTACAGCACTAATTGCAGTGGTGCTACCACTTTGTTTCACACAGACTTCTCTAGAAAGAGCCCTTGTCTCCTGTGCTGTCCCAGCAGCACCAGTGAGGGTGTCACTGCAACGAGCTGCCAGGGAGCAGCAGCTTAGCAGGGCACACGTTCTGTGGTGAGTTTAAAACACTGATGAATGTTCCAGGTAGTGCCAATCCCAAGGATTCTTGCAGTTGCTGGGAGCTGTGTGCCTCAGCCTGGTGAGCAGTTCTGCTCTCTCAGCCAGGGCAGCTGGTAGTTCTGCTGTGGGTTCCGTGCTGTCCAGCTGCTGCACAGCCTGCCTGCCAGTCTGTCACTTGTGGGCCTTGACTCAGACTTGCTCTCTGCTTTCCCCTCAAGCAGCTTGCTGTACATCTGGGAAGTCTAGGTTCAGACTACTACTGGAGCAGCACTAAATAATATTTAATGGTTCTGCTGGGAGAAACAAAAATGCTTACTGCCTGAGAGTAGAGAATGATAAATTATGGGACATGCTAGTAAGAGAAAGCAAAGTACTGATACAACACCCACTCTCTTATGTCTTCATGCCTAATTCCTAGACAATATCTAACAATGAATTTTGGGAAGGGAAAAAAATGAAGGCTGAGGAAATGCAAATTAATACATTTTTTTAAATGCAGGGAAGTATTAAACACCAAATTTTATTTTAAAAAGCTATTTCCTTGTTCCAAACAATCTGTCTTCAGGACATTAAGCTCTTTTTAATTCTCTAATAGTGTTTTATTCAAATTTTCTCTCCCTTTTCCTTTGACGACCTTGCATGTGATATTTCTCTGTATGTTTCAGCAGTGACATTTATTTCTCAGGTTTATACTTAGCAGAATTCTGAAATGCAGGAAACTGGTCAGGTTTGGGAACAGGTTTTTTTTTCCTCCTGTGACTAAAGTAAGATTGACTATAATATAAGGCTGAAATTTCGTTATATGTCTAAGCTTATATATATAAAGTGTACATTTTAGTGCTGGGGCAAAAAATACAATGTCTCTATACAGAATGATAAAAATTTTATATTGACTTTTTTGTGAATTCTTGATTACTTAGCGCTTTGGAAAAGGATGGCTTATGCCTTTAGCTGTCTGTTCAGATAAGTTTCAGATAGGAAATATGAGCCATTTTCTCTCTATGATGTGAGGAAAGATTGTGAAGATGGCTAAATAATGGCTGAGGGTAGTGCAGCTGTGATTAGCAATATTCTGAACTCCACAAAGGAGGCTGTTCCTCTTTAGAGGTCTGCAGGTCTGTGTTTCTCAGTGTAATGCTTCTAATTCAAGTGGCTTTTCTGAAGCTAATTGTTAACTGTTTTGGGGGATTAAAATAAGACAAGTTTCAGGTTTTTTGAGACATTCATGAGTCATCCCTGTTAAAATACCATATTGCAATGTTGTAGGGTGTATTTTCTTCTTCTGGAAGAAACTTCTGGAAGTTTCAGGAACTTTGTTTTTCAAAACCTCCTGCTTTCTGGCTCTGCAAGGCTCAATAATGAACATATTCCTTCACATTGCTCATCTGAAGTACACACTCTTGAATTTTAATGCTTCTTCAAATCCAGATTCTTACCTGCAAATTATTCTGTTTTGATTTGTGGCCAGCATTATGGGTTACCTTGCTATTGTGTATGGATCCTTTTGCATGTCTACAGTAGGCAGGAGTTCAGATGTGAAATGTAGGATCCCAATCTGTATGTGCTGTTCAAACACAGAGAGAGGGAATTGCCGCTCCAGCCATGATACAACCTAAGTATAAGGAAAAATGCCCAGATGTCACAGATGGAAAGAAGAACTTTATGGTAATGAAGTAGTTTTGGTAGCTGAGCAGGTGAACCACAGAAGAGTTTTGGAAGGTACCTTGAAAAAGAAGAGATTAAAAGGAGCATAAGCAAAATGAGGGATCTTTGCAGATATTTGTATCTCCTAAATGTGACTGGAAATCTTCAAAATCACAGTGTTGATGTAAATCAAAAATTTAAACAGCAGAGTTAACATCTAAAAAATGAAATTTGAGATAATGAAGAAAGGCTGCAAAGGGCCTCAGAGAGACAATCAGTCATCTGCTTTCTGAGAATTTATACAGTAGGTTGATATAGCCCAAGCAACCAGCTAGAAAAAGATTCTGAATAATGGCAGGGTTTTTTGATAAGGGCAAAGAAACTTTCTTGTTTCTGTGTAAGAAGGATGGAAAACAGACCTTAAATATGTATGGCAGCAGGGGGAGTATGGTATGATTTAAACATAGTTTGGCTCCAAGACTCAGACAAGGGCATTTGACACATATAAGAGTCAGATTCATTATGACTGCTAGTAGCACAGACTCCACTAACCTCAGCAGCCCTTAGGCATGGTTGCTTTTCATGTGCTGAGCTGCTGTGTTAAGCACTCAAAGTCTGGCATGAATCACTCCATCTAGAAACTGAAGACATTTACACCAGCAATGGCAGCGGAAGGAACTCTGAAATAATTAAAACTTGGGTCAATTGGAGTACATATAGGATAAATAGGATGTTTCTGAACGAAGTTTGGAGACTAAAATAGCTACAGCCACCCATTCTTCCTGCTTTCAGCAGGGTTCATGTGGTTTGGTCAGCTTTGATGCTATTCTGAAAAGGTAAACTGCCAGGTGTGTAAGCCCATTTTCCCGCAGTGTGAGCATGGCTGTCTGCTGTTCAGGGCACAAAACCAAGAGTAACTCAAGAGGGACACTGCTAGAAAAGCTCAGATATCTGCAGATTTGGAGATATGAAAGCATATTGTCTCCTGAGTCGAGAAGAACTCCCTGTAAAAGGCAATAAAGACAGGTTCATGTTGCCTCAAGAGCAGCTTGTGACAGAATCCAGTTTTGGCTGCACTCTCTCATATACAGAGCTGATGTAGCCTGAGAAAAATAGGTAGTAAAATAGAATATTAACATTTCATATTGCTGCTGATAAATCTATGTGCTCATGTTTCAGAACAAACATCTTAAGATTTGATAATGCAATATATTGCACTGAGGTCCTTTCTTCTTAGGGGAACTGGTCACTAAGGGGATAGGCTTTTAAAGGTACCTAATCACCTTAGGCCTAGGCCACCTGTTATGCATCAGATCATGGTGCTCTCACTTTTGCTCTGCACTCTTACCTGGCTTTAACTGTCTTTTACAGTGGTAACAGTTTTTGTGCTGACCTTAGAGGGGTTTGGAAAATTTTCAAAATGTGCACCTCTTCCTGTTTGCTGGCTTGCTTCAAGCTCCTGTGGTCAACATATGGTGCACCCACGAATTCCCTCATCATGGAGCCACAGCAAGCCTAACTTCACAACCACATACCTGCAAACCCAGCCTTGATGCCATCAAAACACTCCCAGAGCACTCAGCTTCCAGCAAGCCTGGCATGGACGGAGGAGCTTGCATCTCACTCCATAGCATCCACTTAAGGACCATGTTAAGCTCACATCCCCCATGGGTTTGCCAGAAAGACAAAAAGATTTCATGGAGGAAAAAAAAACCTGAGCAAGAAAAGTAAGAGAGGAAGTGAAACAAACCAAAAATTTTCATGACATTTTCTTATCTCCTGATGAAATTTTAAATTTAGACAAAACAGGGAATTTTAAGAGTAGTAAATATGGAAAACTACATGAGCAGCAGTAACGAACAAAATCCTACTCAAAATTGCTAAGTAGTGAAAATTATTCTGTGTTTGTACTTCTCATAGGCTTTTTCCTCAAAGTCAAATTAAAATGTTTGATGTCATTTTCACGTATGATATTAAGTCCCCAATTTGTCCTTGACTTACAATGAATGAAACACGAATATTTTTAAGCTTCTTAACTGTGCATGTTTTCCTCAGACTTAAATGTCTTTCAATTCCTTAGAGCCATGACCCTACAAACTGCATTGATCCCTTCTCTGACAGTGTTCACTGTTGACATACTAAAGACTTGTTTTTTTCAAAACTGGATATTCTTATCTTTATGTAGTGCTCTTCCATCATTGTGCCCTCACTCAAATGCATTGAGAAATGGTTTTTAAAAAAGGAAGTTTCCTACTTTGGCTGCTCACTGTAAGCTTGTTTATACGAATGCTTCTGGATTGTCCATAGAGTGCCTGCAGAAACATTATTCAGCTCTCAGTGTGGTAGGAAATGGTGCCCTGTCTTCAGATGCATTGATCAGGCAAGAAGCATGACGTGCTGAGGAATGCCTCTCCTCATTTTCCCAGCTGGGTGTATTGTAAATCAATACCTGGCTCTGGGAGGTTGAGTGGCTGAAGCTTTCTCTCATCTGGTAGGGCTGGAACTAACTTTCACACTGGTCTGCTATTAGCGAAGAGTTATGGGACAACAATGACTAATCTTACAAATTATCTTTAAGCTATTTAAAATATTGCCCTGGATATCTGATGCCAAAATACCAGAAGGCATTACAACTCACTATTGTAAACTGAAAATTATTAATTAGGAAAAGCGTTCCAAAATACTTTAATCTCTAATACAGCATTAAAAATGACAATTTAGAACAGCAATAAACAGTTTCAATCACAAATGCAGGAGTATTTTCAATTAATGAAAAGACAAAAAGTGTGGGTTTGAATGAGAATAGCTGAAAGTACTTTAATCACCAATCAAAAATTCTATGAAATGGGAAAACTGGTACTTTTCAATCAGAGAGGTTGAGACTGAAAGAGATATTATTTGATTACATTATTTGCTGTGGTCTTTGGTTTACCATGTTGATTTAACTATTAGAGTTCTCATCTGACAGGTGGAGCCACATGAACAGATTCACATTATATAGACCTTGTAGTCTACCAGCTTGAATTCAAGGAGGAATGCAGGATAGAAAGTTTTATTAAATTCTTTATTGCTTCATTAGCTTCATTAATGTAATTTGTGTACATTTGATGTGCACCAAGTGATATTTATAAAAACTACAGATCTCAAAGCTCTTTTTTTTAAAATATATTTCTGTACCTATATTTGAGAATGACTTCTTTGGAAAATAATCACTAAATGTGCACTGAAATTCCATGTTTAACCACATAGCTTAATACTATATTTGATAAAGTAAATGTTGCTTGGTTTTAGCAGATTATCTGGTCTTCAGAAAACTACCAGACAGTGGCTCAGCATTTAAATGACTGAATGTTTTACTTCAAAATTTGTTGTCATTTATGCACTTTTTAAAGTATATATCAATATTTCAGATATTTCTAATTAATGGTTTTCCATTTTAAAATAAGAACTGGTATCTTCTGATAATGTCTTAATTTTACATTTGGCCTGTTTTCCCAGTACACTTTATAGCATTAATTTCATTCATTCTCAAGTTTTCTGGACTGTTAAACATTTTAAGTCCATGCACATAATGAAATATTTATTTTAAAGAAGCATATTCTTTAATTGTTCCTCTTGACCAATCATAGGATTTTTAAAATCTCCGAAGTTTCAATGGCACTAGATTTCTTAGTCTATAATTTTATTGCTCCTGGCTTTTGACTGGATTGTTTCTTATATCTGTACATTTCTTATATCTGTACATTTCCATCAAAAATCAACTTAACACCCTGAACATTTATTGTACTGTTAGACCATAAAATATGAAATAACTGGAAACTCACCAGCACCTCAAAAGACAAAAAAACCTTGAAAGCTTTGTTTTTAAGTGAAAGTCAGTGTGGCTAACAGCTTTACTCCATGGCTTTCAAACTATTGCTTCTGCAGAAATAGTAATTCCCAGGCCCTGCTTTTTTCTGCAAATCTGAAGCTTTTTCCAATAAGGCATTGCTCAAAGGATGGGGCAGAGGCAGCAGATGTTGCTGCTGCTGCTGCTTGCACTTAACCATTTGATAACAAGAACCATTTTGATTTTTCTAGGAATTTTCAAGGTTGTTTTCCCCTTTATGTAACTGAAAATACCAAGTGTCATGTAGGAGCTGTTTAGATCTAAAAACAAGCTAAATATCTAATATTCAATCAAGTAAATGGACTCTGCAGCTGTACTGCCTGTAGAGCACAAGGTGCCAGGGCTTGGGCACTGTCATGTCTCTAGACCACATCATGCGTAGACATGCCTGGACACAAGACTGGGACATCATGGCCTCATGAGTGTCCACTGAATGAAAACTTTCCAAAATTGCATTTGACTATCATTGTTAATTCCAAGTTCGTTGGAAATCTGTTCAAACCTAATCAGGATATAGGTGAGAGTTATTTGCTTACTTATTTTTACCAGGTTTGTATTTTGGAAGAAGTTTCTTTATAGTAGTGATGTGACTTTTTAAAATTTTATTTATGTTTTGAGAACTATATGAAAATATATAAGATGGGTTTTGAAGTTAACTAAAATTTTGTCTGTAAGAACAGATACTAATTATGCTACTGTCAAACGAAATAGCGAATCTGGTAATAAACCATTCCTCACATATTGTTAGGTAGTTATTAAGTTGAAAGCAGCTTACTAAGAAACAGCAGAATCCTCTTAGTGTTGGTAAAAGTGGTTTGTGTGCTCAGAATCACAGAAGTGCAGAGGGACATGAGGGGAGAACTGCAGAGGAGTTGCCTGAGCAGGATCAGAAGAGGCCAATGCCCAAGGTGCAGTGCCTTGCCCACATAAACAGAAATGCAGATGTCATGTGTCCTAAAACCTGAGACAGGCTGATGGCTGCAGAGGGGGTTGAGGCCACAGAGCTATCCCAAAGGCCATAGTGCTTCCTAGGCTGCAGAGCTGGTTTGTGGTTCAAGCATCTCCCATTCCTTGATGATTCTCTTGTTTCACAGGCAGTCTGTGAGATGGATCCCCCCCTTTGGGAGCTGCACTGCAGTGGCTGAGCAGGTGATGCCCAGCTGCTAACACAGGGTGGTGGGGCTGCTGCTGCTCCTCTCTGCACCGTGCACAGGCCTGTCCTGGGGCACGCCCGGTGCACAGTGTGAAAAACCAAGGGCATGAAGGTTCAAAAGTTGTTTCATATGGTGTCTGGACTTCCTTTGCAGTATGACAAGTACAAGTTTCTACAATTTGGGGGTTTTATTACTTCATAGCAGCCCCATCACTGTGCCTGAAAAGCAGAGACTCTTTTGGTGTCCTTAGTTATGATTGACTTTTTTCCTTGTTATCTTGTGTGTTAAACATGTTCCTGTTGTTCCTGTGTCTGCTTCTTTGATCCAGGAAAACCTCAGGAACGAAATCTGGGCTTGCTAAAATTGTTAGAAAATAAAAAAATGTATTATTATGTCTTTCAGGCTTCTGGCCTCTCCTCTGGCCATAAGAGGTAGAAAGTACCTGAATGCTGTTAATGGGGTCAGGCAACCCACTCATAATTTGAGTATGGCAATGTCTTTGGGTTTGTTAGCTCTGCAAATTTAGCATCATTCCAGGATATGGAGCAATCTGTTTTCCATCAACTTTTATTTTTCTCCCAAGCAGGGCAGTATGCCAAGACCAGAACTTAAATCTTGTCTTAATTCAATTTTACCTTAATGTAAAATGAATCAGTAGCATTATGTAATATACACTGCATAGCCTACATGGCTTTGTTTGTTTTGGTTTTTTTTAACAAAGAAAGGTGCTATTATGTTTGCTAAGGTAAATAGAAACAGATGTTTAAGAAACAGATGTTTAAGGTAATTAAACGCGAGTTAGTAATGTAGATTGGCAGTAGAAGGGGTCAGTGCTCTAATAAAGTGAAAGAAAGCAGAAAGATTGCTTCTCTGTACTGCAGTCATTTGCTGCACAAGATGTGCTGCAGGAACAGAGTAGGCAGAGAATCCATTCAGCTTGGTAGCAGTCCAGTAGTTCTAAGCTATTAAATGCATTTGCTCAGATGGAGTACTAATGCAGCTTCAATGACTTCTCCCATTAAAATATTTTCTTTTGTTCATTCTATGAAACTGCATAACTAATTTTGGTTTTTTCAGCTTCCTAAAATAGAAAAAAACTTGTTTGCATCTAATTAGACTTGAAACTAGACTAACAAAGCAGTAAGCCAAAGCAAGCTATTTCTTTTTAATCTAAAGCAAAGCCTAATACATATATTTTGATTTAGCAATAGTTGAATTTAAAAATATACTGAGAATTGCAATTTCAACAATGCATACGTATCTATAACTAGCAGGGATGGATAATATGCTGTGTCTACATCATATGGTTTTCTGATTTCCTCTAAACAAGACACAAGGACAGGAGGACTGAAAATCTAGGTGTTAGTGGGAGAAAAGGTTGCAGCAGTTAGCTCACAGGGAGCATCCTGATTTTACCAGCGTGGGGGTTTTGCTTGTTAGTTATCTTTTTGGGGAAGGCTAGCTTATTTTACTTTGTTTTATTTTTCAAAACTTACTCTTGCATTTTCTTCCTGAATTAAAGAAATTAGTTGTGAGTAAACACTAGAACTAAACCATCTTTTCCCATAGTTAGTGCTACATTTTTTCTTCTCAGCAAATATACCTCTGGAGATTTTCAGCTGACTTTTCTCAAGTGAATTTCCTAGGTATGATAGAGAAATAGCTCTAGGAGCATGGATCAGGAGCCATGATTGCCTTGCCAAATGAAAGCTTTCCTTTAAGATGCCAAGCTCATGTTTTCTTACAGGCTTTCTTTCTATCTATCCCATTAATCTTGATTTCATTGCTGCACAGTGATGGTGGAGCACTGCAAAGAGAGATCAGATGGTCTGTTGGCTGGGGTCATGTAAGAGTTTTGCTGACTGATGGAAAATGTGGCTTTGAAGTTCCTGGAGCTGATGAGGGATTTTAACACAAATACTTATGCAATGAAATGTAAGCTAAGCTACTGTACAACAGTGTGGATATCAGAGACACAAGCTGTATTTCCTATCTCTGTTCTGCTTTCTGGCTGCTGGGCAGCCCAGATTGAGCACTGAACTGCCTTCTTGAGTCACTCAGCTACCCCATGGCTGTTTGCAGCCCTGTGGCAAATTAAATAGTCATCCTCTCTCCTCATCACTCCCCTTCAGCAACTCTTTCTGTGTGTCAGGTTAAGTAATGGAAATATCCTGCAGCAAAGCATAAACTTTCACTTAGACTGGTATATATGGTTTGATTGCTTCCAATAGTTCAGATAATTTATTTATAGCTCTGTGATATATCTATGTACCCTATTCTAATGTCTGCAGTATTAATGTACCTACCCTTTATTTAAAATTAATATGCATTAAATAAATGCAGTTATCCAAGTCTAAGTAATGTAATGCAAGCAAATCCTTGTGCCAGATCTACATTATCCATTCTGAGAGGGAACATCAAGAAGATGGTGGAAAAAGATATGGGAGAATCCTATTATCAGTCTGGTAATATGCGTGTTTCCCTTATAAAGCTGTCCATGAGAATTAAATTTAATTTTATATGTGAGCTACAGGGAGTCATAAAAAGTCGCATAGTTCCAATATTTCAATCTGATTTCTGTCCTCTGTGTGTTGCTTTGGACATCCTGCCTACCTTTGCTATCTGCAATAACTATAATTGAGATAGAGAGGACAGACACAGGTACGGTTCTGAGGCTGCACATACCAAACTCTAGTGGCTTCCCACGACTTTCTTCCTCTCTTCACACAGATCTGTACTTTGAGGAAGGTAAATTGTATTTATTCTATATGCTAAAGACAAGAATCATAATGACTCATTGATAAATCAAAAGTAATGAGAAACTGTGCCATAAATGATGCAAACCCTAAACCAAGACATTATTCTAACACAGAGATTTGGGCTCTGTGAGTTTGTATGTAGAGTCAATAATTTATCTTTATTTTACAGTAGCTAAATTTTAATTCATGGTTGTTATACCAGAAGGTCAAACATCAAAGCATATTTCAGTTTCAGATTTAAGTGTATGGATAATATAAAGAAATTCACTTGCTCAAGTTTAGGTATTTGCAGCACTGTAGTTTTACATGTTTGCTAAGATCCTCTTGACCAAACTCTCCAGAAACTCTTTTTATGAAGGTATGAAGGATATGCAAGCTGACAGTACTAGATGATATCAGATTAGGAAATAATCTTGTCCAAGTTTGTCTCTTTTTCAGAGTTATGTGTTGCCTAATTGACTTCTTCAAGGGGCAGTGTGTAAGTGCTTCGTAATCACTGTTTGACAAGGCACCATATCTTCATCTATTTCCTATATGTCCCTTTACTTTGCCTAGAAAAATTATTAGGTTGACATTTGAAGACTGTAATAATACCCAGACGCTCTATGGGCATTTGCTAGTTTAGTTACTCTCAAAGCATGCATAGATCTAAAATCACACCATGTCAACAGTAGCTCACATCCATGAGGGCAGTGCTGAACCAGCTGTGTGTGTATCACCCATCATGGTGTGTGTGTGCACAGCTAATCCAGTGGAGTTCTGCCTGCTTTAGGCTTGACCCACGTGGGCAGATCAGCTGTGCTTTGTGCAATTACACACATGCAGCTGAACAACTTCTGACTTACTCTGCTTGTGGTCTGCAGATGGCCTGATCCCTGCATGCTGAGTGTGCCCTGCAGTTATCTGGCTCACAACAATGCATACTACGAGGTATATGTGAATATATTTTGCCTAGGAAATATCAGATGACACAATGATTATATATTCAAATGTCCTGAGTACCTTCTTCTGCAAAATTTGAAATGTTTTGCACTGCTCATAAAAAGGTCACTCAAATGGGCATGGAAATGTAGAAGGAAAAAATCTCATTCCCTCCAGGAGAGTAGGAAAGAACTTATTAAGAAATTAATATTATGTGTATTCTTATATTCTTTCCTATGTTGAATTGCTAGTGCTATGCTAAAGAAAAAAAAATGAAGCCCAGTTGGAACTTATAAACATCTCTAGTTATTCAATTAATAATTAATCTATCACTTGGTGGAAATCAGAAGGATATCAGTTGATTAATTGGTCCAGTATCAATTTTTATCCATCCCCATCACAGGTAAGTGAGAATAAATTCATTGACTATAGTAAAGGAAATACACACCTATTAGTTAAGCACTGCGGTGTGAGAGATGAAAGGGGTTTGGGATTAAGATTGTAGCAAATTCAGTATGTATTTAGTATTGACTTTTAAATTTATAGAAGATTTCTGTTTGCAATTCTGAAGAATTATAATCATTGAAATGTATGAAGAAGGGTAAAATGTATCTGGAATATCATCCTCTAATCTTTTAAGTGGAGGATAAAAAGTAGGTAATCTTCATAAAACCTCCTGAAAGATTTTTTTAAACACAGCCTACTTAGATTTAGTTACATCTAAAGGCGTAGCTAGCTAGCTCCATGTACATTTGACAGACCAGAGAACATTCTAGGACTAATTATAGAAAAATATAGTGGAGTTCCTTTCTATATAAAGAAGTACACATATTATTAGAAAAGCCCACAGCATTTGCTAGTTTTAAACGTGGTATAGAAATACAGCAGCTGAATCAAATGTTTTTGCAATGTAAATAATGGCTGTGAAGCATTTTTTGTCTGTGCACCTGCGGGCAAATCCTGAGGTAATCCTTGTCCTGCATGCCAGATGGGGACAGTCAATGACCTGAAAGGTGATCCTGACACAGCACCCCCTGGTTTCAGAGCTCATCTTTGCTGCCTGCTCACTGGCTGTCCATTTCCTTCCTGCACATGAGGCTGCCCTTGCTGCTGTCCAGCTCCTCCCTCCCACCGCCCCAGGACTCCTTTGGCTTGGTGGGCCCTCGCTGGCTGCTGTGGCAGGGGACACCCAGTGCTGCTTGCAGTGGTGCTTTTGGACCATGAATGAAGGTTTCACAGGAAAAATGGCAAAGGGGAAAGCCACCCTCCTGAGAGAGGAGAGGTCTTAGTCCCTTCTTTTGCCAAATAAGTTGAGTAGAAAAGAGGACTTGACTATCTCTCTTGAGTCTCTGTATCTACCTGAAGCCCATGGAGCAAGTAGCTCCCACCTACAGCTCTGTCCCCCATAACATTTGGATAACAGCTTAGTACAAGATCTGTCTTCCAAATTGTGGTGCGAGTCATGGGGATCAGTTTGAGATCAGTGATAAATTCAGTGATGTGGCTGATAGTCTTTTCTCCTTCTTTTCCAGTACCCCCAAAGTGTGGTTGAGCATTAGGAAACAATGCCAGAGTGTACAGTGAGTTTATAACGTCAATAGTTTAGAGACTGAAGTGGCAATTCACAGAAGTTAACAGGATCATGACAGTGTTTTATACACTGTATTCTAGTGCTCAGTACTAGGATACTAGGATGTGATTAGGATACTTGACCTGGCAGTACTGATCTAGAGAATTTGGGGTTAATTACTTATTATAATTTGGTGTCCTTCTTCTTTATTTCTCAGCTTTATTTTTCTTTCTTCTTCCTTTATTTGTAATCTAATTGCTTATTCTCCTATTGACTTTTACTTAGCAGAAAGTTAGCCCTATCTGTATTTGCTTACCTTTCTGCTCCTTTCCAGTAATCTGTTCTTCCAGCTATGTTTTATTTTTCTTTGTTTTCATGTCATTTTTACATTCTAGTCCTCCAGAGTTTTTATCTTTTTGCATTCTTCATTTTCTTAATTCCTAATTTCTTAATTCTTCGTTCATTTACAATCTCCTTTTGAGCCTTATTTTTTTTCTTCTCTATTTTCTTCCTATTTTTCAGCATCTTTCTACAATTCCTGGGGTTGTTTGTCACTTTTAAATTTGTTTTCACGTGTTTTCCTCCAACCGTCTCTTGTATTCTTACTTCTCTTTCATTCCATATCTCGAGCATATTTCAGTGACTACTGACCTGCCTTGGCCCTTTAGTCTCCTGAAAGGCTGACTGATCATTTCATAAGGATCTCTGCAATGGGTGGAGACTGCATTTATCTCTTTACATTCAGGCATGAGGGATGCCTGATACATGCTCCATTGTGAGCCCAAATATACATTTTATCTTTATGTCTGGTGTCATCAGAAATTTATTCAGCAGCATGGAAGATGCCAGATCTGTAGTCTTAACAGGACTTCTTTTTTTCTTCTTTTTTTTTTTTTCTTCCCAACAGGTTTATTTTTGCAGTTGCAGTATATAAATAAATATGTATACTAGAATACTTCCAGAATTTTCCAGTTACAGCTATTTTATAAAGAACCAGACACACAGTAAGAGCTAAACTGAAATAATACTAGGCAATTGCTCTTCTTCCTATCTAAAATAATTTCCCATACAAAAACTTACTTACATTATTTTAATACTTCATAATATACAGACTTGATTTTTTAAAAATAGAAATAGTGATTTTACAGTGCTTGTTTGCTGATACCTTTGCTGATCTCAGTGAAATTTTCTGTGTTAGCTCTGTTGAACTGTTCTATTTATAGCTACCAATGTCATCCTGATTGATTCCAGAGGAGTGTGATCATAATATAACTGGAGTTATGAGGAAAGAATGCATTTGATTATTCTTAGCTATCATACTTTTCCTTATTTGGAGTAAAAGGCTATCATAGTCCTGAAGCTGAGAAAATTTGCAGTTTCAATAACTAGTGTACGAACAACACAAGCGCTTTTTACAAATGTCAAATCACTGACTAAGCTGCTTATTTTGTGTTTCTTTATATCATTTTCAAATAGTGTATTTTAACAATTCAATTTAGCATAAAGAATTGCATTTAAAAATAACTACTGCATCTTTATTACTTGGTGATTTCAGCATATTCATTTGAATTTTGTTTTCTGCTTTCTTCTAGTATTTTCCTATGCAGAAGAATAAATGGTAATTAAAATGTGCAGGATGAAAAGATGGAGCAGTCAGTGCTTGTACCACCAGGACCAGACAGCTTCCAATACTTCACCAGAGAGTCTCTTGCAGCTATTGAACAACGCATTGCTGCAGAAAAAGCTAAGAATCCTAAACAGGAGCGTAAAGACGACGATGAAAATGGGCCAAAACCAAACAGTGACTTGGAGGCAGGAAAAACTCTCCCCTTTATATATGGTGACATACCTCCAGGAATGGTGTCTGAGCCCTTGGAAGACATGGACCCTTATTACATCAATAAAAAAGTGAGTCTAATATCAGTTCTGTTCCTATGCTAGTGTTTGGAATGCATTATCATGCTCGTTTCATTCTCTTGGAGTGGATCATAGCTTGGTACTTCAGTGTGCTAATTTGCAGCCAGAATCCATCTGTCTTAATGGTTATTAACTTTTCACCTTTTTTAAAAAATGTGCCTCAAAATTTATTTTTTTGTATATAACTGAGTTTATATCAAAGGAACATGTATATCAAAGCTGAAGCATAGCATGTCGTTTTTTATTAGAATCAATATGTAATACCTATACAAAGATGAGGATACATAATACATATATATTTTGTGAACTTTTAAAAGGTGAAAATAGATTCATATTGAGTACACAAAAATTCTCTAAGGTTCTTCAGATTTAAAACTGTCAGCATGAACTGATGCATAGGATATTTTGTTCACAGAAACCTGCCTTTGATAGCAAATGCTGAGGAAATTTGTGGAATCAAGAGGGAAACAAAGAGATAAGCAGTAAATGTAACAAAAAGAGTGTAAAACTGGTTTTTAAGTTTTAGTGGAACCTGAATCCTGTCAGAATGATCCCGTTGCACAGCCTATAAGCAGCAGAAAAGGTTCATGCTTTATAGCAGTAGCTAGAGTGGGTGATACTTCAATTACTGGATTCTATGCTTGTAAAAACTGTCAATATTGAGATAGGAGTTATTTTGACTTTCACAAAATACTGTGTTCTAAGTGTCTCAGCTTGCTAAATTTCATGTGATTTATGAGTCCTATTTTGACAGGAGAGAAAATACTGTGTAAAAGAACAATATTTTTATCTCTATTATTTGGTGCCTCTGAAAGAGCCTTTATCTGCCATTCACAGCACATGAAGATTTATCTTTAAATCACAGTTCTACTTTTACAAAGATAAAAGATGTGTTTCTATAAAAGCAGGCCTTTTAGAGTTCTGTACTAATTGTGTCTGTTTATGATACCGTATTCTATATAATTTTATTCCTTCCTGCCCACAGTTCATCCAGGACCTTTATAGCCAAATCAGTCTTTCTTATGTGTCTGGCAGTGAAAACAGACAAAGATAGGTATGACCTATGATAGATATGCCTCTCAAGCCCTTAGGAATGGAAGATCCTTTCAGTCCCTTCACAAATGTGGCTGAAAATTTACTAAATCAGCCAGGTCTGGTGATAGAGTTGCAAGAAATGGAGAAAAACCAGCTGATCATATTCAGTCAAATTTCTGTGCTACTTGAAAGGAAGAATCTTTTTAGTTGCACACTAAGTATGTATGGTCCAAACACATTCCCTCTGGGATTCTCTTCTTTCTGCTGAAGTCCACATATTCTCCCTATGCACGTGCTTTAATCTTCTACAGGACAGAAATAGAAACAGCCCTGTCTATCTAAGACAAGGCAAAAAATTCTCAAATGCTCTGATTCTCTCTGGTTTTTCTTCCTTTAGTAAGAGGAAATAGATGTTTCTGACTGAAAATCAATACCTATTTCAATTTTTCACCTGTAATTTTACTTTAAAATATCTAATTTCTAGATATTGTTATCTAGCTGTATGTGAATTCTGGAAATACTTGTGTCTTGTTTCACTTGTATTCTGCAATTGATGCTCCTGCAAGTCTCAGAAGGAGAAATAGTTTGAGAAAAGCTTGAAGCAGAAGTGAACATCTCTATGAAGACACATAGGAATGCTCAGTGTCTTTATCTCTGTAATGTTTAATATTTCAACTTCTTCTTTACCCCTCTCTGAATTCCACCTTGTAAAGCCAAGAAGTCCATCAGCAAACCCTCTCCAATGTGACAGTCTGACAACTGCTACAGAATTATTTGAGATATAATGTTTCTCCCTGGTGAAGCGTCTCTCCGAAATGTCATGGATCTAATAAACACCAGAATGAAAGAAAATATTTATTTGGAAGAAACGGTTGGGACAAGTGTATAGGATTACCAGATGTCACTGTTTTTTCAGACCACTGTTAAGGTCTCTGCATAAACTATAGCTGTTGACCAGAAAGTTTGGCTTCCAAACTTTCAAATAGGGAATAGAAATGGTTGCTCACAGCACTGGTCACTGTGTTTATTTAGAAAAGCTGTACAGGAGTTTTAGTAATTTTATTTTTATTAAAATTTTGGGTCATGAATTAAGCCATCCATCATTTGCCTTATATACAAGTATTGTATCTCTCTTACTGATTTTATTTTTTTTTCTCCTGTTCTTTATAGCAAGATAGATCAAGTTCACTGTATTTTTCATGCACTGAATGTTTAAATGCCGTCTAGAGTCTTATATGTTCCCTCTTTGGGACTGCTTTTTCTAAGCAAAAGGTTTGTGCATGCCATGATTTGATACAGTTTAATAGAGAATAAGACAGGAATAAATATGACAGGAATAAATGTTAAGCTGATTTGAGAGTTGTGATTTGTGCCTGAGGTAGGCCTGAGATGAAAAGTTAAAATGAAAAATCTTTTAAGAGAAGCAAAACCATATTGGAATAATAGTTTTATAGCTTTTTAAGTGTTCATCTATGCAAAACCTGCCATGTAAGAGGACATATTTGTACTCAATACTAATCTGAAGTTGAAAGGAAAAGGAATATTGACAAGTGCTCTTTAACAATAGGACAGCCCATTATAGCAGGTTTACACATTTGATAGTATTCTTGATTTACACTGTATCACAGATAGCCTGAATGCCAGCAACTGTACCCTTGAAATATAGTTATTTTTTTGTAAAAAAAATCGAAAAATGTTCTCATATACTTCTGATTTCGTTAAACTGAAATGCTGCTGGCTATGGTGGCCAATAATGCTGGTCTTTGGAACTGTGAAGTTCCGCATCCTAAAGGGTTGCAAAGCTCTTTTATTTATTTATTTTTTAAATTTAAATCCAAAATTGATTAAGAGTGAGCGGGAAATTCACTAATGTTTTGCATTCTGCTTCTGTGTAAGTGCAAATCTGTGCGTTCCCAGTTTAATAGTGACTGCTTGTTCATGCTCAAGCTGCCATCACAAAGGATCAGCAATGTCAGTTCATTGTCTGTAGAGAAAAGAACAGCTGGAATCCCCTAAGATGCTGACCTGCAGGCATGAATCAAAATCTGGTCCACTTGCTTTCATACTTTAAGGGCTGGCTCTTTCCCTCTGAACCTAGGTTCCTACGTTAAAGAGGAGGGGGAGAATAGGTGGAACTAAGTGGGTAAAACTTCACTTTCCTCCTGCTGTCACAGAGATAAAACATTGTTTATTGCCATTCCATGCCCTGCCTCTTGCCAGAAGGATCTGAATGATGTCTGTCAGAAAAGATGCCTCCTTTTCTCCTGGCATTTGATATCAGTCCTTAATCTATCAAATCACTAACTCTTGGGCTTCCCAGACATGTCTTGGGTTACAAAAAACCCGAAAAGATTCTGTAAAATTGCTTCACTTTATTACATCAGCAAAGGTGAATGCACCAGTAATTTTGGATATTTTCATAGTTGTGAAATAATTTTTGAGTGAAAAGTTCTAACAAATAAAAAAAAGTTAAGGACTTACTTGCTAGAAAGCATTTTCAAAAGATAACCGCAAACCCAGGAAATGGCAACTTCTCATTGCCCTGAGTGTCCTGCTCTAGCTGCCCCTGGAGCTTTTCCAGAGAAGCTGAGGACCCAGCTCAACATTGTATCACCTCCTGTCTTTTAGAAAGTGGAAATGCAATGGGGTAGCAGTCAGTGCTGCCTACTAGCCTTCCAGACACTACATTTAAAGCTAACTAGAAGAAGGAGAGGAGAAATAAGGTTTTGGAAACTCTATCCCAAGAGGTTCTCAGAGACCATATCTTTAGTCAGTGTTGACTCTTTTCTCTTAGCTACATCTTCTCAAAACAGTCCTCCTCCTCCTTTGGCCTGCAAAGAATTAAGTTTCTGGCTTTATTTCAAATATGGCAGAAGACATGGGATTGGGTTTAGGTTACAGATGCAAAAGCAGTGAATCGGGGACTTCTCTCCAGGGAACCCTGAATTTATATTCACACTCAAATACTTTGAGTGTGAGTCAGTTTTGTGCCTTTATAAAAATGAATAAAACATAAGGCCTGAAATTTATACATAGTCCTTCATATACAAGCATTAATCTTACAATTTGTGTAGAATTTATCCAGCTTTTCTCAGTGTATGTCTACTTTGTCCTGACAGCTTTGGGTACAATACTTCATGTTCATCCACACTGCCTACACATTGGCTTGCATCTGGGTTCAGAGTGGAGTGAGATATAGCAGGCATAGCAGGGAACTTACATATCAGGCAGCTTGCATATCGGGGCTTGCATATCTGCTCTTACCTGTCCTTTTTAATGGAAATGCTCCTTCAGAGAAAAGGCACAGTTTTAATTCATGTTAAGGCTAGAAGTTAGAGGACCAACAAAGTCATTCTGAAAGCCCGAGTCACAAAGATGCTTTGAGTGAAAAATTAAAACTGAGGTAGGGAATTTATGTCTTGTTGGTTCTGCTTATGCAGGGCAGCAGAAAGTAGAACAGCTAAAATAGCAGCAGCTTCCAACTGAAACTGGAGCTGTGCCAGCATGCTGTTATTTTCCATAAGGCATGTTAGAAAATAGATGTATGTTTAATATGCTGTGTTCAAAGATTTTTTAAAAATGTAGGTTGACTAAATGAAGGTACAGTAGTCTTAGATACAGAGTTAGTAGGAAGTGTGATTTTAAATACATTTTGTCAACCACCTCATAACTACAGAAAGGAGAATGAGTTGGAGGTGTCTGAGATCTGAGTCCTGGGGGCTGGGGACAGACTGGGGAGAGGAAATTCACCGTCCCCCTTGGTGTGTGAGGCTTTAAAACATTGTGCCAAAAAGTCATTCATCTGGTTGGATGCTTCAGTAGTTTAAATGGAAGCTTCATGTAAGATCAGGCCATCTGCAGGTTGTTACCTGTAAGTCCTGACTGGAAGTGTAATTTGGAAACCTTAGCTCGGGCTGTCCTTAGTTTCACATGCAGTTTCTCCATTTCTCTGCAGAAGTGGGAAGTCATATACATATCTTATACATTCCTACACATCTTGAGTTTATCCTCAAGGCAGTGTGTAAAGTCTGCCTGGCAGTGTCCCTTACTCCTGAGGGGTTTGGTTTGTAGGAGAAGGTGTGCTGTGTAGAGCTGTGACAGAGGGTCAGCTCAGGGAAGAAGCCGCTGAACAGGGACTGGAACAGCTTTTCCTCATGGTTTAATGCTTGCTCTGCCTTCAATAAACCCCCATCTCTGCATCTTTCTCCAATTCCCATGTGCTTCCAGACATTCATGTCTATACTTCATTATCGATACATACTAAACTTTCCAAAACTCAGCAGACTGAAGCACTGTCCTTCTTGAACCTCCCTGGCCTATTTTTCCTGTCTACAAGCCCTCCTTTAAATAGCCATGTAGCTCACTGCTCACAGTCCTGAAGCGATACTTGGTGTCACAGACACCAGATGAAACCAATAAACCCTTTCCCACGCTTCCACTGGACTTCTAGTTTACAACTCATTTCAGCAGCAACTTAACAAAAATCAAAGAGACTTTCTCAGAGCTTATGTGCAAAATACACAGGTCTGACAATGGAAAATAGAAAAAATAAAAAAAGCAATTTTAGACATTCCCTTTAATTTCATTGGAATGTGGGTTATAATCCTTGCATCATCCTTACCACTGGACACAGATTTCTTCTGAGTTATTGAACCTTCCTTCCTCCTGCACTGTTTTTCATTCTTTTCTTATTGATCTTGCAGTTGAAGAGCACCTCAGTGACACAAAGAAACCCAACAGCCCCATTTCATTTGCTGTAGTGCTAGTGCAGGCTGCCTGCAGGGGAAGCAAAGCAGTGTTTGCAGGGTTTGCTCTCACACTGTTTGTCTTTGGCTCATGGATTTATTGAGACACTCAACCTACAGTGTCTTCTACAATTCTCTGAAGTAAGGCTTGCATGCCTGTAGGTTTCTCTAAATTTGATTAGCTCTATAAATATTAAGAGCTTAATTTTAAAAGTATGTATTTTCTGGGACCATAACTGTGCAGGAGGATCATTTGGGATTGTCTCTTCCACTCCTCCAGTAAGGTTTTTTCAGACATCCAGTCCTCAGAGACCTACCTAAGTATGGCTGTATATGTTACTGCTATGTCCCTTGCTCCTTAGCACAAAACCCCATTAATTATAATCAAGTGGACAGTATAGTAAATCAATTCCCAGAAGGATTTCTAGTTAGGAGGACTAGAAGTACATCATTATATATATTATATCATTATGTGTATACTAGGAATATATCATTAGAGTCCACAGGTGAGGTTTCCCTGTTTGTGCTATTTCAAACAGGAAGGGAAAGTTTTCTGGAGGAAAACATAAGTAAAATTATAATGTCAGTTAATATTTTATTCATCTTTATTTACAAGAAACACATGAAAAAGAATATTACTTTACTGAGTTTGTTTAATGAATAAATAAAACAAAAACATTAATGAATTGAATTAATTGTGTTTTCATGTGTCAGATTCATCAGGTAAGTACTGGAAATAATTTCTATTTGAAAAATTAGTCATACTTTTTGTGCATTAACTGTTGTGCATTAAAAGTTACAATTTTGCTGATTGCTTGCTTGTAACAGTTTTTAAATGAGAATCTGTAGTGACTAAACACTGATAAAATGTCTTTTCTTTCTCTTTTTCAGACCTTTATAGTATTGAATAAAGGGAAGGCAATCTTCCGATTCAGTGCCACCTCTGCCCTGTACATTTTAACTCCTTTCAACCCTCTTAGAAAAATAGCTATTAAAATTTTGGTACATTCATATCCTTTTTTGGTGGTCTTTCAAAATGAAATTAAGAAAACATATAACTGCTTCATCAAAAATAAAGGTTCAGGGGTTCTTCTGGAGCCACCCTCAAGATCAGCTTTCCAGCCTGCTGCAGCAGTGTGCCTGGACGCCTGGCTCCTGCGTGCTGATTCTCACATTCCCAAACCTGCCCAGTTGCACCATAAGGCTCTGCCAAATTTCATGCACTGCCAGAAAGCCCAGGCAGCATTCCTGCAGGCCGTTTGCAAAGCATCTGTATGTGCAGATGGTGGGCAGGTTGGGGGACCATAACTGATGGCGTGGTGCACAGGTAAAGTTTTAGACTGACATGGGGGTTGCTGCCTGTGGTCATAACAGGTCAATGGTTTTGGTGCAGTTGGTTTTTTTGCAGAACCTCAGAACTGGAAAATGTAGTTATCAAGTGAAAATTTCAGTGTGACAGTAAGACATTTAATATTGAACAAATAGTCAAAGGCAGAAGCCTTATTATTAGAGACTGCTGGCAGAATTTTCTGGGTCTTTGGAAAAAGAAAGAAACAAAGCTGATGGTTGCTGGCTTGAATATCTTTTACTCTGAGCTCCTGGGAAGTTAAAGCACTGAAAGAAGGGGAAGAAGGAGTCTGGCTGGAGAGGAGGCAGGGAGCATTTGGGGACAGTAGCTAAGGGAGCTGACAGAAACGTACAGACACAGTGGTGGTGATGGTGATGTGTGGAAAAACACAGCCAAATATTGTCAGATTGCAGCCTCCAATGAATGCTCGTCCATTCACTCGACACTGGTTTTACAATACCTTCCAACACTGCATCTGGCTGAGTTGTGGGTAATGCTTTTCATTGGCATACTGGTTACAGAGTTTGATCTTGGGTTTAAGTTTCTCCCAGTTGTGTTCAAAGAGTATCCAGCTGGTCTGGATGACAGTAAGAACAAAAGAAATTCCACTAGGCAGTATGTAATTTCAGTATTTTTCCTTCCATCTATGAACTGATTGTGTAATTTAACTCTATTACAAGAAGAGGTTTTCTTTCAGTATATATACTGATTTCTTTTTACAACAGCTAAATATTGCAGGAGTCATTTTTGTCTTAGATATAGACATAGGAATTTTTTTAAATTGAAAACATCAGAATTGATGTGCAGGTTCTGTAATTTTCTATTTTTTTGAAAATATTATTCATTATAGTAAAAACACTGCAAATATGGTAGTGTTTTAACTAAGAACCATTAAATTAAATTAAAAACCTTTTTGCAGTTCAAGTCTCAGCTGCTTATACAAGTTTGGCTACCTATACAAAAAAGATCAGGGGTAAAATTGATTATTATTTTTAATAATCCTCTGACTTTTATCTATAAATTCTACTTCCTCTGCATTTTTTGGTGGGCGTTTGGCATTTTGGCCTTTGCAACAGAAATGTGCCTTTCACCTACAGTGTGAAAGACAAATGTTGAGCACAATGAATTGGCACATTGGTTGGGAAACCTTCATCTGTCTGTCCTCCAAATTCCCTGAGCCTCTGTATAGGGCTCTCTGGCCACATATGCCCAGACACGTGAGTGAGCAGAGAAGCAGAGTGTGGCTCTTTCCAGTGCTCACAGACCTTCCCTGCAATTATTCTCACTGCCAGTACCTATTGTAATACCAGATACAGAAACTGGTAACAGCGTGAATTTCTCTCTGCTGACTCATCTCCTGGTAGTCTGCTTTTTTGGGGATTTTTTTTGTTTGGGTTTTTTTTTTTGGGTTTTTTTCCCTTTTGCCTGCCTGCCTCGACTTAAGAAAATATGGAACTGAGGGGGCAACACAAGAGTGATGGGAGAAGCCAGGCTTTGGCAATTAATAGGAAAGAGTGAAAAGGTGAGAATAAGTAGAGAGTGTTGAGCAGTCAGAAAAAGGGAGGTGCCACTGGCTGGAGCTGCATAGTGTTAGAAATTTCTTTTAGAAAGAACTGGGGAGATGCTCTAGAAAAAAATGTGTAAGTACCCCTGTGCAAGGCTCTAGAAGCTGAAATTACAGTATTCCTCAGTGTGGCCTGACTGCCAGAAGGTATCTGTGAAACCAGTTGGCAATGTTTGGTTTTTTTCCAATTGTTTCATCTTCCACGAATCCACACAGGCGATAAGAGACTTCAGCTGCTCCTGTAATTGATTATCTTGAGGCTGTGTGGTGCCTCTGCATGCCTGTAAGGGAAGAGCATGAAAAAGGCAGAACATTTCTTGAAGTCATCATAGATAAGCATTTTTTGCCTATGTGTATAGTTGAATTACTATAGAACATAAAATAGTAAATTAAGGGAATATTGTGCTTGTAAATTAATCACTCAAAATGTGGGACAGAAGAGATGCACAGACATTGTGTCAGTTATGTTTGAGATTCCCATAAGAGAAATGGTCAGAGTCTATATTTCTAAGTGATTTAGCCCTTCCTGAGCATCTGCTCCCTTCCAGAGAGAGCAGCACTTTGGCCCTGCAGCTCCCAGAGGTGGCAAGTTTTGTAAAGAGTGAGCAACGTGCAAGGCCTTTGTTATGAATGGCACCATGACACTGAGCTGAAAGCTCACAGCACTCTGCACAGGGCTAAAACCTCAGCTCTCCTCTGAGCACATTGCTCTTCTCTAACTTCTTCATGAGATGACTGAAACTGCAGCCAGGCATCCCCAAGCTGGATTCCAAAATGGATTCTCTATATTTAAAGGTGTTTCCCAATTAAATTAAGACAGGCTCTTAAGACCTGTCTGTGGACTGTGATGACAAACACTGTAAGGCATTCTAATAATTTATTATAAGGCACTGAATGATTTTTACTCTACAGAGCTTCTATGGCAACATGATCTTCAAAACTGGTTAAGTCACTTACTGAAATAAACCAAAATATCTACTGCTGGATCAAGCACTTAGGCAAAGGTCACACACCCATGGGAATGAGGCAGCTAGTTACTTCCCTGTGATTTGAGTGTTTATTGAAAAGGTATGCTGAAGTCTGAATTTTTCAGCCGCTGTAAGCCATGATCCTAATGATTGCAGCAATTTTCTGAGAAGTTTAGATCTTGGCGCTACTTCTCTTATTCCTCCTTCAGCTAGAGTGAAGGGTTGGGTTCTTGGTTTGGGTTTTGTCGCGGTGGTTGATTGGTTGGTTTTGGATTTTGTTTCAATTTTTTTTTTTTTTTTTGGTCAATGGTATAAAAATATACCCAAAACAAGCAAATGCCATATACTCGATTAAAAAAAAATTAAATCCTGGGCTCTCAGGTACAAGTTTAGCTGTAAATCACTTTCTTTAGTTTAAACCATTTCCTTTGCCAGTTATGGTGATGCAAGTACTTTTAAGGAATACATAATTTAGAGAGATGACTAGAGGAAAAAGAAATAAGCCATATGGTATAAATGTGTAGTAGTGCTTATTTTTTGCTGCCATCATGTGGCCATTTTGAGTCAGCTTTCTGTCTGCTTCAGCTACTTCAGTATTTCCAAGTGTTTGAATTGAGGTTATTGCCACAAAAAGGGAAGCACTGCACTGTCTGAAGAGGCAGTGATCTGGTGGACAAAGAACGTTGTTCCACCTCCCTAGAACCAGCCCCTCTGAGCTCTTAGTCTAGGTTTTGTAGTCCCGGAGTGCCTAAATATTCCTTGATGGAACTTCAAATAAAAATTAATTTCATTCTAATCTTCACCAGTTTCCTGTGCTTTTCAAGAAATTGACATTACTATGGAAATATTTTCAAATTATAACATTGGTAGAAACTGCTTTTGCTGGGTTTTGAGAGAGCGCAAAAGTAATACTGGAAAACTATTTACATTGATCTGTGAGCTCTCTATGGATTTCTGTTTCACTGATTGAAGCATGTACTGGTAAACTGGTTTTAGGGAAACATGGAATGCACTCACTACAGCAATTAAAAGGAGTATTCTCTGTTTTATTTGGTTTTCAGCAGACTGGCTGTGCTGAGTGCTGGAGTGGCACTGTCTCAGCTCAGCTCTGACTTGGGATAAATAGCGGAAACTTTTTTTACCTTGCACATGCCAGCTCTTGAGTTTAGTACAAAGAGTGTAGAACTGAAAAACTTATTCAATCATGCCAGGTACTTAAGGCAAGCTGTATATTCCTGCAAGTTTTGGCTGTTGCTCGACTCATGTTACCTCCCAGTGTGTGAGAGCCATCTCCTTTCAGTACCAGCTGAAAGCAAAACATGAGGACACCAGCAAATCAACATTGGAGTGACAGCAAATCCAGACCAAAACTAAAGTCTAATGTACTAAAGGGAAAGATGCGAGGTTAAACAAAGCGTATGTCAGTGTTTGCCAAAGTCTGTGAGTTTTGTGTAAGTGGCAATATTTTACTGCACGTAAGTCATTATTAGTGTGATGTTGTGTGAATAACTACTCTGGTTTCCTTAACTGTACCTACATTATTCAGCATGCTCATCATGTGCACTATTTTGACCAACTGCGTATTTATGACCATGAGTAACCCTCCAGACTGGACAAAGAATGTAGAGTAAGTTGCACATTATTTCAATATACCTTTGTCTGTTCCTCTAGGAGTTTCCATGCCAGTGGCTGCAGTGCAAAATGTGCTAGCAGGAGCTATCCTGAGGCACTATGACTATTTCCTCTCTGAACTATGTAGAAATGTTGAGTAATCACTTGAATCTCATTCTAGTATAACAATTGGGTAGAAAACCCATGAAAATAATTTTCAAATAGTGTTCTACTGACATTCCACTAGTTTTCTCCATGCTTTAACACCTACCCAATGATTTTACCCTTCCTTACACTACTGCATTAGTAGCAGAACCATGGGCACCTGTAAATTCATGACTGTTAAGAGCAGCATACAAGCCAAAGTATTACTAAAGTGAGAAGGAGAATTCAGTGCGTGCTTCCATCCTTCCATCTTTAGAACCAATACCAAGTGTTTTCTGAGGCAGACAGTATCCAGTAACTTGTGCTCACAGCTCTCTCACTTAATAGTAAAGGACTGCATATTTTTAAACTGAATGTCACCAATATATTTTAATATGTTATTTATTTGCTGGATTTACTTATTTTTATTTATGTACAAGATCAGGACTACTGTACTTCAACAGCATGGCACAACTAATGCATGTAAATACACAAGTATCTCTGATTAATAGAATGCATATTAGAATTGCTTATTTAGTGTATTTCTTCTCTAGTTCTGAAATAAAAAACCTTTTCATTTGATCATCACATTTCTGTCAGAATATCAACGTAAAATATTGCTACTTATTTTGATTAAATTTTCCTATATTTTTCAGGTATACGTTCACTGGCATTTACACATTTGAGTCATTAATAAAAATCATTGCAAGGGGCTTTTGCTTAGAGGATTTTACTTTTCTTCGAGATCCATGGAACTGGCTTGATTTCACTGTCATTACCTTTGCGTAAGTTCTTGTTTTTTGCTTTTTCTTGGAAAGAGAAGTGCAAAAAGGGCATGAAATTAGTATCAAATCATACCAATTTTGTTAAATGGAAATTCCTTTATGGATTTACTTTTGTCTAAAACAATTTTCACGTTCAAAAATGCGTATTTTGATGTAAAAATAAATACTGCAGAAGCCATTAGTAGAGCTAGTCTTAGAGAGGCTAATTTCATGTCCTGCTTTTTTTTTTTCTTTCTTTCTTTCTTTCTTTCTTTTTTTTTTTTTTTTCTGAGCAGAAAAGGAGCTTCCCTTTGACTTCATTCTCCAAACTTACCAATCTAGTCTAGATAAATTTTAGGCTTTCAAAATAAAATCAGTGCGATTCACTTCAGAGACATTTAATTTAGCTGAAGGCTCTGAAAGTATATTAATGCAAGGCAAACTGCAGTGAAAGGTAAACCTCTGACTGTTGCTATTTAAGTTTTTGCTAAAAACGCCAAAGTGGTCTTGATGAAAGACCCAAGTAAGCAGCATAAACTTTGCCTAAATTCTGAATAACTGTGATTTAATCCTACAGGTATGTAACAGAATTTGTAAACCTAGGCAATCTTTCAGCTCTTCGAACTTTCAGAGTATTGAGAGCTTTGAAAACTATTTCTGTAATTCCAGGTAAGAAGTAACTGGTGTAAGGTGTTAGGCCCCTTGTACCTCCCAACTGTTCCTTTTTATCCTGTCATTGTGTTTGTGTGTGAACTCCCCTATTACAGATATGTGACAGAGTTTGTGGACCTGGGCAATGTCTCAGCGTTGAGAACATTCAGAGTTCTCCGAGCTTTGAAAACAATATCAGTCATTCCAGGTGAGAGCGAGGTTAAACACTGAGGCTGACTTTAATTCACTGAAACAGATTCATATTTTTTAAATATAAGTCTTACTTCTTTCCACAAAAAAGCAGGAATCAGAAGATATCAGAATCCTCTGAAATCTCTGATTCATTGCTTTTGAAAATGAGCACTTTCCTTTCGAAATCAGCCTTTGAGTTTAACAGATTCTTGCATGAGACATTGCAGTAAACAGCGTGTGTGGTTTGCATTGTATGATGTCAAGCTTTCTTCTCCACATTCAATGAATATTAGTAACCCTAAAGTTCTCTTACCCATGTGTATCCTACCTACATGATGTTATGTGGTATTTGTTGTGAATATTTGTGTCTAAAAAATAAAACTGTTTGAAATGTTGTCTTACTAAGAAGATGAAGGACTAAGATAATAAAGAATAGCATGGGTGTTGCATGGGGGATTTATTATCTTAAAAGACTGCAATTTTCCAAACCATTTCCAGTTTTATAGCATTAATTTAAATCCTATTTATTGTTGAACAGGCTTTTTACTACTGTCTTCTAAATCTAGTATGTTATAAAACTGATAGTGGTAAAGGTTTGGAGCAAGATGTATTGACAAATGAAAAGAAAGAAGATGTTTATGTGAGATCGATGTACAGCATGAATAAAAAATAGTTGCTTGTTTTATCATTAAAACAAGTTGTTTTGAACTATATGCAACTCATTCCATTCACAGTTTCAAGTGGACATAATTTTCAGCTATTTATTCATTTTCACAAGTGGAAAAGCTCTTCACAAAAATGTTGTTTCACAGACATTACAATCATGTATTTGGGCTTCTGCATGAAATCTATAACTTTACTGAGAGACATTGTCATTTTTGTGCTTTGAAAAAGTTTCCAACATCAGAATTAAAACTCCTTTCCATTTGCAGGCCTGAAGACTATTGTGGGAGCCCTGATTCAGTCTGTGAAGAAGCTCTCAGATGTGATGATCCTGACAGTGTTTTGTCTGAGTGTATTTGCACTGATAGGGCTGCAGCTGTTCATGGGCAACTTGAGGAATAAATGCCTGCAGTGGCCTCCAGAAAATTTTACTTTGGAAATAAATATTACTTCCCAGCTAAACAGCACCTTAGGTGAAAATGGTACATTGGTTAATTCAACAGTAACTCCGTTTGACTGGAAGGGGTACATTGAAGATGAAAGTAAGTATTGTCTGCAGAATTCTCACTGAAGTGTTTTGTGACTGACCCAGTTCTTAGAAGGAAGGAGGGGAAGGGATGGTACATTTTATAAAGACAGAACAGGAGAAATGTTTTCTCTCCTATAGATCTGCTCTAAAGGCCTGCATGGAAGGGGGAGCAAGGAACATGATTGTGCTACTTGATATGGTTCTGTTTCTCAGCTCCATCTGACAAATTCACAACTCCTCTGAGACAGAAAGGAGTCTTAAAATTGCTTAATAGTCTTAAACATTTTCCGTTCTGTTATCCAAAGCAAGATGAGCAGCAGCAGCAGCTGTGCCCTTTCTGGCAGATATCAGAGACTTCTCATCCACAGTGAGAAGTCCAGTGATGATGTTCTTGGTATTTTCACCTTCCATTCATTCTTGTGCTTTATTATTGTTATTGTTGTTATTATTGTTGTTGTTGTTGTTGTTGTTACGGAGGGGGGTTGAGGATTGATGCTGATATAGAGCAGTCTGG
This sequence comes from Petroica traversi, assembly GCA_025920805.1. Lineage (NCBI taxonomy): Eukaryota > Metazoa > Chordata > Aves > Passeriformes > Petroicidae > Petroica > Petroica traversi. Next base: position 1,864,629 of record JAHLSL010000067.1, read on the forward strand.
CAAGCTGAGAGTAGATAAAGAAATGCATTCCAGTAGTTAAATGGGAAGGGACAAACCTACGCTCCCTGTCCTACAAATCAGTGCTCACAGTTCATGTTGAGACAGGTTTGCACAGAGACTGTAGATGATGCCATACATCATCTCTAACAGTGAAAATTACTTTTGGGGTAAAAGAAGAACTAAGGAGGAGAGAGAGAGATAGAAAAGGAAAAGAGATCACAGTGACCAGCTACAAAGAGAATTCGTGGGGTCTCTAGGTGAGTCTCCTCACTTGGGTATCCTTTCCAGTGCAGCAGTGATCACACTTTTCCCATAGTATCTCTGTGATTTTCATTAGCATCTCCTCAAATTCCCTACAGCTTGCTCCTTCCTAGAGTGCTATTAGCATTAATTGGAGTGCCCTTTGATCAGAGTGGGTGCTGCATGGCTGGCTGTTTTTAAGCTTGTACCTGGACGTTATTAGGTCACTTAATATAAATCAAAAACTACAAGCAAAGAGTAGGGAAAAGGGAGAGAAAGAGAGGTGAATCTCACACCAGAGATTATTGCTTCCTATAAGCACCTGCTGTGGCAATAGTGTGTTTGCAAGTGTAATGTCATGAGGATAAAAGTGACATGCAGAACAACATGAGGACACAGGAAAAATAGTACCACAGAGGCTCTGGAAAACACTGCCACAGCAGCTTGCGTGTAAGGCTGCAGGGAAACTGAAAGGCAGGCTATAGAAGAGCAATTGGAAAGCCCTTTACAATAGAGAGGCTGAGGCACCTAAGGCACTCTGGGACAGCCAGGGCTGACTAATTAAGGCTAAGACTCTGCAGCCAAAAGGCTAAATAATATCCTGTTCACATAAATAAATTATTGACCAGGAAGACAGAGTTACCCCTGTATTTAGCATTACTTCAGTTGCTACTGGAATACTATATAAAGTTCAATTTAGATAAAAAATTGAAAAAATGGAGGAAGTTCAAAAAAGAGCAGAATGATTAAAGGGCTGGAAAACATGCTTTATACCAAGATAGACCAGGAGCTCAGCCTACTTAGCATATCAAAGAGAAGGTTTAAGGGGTGATTTGATCACAGTTAAAAAAAACCCAAAACCCATGGGGAACAGAATTTTCATCCTAGACATATCTTTGATCTAGGAGGCAGAGATATAACAGGTTCAATAGCTCCAAGTCAAAGCCAGACAAATTTTGAACAGAAGTAAGACAGTTTCTAACTGTGATCACATAGATAATCAATGCCTATGATGGATTTACATCTGAATTTCTTAAACCAATCTTTTTGTGAAACTCTTCCCTTGAACATGTGAATTCATGGAGATCCCATGCCATGGGGTATGACAAAGTCTAAGCAGTCTCTTAATGAAGACCTAGACATCAAGGCCAAACTTAATTTCCTGACTTTTTAACAAAGAATTTATAAACTCAAGTTCTGATTTCATTTGCTTTAAAGAAGACCTGAAGCCCCTGGAAACAAAGCTCAATTGAATTAGTTCCAGGAAGTAATTTATTGAATGGCTACAAGAACCTTTGGTATATTTACAGGATTTCACATATATTATGAAATTTATAATGAAATTACAAGTCTTGTTATGAAGTTAATAAGGTTTGCCTAGCTTACCAGCAGTTTCAAAGAAAAAAAATACCTTCTCACAGCTTCCTGCTCTCTTTTTGCATGTGGGCAGGCAGACAGGATACAAAACCCAGCTTCTTCATAGGGCACTAAGCAGTTCTTTACCTGCAGCTCAAGCAGTGCAATGGCAGTGTCTTTTGTTGGAATTACGGGAATGATTATGCCATTTGTTGTGTATGCTATGCAGAAAAACGCATGTAAGCCCTAACTTTAACACTGGGCTCGTTTTTGGAGACACCATTTGGAGGGTCTTTATGTAAACATTCCTGGCATTAATGAGTCAAGCACTCTTTTTTCCCCCCTTTTCCTTTTCCCAAGATAAGAATTCTGATAAACTTAGTTCCAGATAAGCTGATGTTTTTCTTAACAAGCTTTCCATAAGAAGCCTTTTTTCTAAGAAAAAGCATCTCACAATCTATTTTATGAAATAACAATTATTCTCTGTGCTTTTCATATTATACCCTATGCTTACTCAAACAGCTTTAATCTTGCTTGAAGTTAGGTACTCACCTATCAGGGAACTTTTCCCATTTCTCAATCAATTAAAGAGGAGCCAAACTTTCTTACTTTGGTAAAACACAATTCAAAGTTTTGCATCTGGATAGGGGCACATGCTTACACTGCTCAGCTTGTGCATACAGCACCTTGCAGGGTGCATCTTGTGTGAAGCACAGCACCTGGATGCAGACCTGTTGTAGCAGTTCAGCTGAGCTGCTGCAGTGCTGATCAGGACTAACCGCTCCATCTAAACTGTATCAAGGCAGGTTTGCCTTCTTCCCAACAAGCTGTTATGTTCCAGCATGTTTTAATCATGATTAGCTGACATAATGCAGAATAAAGTTTGCTTCCTAAGGGTCAGCTTTCTGTCAGCTTTCTGCTTGAGCTGTGTTTCAGCACAGAGCAGCTCTGCAATGCACACCAGCCCAGAGCGACAGCAGCCACACACAGGGCTGTGCACTTTGCACAGCACAGGAGATTGCTCCCTGGGAAATGCAGATGTATATTCAGACACTGAAAATGAGTTCTTCACACGGTGTCATAACAAGGTCTACAAAGAGCTTAAAGACTCATTTTTCCAAAGGGTGAATTTTGCTCACAGGATAGAGTGACACAGCTGGTACTGTGTTCCTTCTTGCAGCAAATCAATACATGCTGAGCCAGCAGCTTGTGGCACCTCCTCAAACTCAGAATTCGTCAGTGTCTGTAGTAGCCTGGCTTGGGCAGCACAGGCAGAGGCAAGTTTAAACTCACCTGCTCTCAGTTTCAAATTAGGTCATTTTAAGGGAATCTAACAGACTGTTCAATGGAAGAGAAATCCAATGTGGGCTTTAAATCTTCTCAGGAAGCCATAAAGGTACCGCCTTAATTCTGAAGCTGCTGCACTTCAGAAGTGTTGGAGCTATGGAAGTGCTCAGAGGAGCATCCCCGTGTCCCTGCCCTGTCCTAGCAGACAGCCTGAGGCAATGCTTTTGGATTCCATCAGAAATGGGACACACGGTCTGACCCTGTATAAAAGGCATCCTTATGCCCATGACCAAATGGGAGATTGTCATTACAATGAGAAGCTTCCCCTGTGATAATTCTTCCAAAAATCAACACTTTAGCAATCAAGACTGTAGGCATCTGCTTTGAGGTGGCAAAGAAAAACACTTCTCAAGGATGCAGTCAAAATGAATCTTAATGAGCACAAATTTTTGCTCATCTCTTTGTTCTTGTAAGAAGAGATAGGTCAATGTCTTTGTTATTTAAAACATCTAAAATGTCCTTTAACAACGGATTACTGTATAGTCTGTGGGATGGTTGGCTACAGGATAATTTATTTGGTGGAACGTACCCAATTTCTTTTCCTAAGGTGTTCAATAATTTTGTCTTGTACTCTTAAAATCTTACTTAAGAAGTTGTGACTGCTGCAGTAATTGTCCGAGTTAAATTTAGGTGTATTCCAGGGCCTTCATACAATCAGTGGGCTACAACTGCAGTGTGTGCACACCCATAAACATCAGAGCCACTGGCAGCTGGGTGGGTTATTGCAGGCTTTACATATTGGATAACTGACGCAAGTGCTTGTGAGCAACAATCTGAAACCCCTGGCAATGCTGATCAGAAAGCTTTGAATAAATTAGGAGAATATTTTTTCAGATAGATTGTAATTATTCTAATAAACAACTGTACGTTGTTTCACAAAGCATGATTCAATTCAGTGATCAGACAGAAGGGAGAATCTACATCCAGAAGCATTTGACAGAATTTTAAGTACATTTTGGCATTTTAACAGTGAATGCTGTGAGTGATAATGCTTAAGGAAATTCATAATGTCATTTACCTAAAGTTGTTTTCCTGCTGAGAAAATAACACAGCTTGTTTAAAATTGGATCAGAAATCACCTTAAAACTTTTAGAGATAATGGCTATATTTTGAATTTTATAACTTTTAAAATTCTTTTTGAAACAGGTCATTTTTATTTTCTGGAAGGACAAAACGATGCTCTGCTTTGTGGAAATAGCTCTGATGCTGGGTAAGACCAAATTTCATCATATTATTGCACTGTGTAGAAATCTGATGCATGTTCCATAGATGTGCAGTTGGAGTGGGGCTTATTTTGAGTGACCACTTCTTTTCATATACAAAGGGTTTTACACTGAGCTTAGGATCTGTGTTCCTGATCAGAGCTCACTGAAGTGGTCAGGAAAGTGGGTGTTTGCATGATGCATGAGTAATTTAGTATTAGTATAGCTCCTGCCTGATTGATATGAAACAGGAAGAGCAATAGCTGATGTGGAAACCTGGCAAAACATGTTATTCTGCACTTCTGGCTGCACATATGAGAACACCAACATTCAGCTGATAATATTAAAATGACTAAATAGGTAACATCCAGTTTGTCTTTGCAGGCAGTGCCCAGAAGGATATACTTGTGTGAAGGCTGGTAGAAACCCCAACTATGGCTACACAAGTTTTGACACCTTCAGCTGGGCTTTCTTGTCACTGTTTCGGCTAATGACTCAGGACTTCTGGGAAAACCTCTATCAGCTGGTGAGAATTTTTAACTGAAAAATCGACTAAATATGTTTGTATCAGTGATGCAATAGGACTAGAGTCAATTTTCTTATCTGAATTTTAGCAGTATGAAAAACAGAACTTTTGTTAACCTATACTTGCTTATAAACGCATTATTATTTCCAGACTCTTCGTGCTGCAGGGAAGACATACATGATATTTTTTGTTCTGGTGATTTTTCTGGGCTCTTTCTATCTGATCAACCTGATCCTGGCTGTGGTTGCCATGGCCTACGAAGAACAGAATCAAGCAACCCTGGAAGAAGCAGAGCAGAAAGAAGCAGAATTTCAACAGATGCTGGAACAATTGAAGAAGCAACAAGAAGCAGCACAGGTACCATTTATGGTGTAATAATGCAGAAGTGTAAGGGAGTGAGTTTACCAGAGATATTCACCCTCTGCTTTCTGAATTTGGAAATACAAAGCACCCTGTTGGTCTTTCAATGACAGAGCTAGATCAGAGGTTTTCTCTTCTGCACTGAAGAAAGGTATTGGGAATGATTCAGCCATCAAGCAGGAATATTCAAAACTAGGTAGAGGGTATTCACTATATGTTTTTCTAGTCTAGTATCATTAAGACAGTCTGTTAGACTTCTGCATTTAAAATTTACTCATGAAGGATGACAAGTCTATGACCATCACATATCTTGGGCCAACTGACTAATAATAATTAGAAGAAAAACCTGGGGAGAAGATAGCCAATAGAAATTACGTAAAAGTAAATTAAAAGAAGGAAAACAGTATGTCATGGTTTGCTCAGTGACATAAATTCCTTTTGCATCATGGCAGGCAGCAGCGGTGACAGCTTCAGCAGTAACAGCCTCTGCAGAGTCCAGGGAGCCCAGCGCTGGAGGAGAAGCAGGAGGGCTTTCAGAAAGTTCCTCAGATGCATCAAAATTGAGCTCAAAGAGTGCAAAAGAGAGGAGAAATAGAAGGAAAAAAAGGAAACAGAAAGAACAATCTGGAGGAGAGGAAAAAGATGAAGATGAATTTCACAAGTCTGAATCAGAAGACAGCATCAGAAGGAAAGGTTTCCGATTGTCTATTGAAGGCAATAGACTGACATATGAAAAGAAGTATTCTTCTCCACATCAGGTATTGCCTTATAGGATTGGTTTTTTTATAAAAGCATATATTTAAAGCATCATAGGCTTTTGCAGAACTACTTTAGTCTTCCTAAAATACAGTAATATGATGCTACTGCATAAACAAAGGAAATACCGATACTTTCATTAACTTTAATTAGTGTTGCTAGTGCTTGAGAGGAAGTGCTCTAGCTGCTAGACTGCCTTGTAAAAAAAAGCCTCAGAATAAAATGTAACCTCATATCTCTGCTCTTCCAATAAGATTATTTAAAAATCATACTAAAATAGTCTCTGATTGATGGTGGGGGGTTCCTCTTATATTATATATTACCTATTGCCTATATGCTACAGTATTTTTCTGTTATAACAGCCTCACATTTTCCTTATGTTTCAATGATTTTTGAACCAATGTTTGTTCAACTGTGGGCAAGATGCTTCATGAAACAAAGTGTGTATAGACTTGCTTTTTTTTCTTGGTGGGAATTATGCAATTAATCTCTTCAGCAGCTGTAGCTGAAAAAGGAGAGCTCAGCACTGGTTTTGTCTTAAGTATCCATGAACTGTGATACTTCGATCTGCAAAATATATCTCTAACGAAATGCATGCAAAAATTTCACAGCAGCGAGTAGCTTCTGGGTAATATGGTTACTCTCATTTAAGAAAAGAAAGAAAACCTATGCCAGTCTAATAGCAGGGCTAAGTTTGAGGATTTCAGCTAATAATCACGTATTTTTTTTTGCCTGCAGTCTTTGCTGAGCATTCGTGGCTCCCTGTTTTCCCCAAGGCGCAACAGCAGAACAAGCCTTTTCAGCTTCAGAGGCCGAGCAAAGGATGTAGGATCAGAGAATGACTTTGCTGATGATGAGCACAGCACTTTTGAGGACAATGACAGCAGAAGAGATTCTCTCTTTGTGCCGCGCAGACACGGCGAGCGGCGCAACAGTAACATCAGCCAGGCCAGTAGGTCATCCAGGATGCTGGCAGTGTTTCCAGTGAATGGGAAGATGCACAGCACTGTGGATTGCAATGGGGTGGTTTCCCTGGTTGGTGGACCATCTGTTCCTACATCGCCTGTTGGACAGCTTCTGCCAGAGGTGATAATAGATAAACCAGCTACTGATGACAATGTAAGAAAGTTTTAAATAGCTTAGGCATGGTGGCCTTTTCTAACTGCACCAGCCAGTGTTTTCTACAGAATGGAACCCTTGGCAATGCTTCCTGGTTGGTCAAGCTGTGAATGCTCCTGCATCTTGTAAAATCTTTAGTAAATAACCAGCTAAGATAGGTTTGCAACCTAAGCTTTTACTTACAAAGATTCTCATAACTAACAAATGCAAGTCGCAGTTTCCAAGTAATAAAATAATAACATACACACCCATAAAAATGCTATGCTTCACTGTATTACTGTGCCATACTTTCCTTTAGCTGACCTAAAGGTCCATCTAGCTATTTTAGTTGACATACAATGGAAAATATTATACAAAACTATTATATAACTGCAGTCAATATGATGCTATATTACCACTATCAAAATTAGCATTATTAGTTAATTTTGATATCATTCTTCCTTATCAGCTTGGTTAAAAATGTAAGGAAGTTGTCAATTCCTTATTACCATTTATTTCTCATTCCTGTATATTTTCCATCCATTTCTGGTGGAGTATTTTAGTGTAGACAACAAATAGTTCATTGGAAGATCACAGTTCAAGACATACTTCCAAAAAAGGCAAATGTCTGTGTGAACATATGTGCAGTGCATATTGCTGCCATTCTCTTACCATATGCAAGGTAAGAGAAAATATCTCCAAAAATTTCTTGCTTAGTCCAGATTTGTCTACTCAGACTGCTAAAAATACTAGCATGAGGAAGCATGAGGAAGTCAGACTTTTCTTACTTGCTACAGTTTGATTAGGGTAAAAGACTAATATGTTATAAACCCTAGAATATTCTCTCAGCAGGAACAAGGAAAAAAAATTACAGTTTGCAAAATTTTGTGCAATATTTTGAACTCAACCCATTTTCATTTGTTTAAATTACTTTTCATATCTTGAAGGAAAAAAATGCAAACATTAATAAATGAACTCTCTCTCATTCTTGAACTGTGGGTATCTATGACCTAATGCCTTTCTGAAATTATATAAAAGGTACTAAAAAGTAATAAAAGTCCGACATGATAAAATATGAAGTGCACGGAGCACGTGACCAAGCTAAGACACTACTAACAGGCTTATGTAGAATTTGCTTATCTGGTTGTTTCTTCAACCTGGATTCACTTACTCTTGTTCTCTGTATAGGGCACCACGACAGAACCAGAAATGAGGAAGAGAATATCAGGTTCTTTTCACGTTTCTATGGACTTCCTGGAAGATCCAGCTTTGAGGGAGAGAGCCATGAGTATTGCTAGCATCCTCACAAACACTGTGGAAGGTGTGTGCTATGCATAGATTAATATTTTCTGAAAATCTGAATTGAAAATTGAAAATAGATTTAAAATAGCTTAAGTAACAGATAACATCCAACAAACTGACACATATTTATCAGTAAATTCAAAGCTCTTTATTTATTAAGATTATTACATAACTAAACATTAAAGTTGTTACATAAGGAAGCATTTTATCTCATTGTTTTGTCGCCATCCAATTCATGTGCATGGTCTTAACTGAGTGGATGCTTATGCACAGTAATTAAAAATGTATTATTGGACACAAAAAAACCTCTGAACATTGCAACTATTGTTAAAATATATATTCATTTTTGCAGTTATATTTATTCAGTTAGTCTGTAAAACTATTTTAGGAGATCAACATTTATTTTTCTTCAGTTAGGAATGAAAATTTTCACTTAAATGCCCCAAATTACAGGATAAAAATATTTACATACAAGAACAGTAGGTGGAAGAAACACGTTGAAGTGTAATCAAGGAAAAATTAAATACATAATACAAACTGCTGCATAAATTGATGCTGATTGGCATAGTGATTGGAATACAAAGAAGTTGTGCTCAACAGAAAAGCTTTGAACATAGTAAATATAGTTGATAGCAATTTTTAAAGACTTTCCTTAAAAGCCCTGTAGAATGGAGGCTTAAAGGAGGTTAACAAGTACCACTGCAGACTGAAAACTTGACTGGTACAAGATTGTTAAAGAAGTAACATAATTACATATATAAGCTTTCTTTTCCCCACAGAACTTGAAGAATCAAGACAGAAATGCCCACCATGTTGGTATAAATTTGCAAATATTTTCTTGATCTGGGACTGCAGTCCACATTGGTTGAAAGTTAAACATATTGTCAACTTAGTTGTAATGGATCCATTTGTTGACCTGGCTATTACAATTTGCATTGTTCTAAATACACTCTTTATGGCTATGGAACATTATCCGATGACCGACGAATTCAATAATGTACTTTCAGTTGGAAATCTGGTAAGTTTGTTGAGCTTTTATGTTCATTATTTGGAAGGAAATATGCCTCTAATAACTTAAATAAAATGTTTTAACAGCTTTTTGGGTATTTATTTGCCTTCAGATATAAGTATCAGAACATTTTTGGAAATTTGACTGTCTACCCTGACTCATGTAGCTTAGGATACTGTAAAATCCATATATTGCTGTGTTCTGCAAAACCAAATTAAAAATTTAAAAATTGGCTCCAATGCTACATTAATATCCATCTTAAGCAGAGTTTGATTTCTATAACTACTAAACCAGTAAATGCATTGCTTCCATGAAAGAAACACTATGCAAATGAATGCAGTGTTAATTTCTCAATCAATGCAAGACAAATATTTAAATTATGAATGTGTTTTTAATTGCTGTTTCCTAAGAAGAAACTTACAAAAGCTAAAAGATCCCTTTAAAAGCATTTCTGGAATTTTCTTATGCAAAAGTCTTTTAATATGGATAAGTAGATTTTCTTTCTTTGCTTTGTGCAAAAAATATCCTGCAGTACTTTTACCTCTCCTATTTTTTATTGTTCTTAACCTCTGCTAATTAGTAAGATATATTTTCCTCATGTTGTCAGCTGTATTTTCTTCCTTTCTCTCTGCTTCAAAAAGATAAATTATTAAAGATTTCACTAGTTAACTTTTTGTAGCTCTCATGCTTTTGAACTGACAGGTTTGATCACATAGAAGTATCTGCAGCTACAGTCCTACTTTATCTCTTACTTCAAGAATTGATTTCTTATAATGTGATTTTTAATAACCCTTGTTTTGTAATGAGGAACAAATAGATCACGTAAATAATGATAGAATTTAGGAGGGAGATTGAATAGAAAATTGTACAGCTGATTTTCATATACTTAAGGGAAATTCTGAACCTTTGTTTCGTAATAAAATGTAAAATCCTGTATTGTAGCATTTCATAGGTTTGTTTTCCAACCAAGAAAATTCCATATAAATCTTGGTGTACCTCTGACTAGAAAGAAGCTGTCTATAAAACCACATTCTTCCAGTTTTAGGCTCCCTAGCATAAACCCCTTCTGCAACATAGGCTCTCAGGGGTTGCCTGCTGCAGTAGTTTCACTTTAAAGCTCCTTGTTCTGATTGTTAGGAACCTAAGTCAGCATTCCAAACTGTATCATTCCCATGTCTTTCTCAGGGGTTCCAATCCTGTGTCTTAAAAATTGGTAACCTTTCCCTCTCTGGTGTTTGCATCTAGAGTGTATTTAAAGACTGTAGCGGTCTATCTTGAGTATTGGTGTTCCTAGGCAGAGCAAGTCAGGCTCCTCTTTCCTGTCTCCTGATTATCCCAGTTAGAATATTCTCTTTAGCTGTCCTATTTTCTGTTCAGCTTGCTATAAAATGGGTTATCAAAACCAAAAAATAAATAAAAAAAAAAAAAAAGAAAACATTTCAGGGCAGGGCTCAAACAGTTTTTAACAGTGACTTTAGTAATTTTCTCAAGACATCTCTCAAAGCTACTCAAAAATAATTGGTGGGTCTCAAAAATAATTCCTACTTCATTCAGCATAGAAATTCATTATGAGAAACCACTACCAGCAGCACTTCGTTTAAAATGCATTCTTAAATACTCTTTCATTCCTGACATCAAAGTCTTTGAGCCAACCAGCATTGCTGGACATACTGGGCACACCCCGGTAGAAGTTACAGCTTTAGGAAATTGCTGTAGCTCAGTACATTATGAAGTATCTCAGTTGCTGTATCAACTCAGATACTTTATAATAAACCTTTTATTCATCTGGCGTAAATAATCACAGCTCTGCTAAACTGAATGGTAGGTTATAGCAGCCAAGAAACTGCCCCCCTGTAGTCTTAGATTTGGCCTCATTTGTAATTGTCTACCAAGAAAGAGGTATACCATGTTATTTCTTGGAAAGCATTCTGGTTTATGTTCTGAAAATCAAATTTGGGATATCATTTGCACAGTACATGAGAAAGTCCATATCCTTAGAGAGTTGAAATTGGATTTAAAATGCTATAAAACAAAAGTTTGTGTAATTTGTTTAGTACAAAATTTAATTAATAGAAAAAATACCTGGTTTTCTGACACTTGTTAAGGGAAGGTGGGCATAATAAATCACTAAAGTAAAGGTAGCTATTTTGAAATATTACTTTTGGATAAGACATAGCTTGAATTAAAAATATAGACAACAAATAGATCTGGAGTATTATGTTTCACCGTGAAATAACTACCTGCACTTTGACCTCAGGTCTTCACTGGAATCTTCACAGCAGAAATGTTTCTCAAGATAATTGCAATGGATCCTTACTATTATTTCCAGGAAGGCTGGAATATTTTTGATGGTTTTATTGTAACCCTTAGCTTGGTTGAACTTGGTCTTGCAGATGTGGAAGGACTTTCAGTTCTTCGATCATTCAGATTGGTAAATATACTACAATTGCACTGATTTTTCAATTGGGCTTCATTAAAATAATTTTATTTTTGCCTTGAAAATTTGCTTGATGTTTGCCATGATACTGATCCTGATGACAGTTTCATTAACACAAATCCTTATTAATTGTGCTATCTTACCATCTTCAGTGGGAATTGATAGAGATCCAGACAGATAGCAATGGGTGTCCTGGGCCTGTTTCCAATGTATCCATTGTATATACACACGTTAAACATCCTGCTATGCAGAAATAAATTGACTCACTAGATGTAGCATGCTCTGATTGGCATCACAGGAATGGATCTCTACAAATACTAGTTGAAAAAGCGGTCAAGATGATTTTAATAGATGAACCCCAGATTTTAAGTTTCAGTCAGTAGGTTACTTGGCCTCCAGTAAAAGCTATGCTTTGAGAATATAAAAGAACAATTTTATAACTTTTTCTTGAGGGAACCTTCCATCTTCATGCTTTTAGACAAGATGGTACCCTCTGAACAGTCCTACACAAGGCATATTTTGCAGTAATAACCTTCCACAAATTAACTTTGAAATATTCTTGTGTCTTTCTGGTTTTCCTAACAATATTTTTCTTTCCTTCCAGTTACGAGTTTTCAAGCTGGCAAAATCTTGGCCCACCCTAAATATGTTGATAAAAATCATCGGTAATTCCGTGGGAGCTCTGGGGAATCTGACCCTGGTGCTGGCCATCATTGTGTTCATTTTCGCTGTGGTTGGGATGCAGCTGTTTGGGAAAAGCTACAAGGAATGTGTCTGCAAGATCTCCAGTGACTGTGAACTCCCTCGCTGGCACATGCAAGATTTCTTCCACTCCTTCCTGATTGTATTCCGAGTGCTGTGTGGGGAATGGATAGAAACCATGTGGGACTGCATGGAGGTGGCAGGCCAAGCCATGTGCCTTACAGTCTTCATGATGGTCATGGTGATTGGAAACCTAGTGGTACGTGATGAAAACGTTCACAAAAAATCATTTGGCAATAGAGTGGTCTCAGGCCTGAAGTAAACTAAGTGCTCTGGTTCTGCTTCAACAAAGCACTTAAGCAGGAGGTTTCAAGCAATGCCTAAAGTTAAGCTTAAGAGCTTTTTTGGATAGAGAACAAAATATTCTGCAATATCGAAATCCTAAGAATGTCAGAGTGGGCACTTAAGGATGGCACTAATTTCTCTTTTGGCCCTTTGAAAATAGTTTGTGCTTCAAATAATTTTAGATTATGGGCTCTTTATAAACCACTTGCTGTGGATTTTTTTTTTATTATTTATACCGTATGTGTAGTCACCTAAATAATCTAATTTCTGTTGTGTGATGGGACAAATTAAACTATTCAATGATGCTGAACAGCAAATCTGATATCTCCATATTTAGATTATAAGATCTGACACGAAAATATTTATGTACTGTGAGGAATTAAAGACACATTTAAAGATATTATTCAGTTGTAGAAATATTTTTGAATAGTGAACAGGACCTAAGCTAAGTGAAATAAGTTTCGTTTTTATGGAGAAGAGAAAAAATTTTGAAAATACTTTTTTGGTTATGGGGAATTATTTGAATTTCAGTCATTGATGTCACTAACAGGACATTTTAAAATAAAATAAATGTTGGGGTTTTTTTTAATAAAGTCTAGAACATCCTTTTTTAAATCTTTCTGCAGGTACTGAACCTATTTTTGGCCTTGCTCTTGAGCTCATTTAGTGCAGACAACCTTGCCGTGACAGATGATGATAATGAAATGAACAATCTCCAGATTGCTGTGGCAAGAATGCAGAAAGGCATAGATTATGTGAAAAGAAAAGCACGTGAATTCATCCAAAAAGCTTTTGTTAAAAAACAGAAAGCTTTAGATGAAATCAAGCCGCTTGAAGATTTAAACAACAAAAATAGCTGTATTTCTAACCATACAACTGTGGAACTAAGCAAGGACCATGACTACATTAAAGATGCAAATGGAACCACCAGTGGTATAGGCACAGGCAGCAGTGTGGAAAAATACATCATTGATGAAAGTGATTACATGTCATTCATAAACAACCCAAGCCTCACTGTGACAGTGCCCATTGCTGTGGGCGAATCCGACTTTGAAAATCTAAACACAGAAGAATTTAGTAGTGAATCAGACCTGGAAGAAAGCAAAGAGGTATTTAGACATTTTTTGCATTTCTCTCTGATCTTTTGAGGTCTTTGTTATGTGGGATTTTGTTTGATTGCTGGGGGTTTTTGTTTTACTTTTCATAAGCCAGTGTATTCAATCCTTTATCATGAATTTTGGCACTTCTTTGTAGGTGGGCATAAATTAGTGTATAAAGGAGGACTTAATTCTTGATGAACAAAAGTCTGAGAAAGAGTTAAAAATTAGAGACTTCAAGAGGCGATAAGAGGCCAGGTTATGGGAGACTCAACGAGTCCATAAAAACTCTGTATGGTCCACATGGTAGTTGTAAGGGGACAGTACCTTAGCTGCAACGTTACTCCACGAGAAACTTTTGTTTGTCTTCTGTTACAAGGGTCCCATGAGAGTGTGATACATCTTGTCTCTGCCTCTTGAAAAAGGAGATATTAACCAGAAAATGTGTAGATAGTTTGTGTAACTCCTTTAGACATATGAATTATTTTAGATTTTAAAATTGTCAGCTCTTCTAGACCTAGATTCCCATAAAAAGAAGTTTTAGCCATAGACTCTCCCACATACTTCAAATTCACTTGGTTGTTAAAATTGAAAAGTACCAACAGATGAAAACATCTACTGGTGCTAAAGGAATGCTAAAGCAGGCTATTGATATGCAGCCTTTTTGAGAAATGTAATTTTTAAAAGCATGTTAAGGCTATAACTGTTCCATTCTGTGACATTTTGTGTGTGGCTATTTTGGCAAAATAATTTAAATTGATTCGATGACAGAATTTGTGAAACAACTACATCCTCAATGACTTATTTTGTTGCCATTTTAGACAAATCAGAAAACTACAATTCCAGACACTTAACAATATTAATTTTCTCACTTGAGAAACGTCAGCATTAACCAGCTAATTCCCATTTTGGTAGGAATGGGGTTGCTTTATAGGATAGCTCATCTTCCCCCTTCTGTCCCACTGTTGTATTGCTAACAGTGCTTCAGACACCCTATTTTTGGGTCGCTGAATATTCACTACAATCCTTTCAGTGTGTATAAGAGCCCTCTAGTGCTCTCAGCAAAAACTCCATGTTAAGTGCAATTTTGGATCCTCCTCCAAGAAAGGAGATCTGTACAAAATACCTTCTCCCCACAGCAACTTATTTCAGAGACAGTGTTGTTCCCATTTCCCAATTGATATCTGAAGCATTAATAAATCTTTTCCTGTTAAATATTAGCTAAAATATCTATAATTAATTTCATTTGTACTTATGAACCACTGCCACAATAGAGGTCCTTAAAATTTATTTCAGTCCATTATGAGCCACCCCCAGCATGAAGAATTTCAAAATAAAACATTTAAACAAAAATCCCTTGGAGGAAAACAATGACTGATGGTCCACTCTCCACAACCACCTTCATGCTGTCCAGTCCAATCTTCCAACCCATCACAGAGCAGTCAAATAGAGAGACACCAATCAGTGATGACTGACCATTGGAGAACTGATCACATTCAGACATGGATTCCATTTAGGAAAGCTTAGGAAAGCTGTCTGCTTTCCTAGAAACAGGGTTACCTTTTATCCCACTGAAAAAGTACCATGACAACAATGACTTATGACTACCACTGCTTTAGTAAGAGCTTTGTTGTTAGTGTTTGGGGTACTTTGTCCTCAGTATCAAAAGGCCTGCTGTCCCCTAGCATTGATGAACCCGAGAGGATCCTAGCAAGGTGAGGATCAGGCTCTTTTCCCAAGTAAGAAGTGACAGGATAAGGAGATGGCCTCAAGTTGCACTAGGGGAGGTTTAGATTGGATATGGGGAAACTTTCTCCACTGAAAGGACTATCAAGCACTGAAATGGGCTGCCCAAGGAAGTGGTTGGGTTGTTCTACCTGAAGTTATTTAAAAGAAATAGCACCTGGGAACATGGTTTAGTGGTGGTCTTGGCAGTGCTGAGTTTGTAGTTAGACTCAGTGATCTGAATTGCAGTTGTTTCGTTATTTTGTTTAGCCCTACGTATTTAAATATATTTCCTTCACAATTTTCTCAAGTTTTAGCCACAATACCAAAGAGATAGATTGCAACCAGGTTCCAGTTGCATGTTAAACATTACAATAGTTTTTTAATTTTTAGGATGAGAATTAGTTTAAGTGCACTCTTTTTTTTTTTAATTGCTTTCTAACTTACACCTCTCTCTGTTTATGCTCATCATGTTATTGAAAATTTGTTGACAAAACACAATCTGATTTTTTAATGGACTTAAACTACCTCAGCCTTACAGTATGCAGATTCTGCTTCACTCTGAGGTAGACTTTCAGCAATTTTAATCATACTTTAGAGGTGAGGATTTACTCACCTCTAAAGTATGGCCTTCTCTGTTTTTTCCCTGCATTCCTCTGAGCTCCCAACTCATTTATGTAGTTATTTTTAGACTCTTACCTGATTTTTTGGTAGACACTACAAATTTGTTTAAGCTTCATTATTTTTATGTAGGTCAAGAGATCATTACGGCTTGCTATGGTCATAAATCTTATAAGGTTTAGCATCATTACCAAGATTTTTCAGTTTCAAGCATAAATTTTTTAAAAGTCTGATCTGTTACTGATACATCTTCTATTTAATAGATTCATACAGTGCAAGAGGAAAATCAGACTGTATAAATTTCTCAGATGGTTGTCAGCAATTTACTTATATTGAATTCTAGAACATTCAGAAACATTGTCTAATTTGCTTATTCTAGAACCAAATAATATTTTCCTTAAAATTATTTATTGTGCATTTGTGGTGCTTCTTTCCTTTACAGAAGTTAAATTCATCTAGTTCATCTGAAGGTAGCACAGTTGATATTGGACTTCCCGCAGAAGAACAACCAGAAGCTGAACCTGAAGAAGCCCAGGAGCCAGAGGCCTGCTTCACAGAAGGTATTTGGAAGAAAAACATTAGTAATAATCATTAAAAGAATTATAGAATCATTTTCTGTGTAAGTTAAGTATTATTTATGAATCATATTACCCTTTTGTTAGTGTTTATGCTCTGTTTGTTAGCAGTAGTACTTTAAGTCCATAATATATTATATGGACACAATTTGTGTCATATGGACCACAATTATACTATATACTGGATAAAAGTTAAGAAGACATTATATTGGAAATGTATGTCTATTTTTAAAATAAGAAAAATATGGTATTGAAAGTTTTATTCTGAGTTTAGTTACAGTCTCTTAGATAATAGAATAACACACTATTTAAAAATATTCTTCACACATATCTAAGTGCTTTATAAAGTACACATTAGTATAACAGCTGTTTAGTGACAAATAAAAACTGCACCTAGATGGTCTTGTGCAAAATGCTAAATGAATCTTCTAAAAATTGGCAAAAAGACTTGTGTGCCACCTGGGGCAAGAACAGTCTCACCTGGTGGACTCCTTTAGCTTTCATTCTTCCTCCTATTGGCCTTCAATTTAGTAAAACCACAATCTGATCATAAAGGTTTTTCCAGTGGCATTTCATGGTGAGATCCTTATGGATGTGTGCATGGGAAGGAGGTGGGGAAAGAAATATTTTTAAAATGGTAATGTAAAGATACAGATGCCATTTTTGGTGTCTGTAAGCAAAAGTTAGACCTAGACATTGGAGAATGTATCCTATTGTGAGGTTGGGTTACTTTGGACATGGTAACAGATCATTCTTTAGGAATTTATATTGAACTTGTTAGAGACAGTTCTGGAACAGTCGGGGATTTGTCAAGGAAATGCCATTATTTATTACTATTTTTCTACATTAAAGTCGGCAGCTAAATCATAAAAGCTTAAATAAATTAGGGGCACAAGTTAGAGAAATTAGGTGGTACTGCAAAGCCCAGAACTCAGATAAGAGGCTTGCATGCAATGAATGCAACAGTGTCTGAATTGAGTATCCTGAGGAAAAGAAGATATTGTTTAATAACGTTTGCCCGTATTTAACACATAAGCCTACATGAAGTTTGGATGAGTTTGTCTATTTTAGCTCTTACTTTGTATTCTGTAATTTGGCTTCATGTTCCATGGACTTTTATCTTTTTGTGTGCGCTGTTTTGAGCACTTACTTCTCGATAAATGAGAAATACATTCTTCTCACTTGTTCATTTAATTGTTAATCCCAAAAGTCTCAATGTATTTTTTTTTTCTTTGAAGAAAAAGAAGGTTATCTAGGTGGAAATCTATTGGGTTTTTACTAAATAATACAGCAAGGATAGCATTGTATGATTAACAGAATGCATAACTAAAATTAATGCAACTCAACAAAATCTTCTTTCCTCCTCTCATTCCATACACTGTTCTACAGGCTGTGTAAGAAGGTTCAAGTGCTGTCAAGTAAGTATAGAAGAAGGGAGAGGAAAGCAGTGGTGGAACCTTAGAAAAACCTGCTTCAGGATTGTTGAACACAACTGGTTTGAGACTTTCATTGTCTTTATGATTCTCCTCAGTAGTGGAGCTCTGGTAAGTAAAACATGAACAGAATGTTGCCATTGAAAACTCCTTACAATTGCCTCTTCTAACACTGTTTTAACTTAACACAATCCCACATTTCTAAATGATAGGATTAAATTTTATTCAGGCCTTGGGAAAAATAGCAAAAAAAAATCTCTTCTCAACAAAATGTAGAAAAAAGAACAGACATAAGTGATTAGAGAGAGCCTAACTCCATTGCTGACAGTAGCAGTGATACGCTTCAGGCAGAGAGGAGCAACACGTGAAGAAGAGATCACACTAAACTTTCTCATTTGAGTTTTCTGTCTCATTTCTCTGCTGTTCACTGATGTAGCTCAGGGAAAACAACTATAATGGAACTATAATGGCATCAACAGTTCACAGCACCTTGCAAGAGCCAGGGCTGGCTTATGTAGTCCTATAAATGCCGTGTGCTAGAATACAAAAAAAAGCTAAGACTGTGTGGGTTTTCTTGATTCCTTTCTAAGAATAAGAATTTATTATCTAGACTTACAATCAGCTTCTACTGACTCATACTCATGTAGGCTGAAGGGACATCTGCAAAAACATGAATTTGCTCTAACAAGCATGCAATGGCAGAATAAAGAGAAGCCACTATTGAATGTTGGTTATTACAACCAAGTGGAAAAAATCTTCAGTGACAAGAATTCAAATGAGAAAAGTAGTGGAAGGAGATCTGAAAAAGGTGAATTTCTATTACTATATTTAAAGGAAGATTAGGACGAAATCCCACAGTGTTAGTACCTCGTGCTTGCAAGCCTAAGGTGTGTCATTCAAAGAACCTTTATTGTTGGAAAATGTTTCAAAGATCATGGGTTAGCCCAAGCCACTGGAGATGTGAGACTCTGCTCTCCCTTTCAAGTCTTTTGTGATGAACAGGTCCGTTTGTACCTGCCAGCCCTGAATCCCAATATTCACACCAAGGCCATGCTCCAGACAAATCTCACTGTGGTCACAGCCAGGAGATGTGGCAGGCCCAGGCAGGATGAGCTGCCTCAAACCCCTCCCCAGGGCTCTCAGGCAGGGAGCAGACCCATTGCTGTGCCAGCGCTGCTCGCTCAGCCTCTGGCACAATCCCACCTTGCAATTGGAATGATGTGTGCTGACTGCCCAGTTTCTGGAGAGTATGGGAGTGTCAGGTACCACAGTGCCTGATCTAAGTAACCAGAATTACACAGGTCTTAGCTTGATGTCTGATGTACAAACACAAATCATTTGAACTGACAGATGCCAAGTGATTCAAAAGCAGGCTGAGTAAAAATGAACGTTAGTATCAATAAATATCCAAATCTTTGCGAGCTAGCAGATCATTCCAATTCTTTCAGCCTGATAAAATCTGTCAGTCTCCATCAGAAATAATAGCATAATTGAAATTTGAAAGCAATTAAAGGAAAAAAAAAATGAAGAATTTATGAAATGTGGGACCTATTTGTTTTTTCAAGTGCCTAAAAATGAGAACACAAGAAGTGTAAATAAAATGGCAAGGAGCTCAGAAATTTTATGTATCTCATAAAATGTGAATAATAAAGCAGGTAATTGATTTAAATAGATTATTTTTTTAAGATAGGAGGAACTTATTTTATGATTTATGACTTAAAATTTTCAGGAAGCCAGAGCACTTAAAAGGTACACTGTATTGTCATTGTCTTGAAAATTTTACGTCTGTGGCCCTGGATTTTGAAATTGAGTCTACCTACATATAAGCCAAATGATCTCAGCAGAATTCAGCTCAGGAACAGCACTTTGCAGAATCAATTCTATTTGTCACTATGGAATATGATCTGAAAAGAATAATTCACTATCAGCAATAAATAAATAATTTTTTTAAAATCTCAGATCAGTGGAGTAGTTGCTGTGTAATATCTGCTTCTTCCTCCTGTGAGCTGGAAAACATATTTCCATATGGATAAAACAGGTATATACTGAGTTATCAGAAACAGAAGCATTAGATAGAAATGACATAATTTTCTTTTCTTGAAGATTATTTCCTTTCTTTCTTGCCTTTTTTGGTTTGTTATGTTACAACCTGAAGTACGTGCAGTAACAAAAAATAACATATCTTTGAATGCTTCTACTCACAGGCTTTTGAAGACATATATATTGAACAACGTAAAACCATCAAGACCATGCTGGAATATGCTGACAAGGTCTTCACTTACATCTTCATTCTGGAAATGCTGCTGAAGTGGGTGGCCTATGGCTACCAAACCTATTTTACCAATGCCTGGTGCTGGCTGGACTTCCTGATTGTCGATGTATGTAGTGCATTTCTTAGGTGACACTTTTGTATTTATCTATTATTTTTAAACTTACTTTCTCTGCAGCCATAATATCTTTTAATGCCAGCTAGTTTACTTTTCAATTTGAAAAGCAAGATAGCTGGAAAAATCCCATGTTTCTCTGTCCTTCACTTTGTGCTTGCAGCACTGCCTTGCCCTGTTAAGAGAGACTGAAGGCTCTCCTGCTGACAGGACTCGCATGGTGGCCCCCCAAGCAGTGAGAGGGTTTATCCCAACTCTGCTGGTCAGAGTGGTCATGCTGCCCTCATTCTGGCCTGGGCTGCTCACTCCCACTTCAGACCCATCATTCCTCCTGCTGGGGTCTAGGCTGAATCCAGTGTTTAGATGGGTGTCTGATCCACCAGACATCAGACACATACCTGAATCAAAACTCCTCTGGCAAGAAAATTAACATCATGTCCACAAATTTCAGCATGTGGATAAATTAGGGCTCCACAAGGAAAACAGTGTGGTTTAATTAATATTGAAGTCCAATAAATACTACTGAGCCTGCAGTCTTCCCAGCCATGGTTGAAATCTTCGTTGCAAGGGTTATCTCCTAGTTCTAGCCCTATGGAACTGTGCTGTGAAATGGGAGAGAGCATCTCTTGATGCATTGATACAATTATGGAGCATTTCAGAATATCCTTAGTATATCCCCTGGGAAAAGACCTCCAGTGGGCAGGAATGCATACTGTTTCTGCATTTCATGAATTTCTGTGAACCCCAAATTCTATGTTTTACATAGTTACAAAACCAGAAGCAGTCACTGTATTTTCAAGGCAGTAATTTCTGGTGAAACATATACAAAACCCAAATACTGAACAAGTACAGTTTTAAAATTAAGATTCTTTCTGTCCTGACTTAGAAATATATGCTGAATTGACAAAAAGAAAACTAAAAGAATTTGTTGTCCCAAAGCATTGCCAAAAA
This sequence comes from Petroica traversi, assembly GCA_025920805.1. Lineage (NCBI taxonomy): Eukaryota > Metazoa > Chordata > Aves > Passeriformes > Petroicidae > Petroica > Petroica traversi. The sequence goes on from JAHLSL010000067.1 coordinate 1,886,095, forward strand.
TCCAATGTTTTCTCAATGTGTTCTCATCATACAAGGCGCTAATCAGAGCAATTAATTTTCTTCAGTTTTTTTTGTTTTGTTTTGTTTTTGGTGAGTGTTTCTAGTATTTTTGATTTGTGTACATTGTGGTTTAAATATACCTAGGATTCAACTCCACATATACAGCCACAGATGACCATGTTTCATACAAAGAAAGTGCCCTCTCTTGGAAAATACTTTGCTCTTTAGCATTGAAATTCTCAAAACGGGTACCTAAGTGATACCTACAACAAAAAAGGTTGAAGAAGCATGCAAGGAGAAGCAGCTGTTCCTTTTATAAACTAATTTTCTTTACTATTTGACCTTATTTAAATCATAATATCCCAAATGGCCATCTTGTGAATGTGAAAATTTGAATACATCATTATGTGGAGGTATAGTACTTATTCAAGTGTCTGAATTAGTTCATGATAAATGCTGGATTTACACACATGGATATTTTCTTTAATTTTTCTTTAGATCATGGCAGCTTGAAAGTTTTCAGTGATATGATGATTATGCTGGAAAAAGAAATGTAGATTTCAAAAGAAACAAGTTTTGTGGTTCCTAGAGCTCCTGAAAAGTTCAGAAAAGCCACTTAATTTTAAAAGATAAAAATTTCACATATAATGCTTGTTTTTAAATATGAACACAGTCCTAGAGTTCTCTGTACCCGATACACTGTTCTTTATAATGAAAGAGTACGTGAGCACATTATGCTGTTTTTGGCCCAATGAATAGTTAAGGAATTAGAACAGCATAATGAGGGAATTTAGGGGAAATGGGAAACAAAACAGGAGGTAATATTTTGGACAGGAGCCATAGCAAATGTGGAGAATGTGGTATTTTGCACTGAGGTAATGTAGGGACATGGAATATTTAAATATGTGAATTTCTTCCACCTATGGAACTGTTCTTCTAAGGTCTTAGAAACAGCATAGTCCAGGTTAATGTCAGCTTGTAAAACACTTAATTTCTGTAGTCAGGCAAAAGGATTAGTCAGTATAACTGCCTATAGCAAAAATAATCTTTTTAACTAATTTTAAGAGGAGCAATGTTGTTCTGTGACCCACGTGTTAGTTCAATACAAACTTCAATCACTTCTCTTTCAGTTGTGAGCAATCAAATGACATTATCAACCATAATTATTGAGTCCAACACTACTGTAAAACAAAGAAAATTAAGAGCAATACCTAAATTGGTAAAAAGGAGAGATTTAGTTAATTCGTTTTTGTAGTTTTAAATGTCCTCAGATCAGTAGCAAAGGACGAAATTCAGAAATATTAATGTTTCCAGATATTAGTTATTTTATGATATTTTTGTTTGCTTGTTTACCTATTCTTCTTTCATATTGCTTCTTTCTTCTTTTTTTTTTTACTTGAAAGACTTCCTATTCCGGAAGAAAGTGGTCCAAAATTAGAATCTTCTAACGAAGTGTATATCTCACATCTATGGTATGTAAAGTAGAATGTACAATATAATAACTTTTACTTTCCTGTTTTCATATAGGTCTCTTTGGTTAGCTTAACAGCAAATGCATTGGGTTACTCTGAACTTGGTGCCATTAAGTCCCTTAGGACACTAAGAGCTTTGAGACCTCTAAGAGCTTTGTCACGATTTGAAGGCATGAGGGTAAGACAACGTGAAAGTATCTGAAACTATGCATGCATAGAAAGAATCCATGCATGCACAACGAGGAATGATAAGTCCATGCAGAAAGGCTGCACTATCTTCTTATTGCATATCTTCTACTAACAGATAAGCAAAAAGCTTCATCAATTCACCCAAATCCATGTGCAGTATCACATACAACTTACATTCATTAAGGTTACTTTACTTTCTAGCCAATCTCAGGAGTTTTTCATATGAGTCTTTGAAATTGCCAACTATGAACTCTCTTTAACAGAGTCTTAATAATAAGTAAAATGTAACAAAATTGTATTAATTTTTTACTGATAAACATATCACAATATTTATACAGGAATCAAATTTAGCATTAGTTTTAAAAGATATTTCTCCTAGAAATTGAAATTCTTCATTTTTCATTATATTTTATAAACCCCCTTAAATCTAACCCCACAAAATTTCATTAGATGATGCTACAGATATTTTCATACCCACTAGTGGTTTCAAATCTATTTCTGAGTTTGGCTGACTTAAAAAGAAAATTAAGATATTTGATTCCTCTATGAAGTTACACTTTTTGTAAGGTAAATGCTCATTTTATTTCAACTAATCTCTATTCAATATTCAGTACAATGTATATAAGATTATTTCTTGCTACTCTGAGTAATTTAGAGGCCCTGCTTACTATTCATCTCACTCAAGAAGGCATTTTGACTTATTTTTTCATTTGTTTATACCTTCTGTTCCGTAAAGCCACTGAATACAAACTAACTCTATATGCATGTCAATGAAAGATGCTTTAAGAGAATGCTTTTTCCTGCGTCATGGAAACATTACAGGAAACAATGCAAAATCTTTAGAAAAAAAAAATCTAAGTTTAATGAAGTCAAACTGAGGCTTCGAATTCTTTTCCTGAAATTGTATTCAGCAGACTACCTATCTCTACTTCAGAATGCAGCAGAAAATACTTTACTAACCACTGATTACTAGATTAATAAATTTCAGCTTCATACTGAAAATTGACTTCTACCAGTTTTCTCCTTATATGAAACTCATGAACTGATATTCAGCAGGGTAAGAGCTGGTCAAGTAGTAGAGAATGTGCAAATATTTAATTTAGCCATTTAATCTATGTCTTACTTGTACCTACTGTTCATGAACATTCAGATAAATGTATGTGGTTTTGTGCAGAAAAATGTTGGGAAACTGCTGTCAGCTTTACTTTTTCAATGATGTCTGGTCAGCTGCAGGAGGATTGGGAGACCAGTACAGATATTATGCAGAGAGGGAAAAAAATGCAGCTCTTAAAATTATATTGGAAGAAGAGGTCATTTCTAGAAAGATGTCAAAATTGATTGCCAAATGTTTTATCTAATTTTTCTGTATCTTTACATGATTGCCTTAGTAAATTTTCCACTTACCAGATTTAGGATATTCATGCATAAAGAAGCTGTTATTAAGGTACCTGTTATTTGAAATCTATTTACTGCTTCCCCCTATTGCTTGCTGAACAACTGTGAAAGTCTGCCAGAAGCCAAATCATATGATAGAATTTCAGCTACACCACATGAATAATTCAGGATCAATTTACTGGTTAGGAATCACAGACCAGCTTGGAAAAGCAAATAGGCTTCAGCTCCGTCCTCCAATATTAATGATAGTCAATGAAGTACCTGATTCCAGTCACTTAGCAGATTTGACTGGCCAAATATTTATAGGCCTTACAGTTACTACATGCACTTCTGAAACAGTGGGGTTTTTCCAAAGCACTTGGCAAGCATTCAAAACAGCTCACTGACAGTTGTTGGCATTGCTTTATGAATGACTCACGAACAGTAAAAAGATTCAAATAATAAATAATTGACCAGCTCATAAGTCTATAGTCAAATTGAAGTCTTCTCAGAAACCGAGTTCATTTCATAAGAATTCATAAAAAGAGATTATTTTTTCTGCCTGCAGAAATTAAAAATAAATCAGCCCTCTTGGTTTTCTTATATTGCCTACCTACACTGAGCTGTGATAAAACCAACTGAGTTTTTATTCAGCATGTATTTAAATTTTAATGTTTACCCAGGTTCAAAACTGCAAATTTTGTATTGAAAATGTAAAATATCTTAAGTATTCCACAAGACACTGTGGATATAAAAAGCTCTACATCATTTTGTAAAACAATTTGCCAAGTACTCAACTACTTTAATTTAATCAATGTTTTTCTTAAGTAAGTTTTTCATTCTGGTGAATTGGAAGAATGCAGCATTTTACACAGTCAGTAAATACTAATGACTATTCTGTTATGCCTAGATAAGGAACACACTTCAGATTTTAAGTTACACTCTTAGAAGTCTTCAGCTATACTCTTTAGTTACAACTTAATTTTATAATTATGCTGTTTCATAAAGAGGATGAATTCTCTCTCCAAGGTGAATACAAGATAAATTAATCACTTGCACCAAAATAGAGTAAAGTGATCCATAGCCTGTGCTTGCCTTAAGCACAGAAGTGAATTTTGCCATATCAAAGGTATTTAGAATATCTGCTAGTATACTGAATTCTGAGACATTTTAATACTTTCTATATTGAATCTCAAAACCAACTCCACCTAGATGCTGGAAGGCAAAGTAAAGAATTGCTTTAATTTAATTTAAATTTCTGTCTTAGGGTTTATATTCTCATCTCAATTAGTGTATGTACTAAGCAGAAGTAGCTGCAAACTGAGATTTGAATATACCCATTGCTTTTTGTTTAGCTTTTTAGTACTTGCAGTATAATGCTTTTGCGCTAGTTCTGAATTGGTATGCTACTTGAAAATGTAGAATACTGAGTACATTTGCTTTGCTGAGTTAGAGAATTAAGTGACAATAAAGCATGCATTTGTGTCTAATTTCACAAAATAAAGCATGTCATGCCGTGCTTGATTTATTAGAGAAATAGTAGAAGGCAGCAAACAATCTGAAATCCACTTGCACTTTCAGTTTTGCATGCCTTATGCATATTTCTGGCTGATGGCTTTAAACATTTACTGTATTTCAAATTTCCAGTCCAATTTCATAACTTTTAAAACTAAATTAGAGTATTGGATGTCTTAAATATCCTCTAAAATTCAATGGCTATTCCTTAGATTCCCTTACCAGGAAAGTGGCAATGAGGCATTTTCAAGAGTACTCAAAACTTCATTCGTATGAAAGAACCATTTCTCATATAATTGATTTATAAAACACAGCATCAAGTGTCTGTCATTACAGATTCACAGCTAATAACAGGCTATATATTTCTGTTTCATATAGGACACGTTTCAGCTTGGATGGGGTGGGCCACTGGTTCCTCCCCTTATCTCTATTATGGGTACAGTATTTCCCCTTTTCTACCCTTAATGAGTGCAGCCTGACTAATCACTACATTGTATATTAAGGGTTAGGAGAGACAATCTTACCTGCAAATCCCAGTACCAGTAAAAGTAGATTCTGTATTTTTATCCTCCACTGCTTCTCAATTGCTTTAAATATTTGGAAATAATTCTTTGAAATTTCTATGTTAAAGAAAAAATACAGAAATTAGCAATTGAATATTGTTATTTAAAGTTTCTGGAGTTCATTTTGCAGGAGAAAGGTACCTCAGCTATTTTAAGAATTTTAGTTGCTTTTTTAACTGAGATAAAAATTGACTTTCTTTAAAAATTTGAATCTGGCTTTTATATTGTTTTGGAAAGATCTATGCTTTACCCTGTTATTCAATTTATAGCTATATATATTCAACATAACCAGTAGAAAGTTTTGAACATTAAACACGCTCCAAAATACTGCGACCTGAATAGTCACAACTACAGATACTTATATAAATGCAGTTTAAATTTTTGCATACTTTTAAACACCCTGTATGTTACATTAAATAAATAACTCTAAGTGTGTATACACACAACATATAACATATAAAATCCCTTCTTGAAATCTGAATTCAGTGTTCTTTGTCCTGTGTTGGAAACTATAAAATGCCAGTAAGTGTATTATCTTTCTTGGGGTTTAGAAATGTCCTGCAGGAGACATGTCAGGGATATGAAAATTTCACATTCACTACAATCATTAGCAAAATCCATTCCTAGAGCTACAACCCTTGCAAGCACCAGCTGCCGGGAGGGTATCATTAGTGCAGGGCTTTTATAGCTTCAGTTTAATGATGTACCAGTGTCAACCATGTTCAATGTAAATTTAGCATCTTACCTCACATTTAATAATTATGTATTCACTCTCAAGAAAGTGAGTATTTTCTGCAAATTTCTCTTAAAAATAGAGTATATTTTGTTGATCTAAGGATTATGCACTTGGAAGGATTTTTTGAGGCCTGTGATCTTAGTCATTAGCTTTGAGTTTTATGGGAAGTCTATTAGATATTTTATGTCTCCTGAAGGCAGTTAAAAAATTTATAAACTTTGAAGTCTCTCTATATAGATGTTTATAAACCATATAGGAAACATCTCAGTATTTTTTTAGACTATAATTCTACAAATAGAAGTGAATGTTTGAAGAGTTATTTTATATAATTGAAATGCATACAACTTTTTTCCATATTTGTATTAGTTGTATCTTACAGAAACTCTTACTGTTAGGATCGAAATGGAATTAAATTTGAACAGGATACATAACATAATTTACATTTTAATTGAAAATGTAGACGAGGCATGTAGAAGTCAACAACATTTCATTAATGCAACAAGGAGGGCAAGAAGTTGGGGTTTTTTCACTGCATCCAGTGAAATACTAAGATACTCTTCCCACGTCAAGGAACTGCTCTGTTTTCATGCTCATGTTTCTTGACAATATTTATCAGGTCTTTTCAAACAAATGGAGCCATGTGATTTATTGCTTGGCAGATAATTATTGCATCTTATAATACATTCTAATAAATTATGTCTTTTCTTCTATATTGTCTTCAAAAGTACTTTCTGCATACTTGATTTCTGTAGATGTGAGAAACAGAATCAGGCTGCTCCAGAACCTCATCTTCTATTAAATCCAGCAGTGTAGTTTGCTTTTAATAGACTGCTATGTGAGTAACAAATGCTTGTGTTGCTACATTAAGCAAATTAAATTTTCTTATAAATGCTAGAAGAGAACTGCAGAGTCATCTAGTTGAGCCTCTCTGCTAACAATTGGGGCACTCCAAGATGGAAACTCACCACTCAATAGCACGAAATTTCTCCAGCACCATGTATTATAAAAATAGTTAGTGCATTGTTTGAGAAAGTATTTAGCTTTCTTTAAAGACAAAATTCACTATCGGAAGCATTCTTCAGTCAGGTGCACTTGTACCTGATATTAATAGTTACAGAAAAGTAGAATATACAGCAATTGTCTTCTTCAGAGAGTGATTTTATTCTCCTCTGAGATATTTTATCTCACTTCAGCTTTATTTGTTCATTACTGTTCAGATTAAGATTTACTTGTAACTCCTTGGCAGGTCTCCACCTGCCTGCCTTTGCATAGTCGCAGTTGCCTAACTTTTTTTACAATCACTGCTTTAAGTGGTACTTTTCTAATAATCTTCACTGTATATTCCCAATACAGTCTTCCTTTTAATAAAAAAAATTGAAGACATTGTGAAAAATAATTTTTTTCAACTGGTTCATATGAGGTGCTTCTCATGCCTAAAGCTGACAAAATGCATTCTTTGTTTCTTTCAGGAAGCAACCTATTTTGCTTTTTTTTTAAAAAAAAAAAATGTAAATAACAGTATAGCTCCACCACTATAATTTACTTCTACAAACTTTTGGTTTACTAATTTTTTAGAGATCGTGACTTAAACATTAGCGTGCTAAAATAAGGGGGTTTTATTTTTTCAAATTTCTTATAACTTTCCCAAATTTCTTAATTTTTCTAAATGTTAATTAATTCTGACCTTACATAATCCTAGATCATGTCATTAAGAATTAAATATACATATGGACATAGAATTAAGGCAAACTTTGTAGCAAAAGTAGAAACCAGTTTTTTTACTATACAACTGTTAATGGCAAAATCCATTAATTGCCTGTAATTTGGGTTGGAAGGCAGAAGAGACCAAGCAGACTCTTCTCAGATGTGCTCAGTGGCAACAAGAAAACTGCTTTAAGTTGAGTTATGGGGAATTTTTATTTGATAGAAGAGATTTTAGGGAGGTTTGAAGTTTAATTTTTCTCATTTGGATGGGGATGCTTGATTTTCATTTTGGTGGGGGTTTTTGTTTGGGTTGGGATTTTTTTCAGTCAGGTAAATGCTGGAACAATGGAACATAGTTAGCGGATTATAGATCATACATTCACACCAACACGGTGCACAGTGTACCACTCTGATTTCCATTTGTGGCACAAACTTACGAAAATTAGTTGCTTGGAAGAAATAAATTAATATAAAATAGAGAGGAGTAATTTATTAAAAATGAGAAAGTTTGAATTACTCAGATTAATCTAGATTTTTAGGTTCCTAGAATCTAAAAGTTCTCCTAGTTCCTCCCTAACCATTATTTGGATCATGCCAAGTAGGTTGCACTTTCTCTCACAGATATACCTAATTTTCATCCACTGTTGCCTCTACAGCCAGTTCATAGCTGATCACCAAGCACATGCAGCATGCTTCTCCCCAGGGAACCATTCCAAGCTGCTCAATGGCAAAAGTTGTAGTTTTGAGGTAAATTAATTATTGCAATCTCTCTCTCTCAATTCCTTCTCTCTCTTTCTTCCTTTCCTATTCTGTCCTCATCTGCTGGACTGCAATATCACACGTTTATTACCTGATATAAACATTGAAAAAATGGGATAAATTTTCATTATTATGTGTAAAATTCCCATCTACTGTAGTGCTGTTGCAATGTACATAAACTTTATCCCTTCAGCATATAGAGCTTTAGTCCTTAGCCATGGTATGAAATGACAGGTAACCAGGCTGACCAGCAAAACACAGCTGAAATGCAAAGAGTAAATGTATTTCATCACCTTGCTAACGATGATGGAGGCAGAGACACACGGGCACACAGGCTCCCTTAGGATTCCTTCATCCTCTGGGGGCAGCAGGGCCTGCCTCAGTACATGAAAGGGCTTCCTGCATGCACAGCTTATCACAAGGCTGGGCTTTTATGATCTCCCTCTGTCACCCAGCAAGAGGCTCAGGTGGGTCTGTGAGAATGTATTATCTCTGCACAGGAATTCTTCTCAAAATAGGCAGTGGATAAACAGCACTAGGCATAATAAATGGAGTTTTCCCACACTGGCATGCTTAGCATTCCAGTGCTAGTTCGCTTTGAGAGAAACTATTTCCTCCTCACCAAATCTTCCAGTTTTAACCTTTTCCTCCCAACAGGAGGAAATCTTTAATCCAGCTCCATGTATGCACTCAGAAGAGACAGGGTATTCATGTGGGAATATTTTTCCTGTACTGCATCAGCAGGTATCTTCCTTCATGGGCAGCTCCAAACTTCACACCAAGTGACTGTGGCAGAGATCCCAGAGCCTCTGCTGAGGGTCATTCTTAATCCTTGGCACTGGGCAGTGGTTTTGTTCTGTCTGCTGGCTCACAGGTCCAATGCCTCCATTGCTTTTGGGACAAATATTTTCAACAGACCTAACTGCCCCTAAATTAAGCCCCATAACCATTTCCTCCAATCCCAGACTTTCTGCTATGTTTTGACTTGTAGAAGTGGCTCCTCTAACTTCAGAGACAGGCAGTTTCCATCATCAATTTTGCAGTACCAGCGAGAACAGAAGGCCCATCCCTGAACCAAAAAGATGCTGTAATGATGGCCTTCTTCATGGTCTGCCTCAGATGCTCTTTTGATCCCCTGACTGGGATAGGTGCTGTATGTTTACATACACTTACTCTGTCCTTTCCTCCCTTGCCTCAACTCTTCCACAGTTGAAGAGAGAATACCCTCTTGGTTAAGTCTGTGTGGTTTCAGAATCTTTTAGACTTCCTTGTGTGCTGTCCTTCAGATCCTTCACTATGGACACAAGGAAAATGCAGATCCAGTTGTCACCTGTGCCTACTCCTGTGTCCATTCATGGCCGACCTCCTGTGCATTCCAGCAACCTTACCTGTGTGCTGCACCCAGAATCTAAACCCATGTCTGCTTGCTCACCTCTCCATCTTTTAGTGCAAATGTTCTCTCTGACAGCTCTTTGGGAACTTTGACTATTTAAACATAAAGTTATGAAGTTGACACCTTCTAAGTGGAGGCAAATAAAGTAATTTTTAATTTTAAGTAGAAAGAATGTTCCACACACAGTCCTATAATCTCCCTTTCCACACACAGTCCTATAATCTCCCTTTCCACCCCAAAGATGTTAGCTTCCTCCTCATTTGCACCAGGAACAGAGTTTGGAACTTCTTCACAGAATCTGCAAAAGTTATGTGAAAAGTGGACAAGTACTGCTAAAGATTTTTCCTTGTTTGTTTACAGATTTCTGAAGGCCCTGATAAATGCATTATTCAGCTCCAATGTAGGAATTTCTGGAAAGTCTGTGGCAGCTGAGGTGCCAGGATCTGTGGAAAATACTTTCCTCTAGCAATTAAAATACATTTATATCTCACTATGTGTTCAGCTCTGTCTCCCACAGCAGGGCTCAATCTAGTAAAGCTTCCTTATATTCATACAGCAGGGATAAGCTGGTGTTTTGTACAATCCTCATTCTACACATATGAACAGTTCTGATAGCAAAGCTGATTTTTTGTCCAGTTTTTGCTGTTTTCTTTGGAGAGTTTTTCAAAAGAAGATACAAACAGTAACCATAAAAAACAACTGAATTACTAATTTGTCTTGACATAAAATAATATTGGCCAGAAGATAAGACATACAATTAGTATTGCAGTAGTTCTTTTATCTTATGTATAAAACTGATATTGGAAGATAAATGCTGTGGAAATTTAAAAATTAAAAAATGCATATATATATATATATGAAATACTGCTTTCTTCTAGAGGAGACATGGTTTCCCACAATGAATAATCTTTTTTTCTTTGGATGAATGTTGACTGAAATGTAAAATAGTCTAGGGCCCCTTTGTCTTTTTAGGCATCAGGTGTTGCTTCTCACTTGTTGTTATTGCTGTTCCACCTACCTGAAGCTATAGGAAGGTGAACAAGCAGAATCAACTTGGGCTTTTGCAGCTTTGCTCACTGGAGTCAGCCTGACCAGCAACATCTCAGCCTTGAGGAAATGCATAGGTAATTTATAAAACCAACCAAACAACTACGCAAACAGCTTTTTCCAATTTACTGGCATTATATTCTATATCAAGAAATAACAAAATAGGCCCAAGAGAACGTCCCTTTTAAAATAAAAAATGCATTTTTAATCACATATCTCTGACCTAGATTTAAAGAGCAAGGAAAAATAAGAGCTGTAGTTGCCAACATTCTTTTAACCTTCTACAGACTCTTTCCAACAAGATGAGAATGACAATTTTTATTTGCTAAATTAACTCATTAATAAATGCTAATGACCTCTTTTCTGCATTTAATTAACTTTTCAATTGGTTCTCCCTTTCTTCTGTCCATTTACTGTAATTTATGTGTGTAGGTGTTGTCTGTGTATGTACGGGTGCTATTTTGGATATATATTAAGTTAATGTCCTGGTTATCCTGAGATACCTCAGCTAATTCCCAAAGCAAAGACAAAAAATACAACAGAAAAATGCTGTTAAGGCAATTACTTCCAACTGTATGTGTTGAAGAAATTAAAGACATGCTAAGGAGGACTTTACAGTCAGCCGAGCATCTGACCAACATGTAAAAATACAGTTTTACATTATAAACATGATAGGGGTAAGGCTGAACACTGTTGGGGGAAAAAAATCAAACAAAAAAATGCAACCAGAAAACAACTTCTAAAAGTTTTAATTTTCTTTTCTTCTCTTCTTAAAAAACCTTCCAGGGGGACTGGATAGCTCAAGGGGTTGGTAATAGGATACAGAGCCTTTCATCTCTAGGTCACCAGTTCGCATCCAGGCCAGGTCAGTAGTGACCAAAAATTGTTACCATTTGATGGATTTTCAGTGACCTCTATGAAATGAGTTGTGGGAAGCACTGTTGGAACAGTTGCAAGCTGTTCTCCTTTTATCCAAGAAGATGTGGCTGATCTTTTCATAGTCTCAGTGCTGAGACTGAATTACCTGTTCATCTAAAGATGCAAAACACGCTGATACATTTTGTAGAAATCTTTTTTTCTACAACTATTATCAATTCATAATTGTTGTTACAGTGATTGTTGCTATTAGTATTCTGCTGCCTGTTCTGGATCTATGCTGCAGTTCAATGGATGTCAGGGTTGTTTTAAAGGTAACTGCTACAGGCACTCAATACATGCGAAACCATTCTTTGTGTGAGCAGAGATAACCTTAATTTATTTAAGTTGCAGAACTAAATCCCCATCTTTCTTTCTTGACATCTTTATTTTCAGGTTTTTCATCAAGACTAAACAGAGGAATTCAATCAGTGTAACACATCTGGAACATTTTTATGAGTGGGGAGAAAAAAAGATAAGACAAACACTAGCTGGCCTAGAATTTCAAAGCAGCAATAGCATAATGCAGTGTCATAGATCAGGTCAGACTTGGAATAAATTTCAGAATTTCTAATTCCATTTCTAATTTTTATGTTGTTCTCAGTTCCATGAAGCTAAGAGGCAAGAGATTTATCACTGGGATCTTTTAATCACGAAAATATGCAAGATATATATATATTAAAAAAAAAAGAGCTAAATTTAAAAACTAGTGGTTTTATAAAAGGATTATTCTGTTACAGAAAGGTCCCATTTCTACTGTCTGGCAATGGAGGAGACCCTTCTAAATGAAAAGGAAATATACCCTGAAAATAACATTTCTACCTAAGATTTCTAAACAGGTCCTAATTCCTGGCCATAACATTTGAGAGGAGGAGGGAGGAGGGTGCTGGGTGATGAATAACACAACCACAATATTCCTCTTCCAGAGGCTGTGAAATACAGGTAGTAAGACTGAGCAGTTCTGAGCTTGCTCACAATAATGTTGGTAGTGGAGAGGATGCATCTTCATTGCAGGGAACAGAGATGGACTAAGAAAACTTAATATACTCCAATATCCGTGCCAATCCTTCCCTGCCTTGCTGCAAGACTCAGATTATTGAGAATCAGAGCCCTACCTCAAATTTTATTTTTACCTTCCTACCAGGTCCCCAAAGTTTACAGAAGAAAAAGCATAACATTTAAAATAGAATATAACTTGTAAATGAGAACCTGGAATTGGATACTTAAGGGAAAATAATTGCTCATCACAAAAGTTTTGATAGGTCTGACAGACATATGTGATTAATTACTGTATGTATCAGAACAATACACCTTTTATCTTCATAAGGTTTATTGGCATCTCGCCCACAAGTGTCTGAGAAGGCAACCCCCCCCAAAAAGAAATTAAAAATGCAAAATCAAAAGTCCTAAATATATCCTTTTTTAGATAAATGAAGGGTATTGCTAACTTAATACATGAAACAACAAGACTGGAGCTTGAAATAAATTATGTTGATTCAAGTAGTCACATATTGCAAACCTGTCTTGCTTTTGTATACAAAGAAATTAATCTTTGTTATAATCTTGCATGGAACAATAAGGCAATAAAGTTATGTATTTAATTCGCGCATAATTCGTTTACGTAGAGCTTAGTTTCTAGATTCATGGCATTTGTGTTTTCAGCTTAAATTTCAAAACTGTTGATCAAATCTACAGGTTGCCATTTTGCTTTAAACATTTTTTAAGCTATAATTTCATGCATTTTTAGTATTTTATTATGTCTACATTTTTCATTTAGCACATTTTTCTTTTTTAATTAGAACATATCAGCGTAAGGCATCATCTTATTACTGCCAGGTCTTCTCTTATGTTTTTATATTAATTATTTTCATTTTCTCACTTATTTTCTTTCCATTACATGTACTAATGATAATAATTTAAAGGAATGGTGCAATGCTACCGTTATTAATGTAGTGCTTTAAAATTTGTAGTATTAGTTTCTGAATAAGCATATATTAAGGAATGGTGAAACAGTGTACAAAAATGTATTGCTGTAAATATGCTTATACTCTTTTCTCTTTCCCCCTGTATTTGTGTACTAGGTGGTTGTGAATGCCCTTTTAGGAGCAATTCCATCCATCATGAACGTGCTTCTCGTTTGTCTTATATTCTGGCTAATTTTCAGCATCATGGGAGTAAATCTGTTTGCTGGGAAGTTCTACTACTGTGTTAACACCACTACTGATGAAAGGTTTGAAGTCGACCAAATCAACAATTTTAGTCAGTGCGAGGAACTCATAAAAAACAATCAAAGTGCCCGATGGAAAAACGTGAAAGTAAACTTTGATAATGTAGGATTTGGGTATCTTTCTTTACTTCAAGTAGTAAGTGATCACTCTTTATATACCTTTTCCTGTTTATATGCAGTAGTGAAAAGCAATTCTAGCAACAAAGAAACAAAACATTTACCTTAAGATGTTTATCTGTGGCTTGGTAATACTGCTACACTGGTAATTGATTACTCTTGTCATCATAAGCAGCAAGTAGAATCTACTATGATGAACAAAGAATTTTTAGGACATCTAATGACGCATCTTTCTATTTATGGCTCCCTTAGTCCTTCAGCCCCTTCTAAAGTTTCTAGAAGTACCTAGGAATGGTATTCAGGTATCTAAATATTTTAAGTTTTCTAGCTGCTGAAAAAAAAAAATCTCCATTGGTGTGATTAAGTCACAAAGAATTCCAGGTAATAATCTCATCTCTTGTTTGTGGCTGCCACCAGTGCAGATCTGATCTGAAAAGCAATTTCTCATTCAGAAGAGAAATAAGGAAAGAAAAATAGCACTTGATACTATAATCTATGAAATATTTTCCTGATATTTCTGTGCATAAGGACCTCATGTAATTTATTTAGTAAAAACTGAGAGAGAAGAAGAAAGATGCAGATAGATGCAGAAAGATACTACAAGATCATGCCTTCACTATCAAAAATTGTGTCCTCACAACACTGTCTTATCTCTGTATTTTGAAGTAGCTAACAATCTGACCCAGCTTTAATCAAGAGAATGCTGAACTTTAACCTATGTTCTGTACCTCCAGCAACCTCTATGTATTTTTTGAGGTTACTATCTAATTCTGCAGTATCTTAGGTTTCCTTTTTATTGCTTTTAAATAAATTCCATCTTTCATGTCATTCATACAAAATCTGAGTAAAACAAATCTTTGACAGGATGCAGTGGTATTGTCCTGCACAAGGTCTATAGCAACAATAGTTCTGAGCAATGTGAACTGCCTCTCCAGCTAGTAGAGCATCTTACCTGTGTGACTGATAAGTCTGTCAATTTAAATTCATTACTTTACTGTCACATTGGGAAAAATTGGAGAAGGACCAGTAGTATTAAAAAAAAATAAAATAGTGAACTGAATACAATTAGATTTCGATAACTAAAGACTTTAAGTACTTATTTTCTTTGCCTTATTTATGAAGTCTACTCACCCAGGGAGGTGCAATGAAGCAGAATGCTTCATTACAGGTGTTCAAGAGAAACAAGATATTAACAAAACTCAAAGTAGTTTGCAACTCTGTTTCTGTACTAAACTATTCTTCTCTGGGACACAGGTAATTATTCCAGGTTCATTTCCTTCCTTGTTTTGTGGCTGCAATCACCACCCCTCAGCTACTTGCAGTCATATCTGTTTCAGCGTCCTGGCTATTTACAGATTATTTAATCTTCAATTCATTGAAAAGACACAAATATTTCTTACATGAAGATTTAGTTTAATTATTAGATTTTTTGTGAGGCAAATTAGGAGAAATTTGCCAATTGTTCTCAAAATTCCAAAGGAAATATTAATCTAGACCTACCACAGAGGCACCTAGCTGTCATATAGGACAAGCCTGTTTGTTTGTGCAGTATCTACAATGTAGAGATTTGCAAGAACATGAGACCCTTGCTTAGTGATGGAGAAGTTTTTTGGTGTGAGTAGAATGGCCATGAAAGCAGCATTTAATTTTTCTGTATTGCTAAAATGCTTGTAAAAGCATCAAGGTCTGAAAAAAACAGGGGCATTGCTGTCATTGAGCAAAACAGAAACTTGGCCCTGCATCTTTTAGTGTTTGGTAAGTAAGCCAGTAGTAGTGATTTTGCAGTTATGGAATGATAAGGGCCCTAGGACCGGGAAAGAATAATATCAGCTTGATTTTCAGTTAATGCATTAAAATGTGGAGAATCTATGGTTTTTCACCTTCAAGAAAACAAGGCCACAATTGTAAATTTGAGATTCTTACGTTGCTTTCTCAAAAAGATACTGATAAGGTGATTTTCTATTTGATATATAAAGTACTTTGGATCAAACTCTAGAACAAGACTCCAAAGCCATCATGTCAAAACAAACATGAGACTTGAATAGGTATGTCATAGCCCTAGATTTTCTTACCCTTCTTAAACAGCTTGCAGCAACAGAAAGAAGACTAAATGCTAAGGTATGACTCAATTAAAGGTGTACATTACTGTGTCAGAAACAAAGATAAAGGTATTGAAATTTTAGTGTTTGGCCTAAAATAATATTTTGATCTTGAAAAATCTGATCATAAAATCATGGTTGCAAGTGGATATGCTTTCTGTTTGCCTCATATGAGTATTAAAGGCCTTTCTACTGAAGTCATTTGGTTCTCCACTTGAACAACCTCAAACACAGACTTTTATTAGCGCTGGACCTGAGAAAATAACCCCAGGGAGGTCAATGTCATTTTTCTAACAACAGTCTATGTGATGAGTATCAATGCCTGAATTACTGATACAAGGCCAGGAGGCTAGAAAATAAATACAGAAAGCTTCCTCTTATTCCCTGTTATTTCCATTTTCCATTCTGCCCTCTGGCTCATGCCCTTTGAGTCAGCCAAAAAATGCTGTAAATCCCTTCAGCTCTTCTGGGTTACAAAAAATGCTGTAAATCCCTTCAGCTCTTCTGGATAGAAGTAAGTCCTTACTATCTGTATCACTAATTGGAGTGGATGTTAATGGAAATTAGTACCATTTCCATGATAAAAAATCAAAATGAAAAGAAGCCAAAAGAACTTCAGACCAAGGCACTGAGGACGTTATTTTTCTGGGAAAGATATAAATGAGTCCTATGAACAGCTTTTTTTTTTTTTTTTTTTTTTTTTTTTAGTGTTTCTGGTCTGTCCATCAAAGAAAACTCTTATTTTTTTTAAGAGTGATATGGAAAAGAAACATATATATTTCACACAGAAGGACTCAAAAGCAGAGGAATAATTTCAGAAAGTATTCTAGGCTCAAATAATAGACATGTGTGATAGTAACTTTTTAAGCAAAAGGAACTCTCTAACAAGTTCTCTCTTGAGTTTACTTGGCAGTGATGTCCTGAATGAGGAGACTAAGAAAAGAATATTACCTAGTTTTTGCTTGTCATTTCTTGGGTTTTTTCTTTCATGGGAGGGGTCTATGTGGAAAATCTTTAGTATTATAGCAATGTTATAATTCTTTCTTCCCAAAAATACAGCCCAACAACACATGTCATTGATAAAACCAAGTTTTATAGATTTTGTTGATCAGACTGTTTTCCAGAATTCTTACATAATTTGGAGTATAATTATTCATGACATCAGTCATATAAGTACACATTTCTTCTATAAGAATTTTTTCTTCTACAAGAATTTTTTCTTCTACAATTCAGTGTAGATCATGTTGGTTTATGTGGATCTTCAAGCTTCTTTTTTCATTTCTTGGTCTGAACTTGCTTGAGTATTTCTCTGTCCTTAAAGAGAAGCATCAAAGCAGAGACAGATCTGCTGGAGAAATTCCTTTCACAATTGTCATGCACCAATGAGTGAAGAGGAAGAGGTTGGTGTACAGAAATGTGGCATCTGCCCTGATAATTTTATGGCCTTGTGCCTTTTAACTTGAACCTAGTATTTGGAGTCCTTGGTAAGTAATTCTCCCAGAGGCCTGCTTTTATCCTGCTTACCAGGATAAAATGTGGCAAACCAGTGGGTCTCAAAGCACAATATTATACTCTACTGTTGTTAGTAATAGCAGTAAGAAAACACATCTCTTGAAGTGTATGGTAAAAAAATCAGAAGCTGAATTCTAAGGCTAAATGTTTAGGATACTTTCAAAGTTGCAGCAGGTTAGTATTTTAAAAGCAAGATGCTATTGTATCTCCAGAATGGAATGTGAATCTTCATGGTGGTTATTTCTGGTAAAGAAATTGAGTGGTAAAACTTCAGCATGACTTACAACTTCACTGGAAATTGTTTGGGGTGGGGGGAAGAATCTATGTATTTTTACCAATAGTAAAGGAGATGGGGGATTTTTGTTCTGTTGTTTTTTCTACATTCGAATCTGCATTTGAATATGTGTCATTGAAATTACCTTGAGGAAAAAAAAACATTTGGACCAGATGCTGACTTCAGTTATACTGCTGTAATCTTTGAAATCAATTAATTACTCCTGATTTAGTGTCACTGAGAATATACAATATATTTTATATGGTAATATGGAAAGTGAAAATGAATCATTTAATCTCTTGGTCATTTTCTGTGTTATTTTCTATTCAGGATACAAAAATACACAAATGATACCTTATTTCTCTTAAAGAGATCACATTGCACATAAATATAAGCAGGTCTATGCATCTACAGTAGAAATAATACTTTCACTGAATGGATGCCTTGACTCTCCTTAATTTCTTCAAAAATTTTTGTATCTTAGAGTTTTTATGAAACTCATTGTGAAAATCACAAGATAGCAATATGCTATATTTCTGTTTTTCCACCCCACACTTTTCAAGTTTCCTTTTTAACAACAAAAACAATAACAACAATAATAATCATAATAATACAGCTCAGTTCTTCAACTTTATTTCCTATCTCTAGTTGAAAGCATACTGTCTGTTTATAGTGCAGTACTTTAGTGATGATGGTGAAGTTTAATATTTTAAAATTAGTCTGTCTTTTTTCATTGACTCTACTTAGTCTAGGCTACACCAATAAATTTGCAAAAAAAAACCCAATAATTATTCTACTTTGCCTGGAGGATGAAATGCAAATATCATCATGTGTCTGAATCTGAGGCAAAAGCACACACTTTGCACAAGCACTACTCCACCATTGGCATCATCTTTCTGAAGTAAAAGTATGCCTGTTCTTTTCCCATGGTGTTTCAGACTGAAGTGCTGATTTCAAGTTATGACATTCCAAAAAATGCAAATAGTGTACCAAGACAGAAACAAAAGCAGCGCTGTAAGACATGAAGTGATCATCTTGCCCTATTTAGACCATTCAGAAGCACTGAATCCTATTTTGGTTGCCATTTCAAGAGATGAACTAGGGTAAGAGAGTTCAGAGAAAAATAATGAGAGTTCTGGAAAACAAGATTTTCATGGGAAGATTTAAGGAGCTGTGATCGCTACCTAAGGAAGGAATTCAGCAATAATCAGTTTGCAAAAGCTAAAAGATGCTGCGTTAAGGTAATTACTGCAATTCTTGTGATTACTGCAGTTCTCCAGATATGTAGTGGTTGTGACAAGTGAGATTTAAATGGCAACAGAAGGATGTCAGTAAGAAACAATAAAGGCAAGTGCTGGAATAAATATTTTTATAAGGTTGTGGAGGGTTCACTGTTAAATGCTTTTGAGAACAAGTTAAACATATATTAGTAATTGCATAAATAAAGCTTATCTACCTCTCCTAATCCCTTGCAGTCCAAATATTCCACAAGGACTTTAAATTCTTCAGCTGAGACATCTACTTGTTTCAGATTTATTCTTGGTCCTCGGATACTACAGTTTGATTTCACCATCATACTGTTAGTTGCCTGAGCTTCCTATTTTTTTGGGCTGACCCCAAGATGTGAAAGTTGCTGCACATTGGATTTGCATCTAAGGATAATTATGCTCTTTTCAATATTTCACTGTTTCAAAGTGTAAGGGACCTTTCCTTTAAGAAAATAATTTCTCCTCATTTTAAGTTCACTTCAGGATGATGCCAAAGTGCTCTGTATCTTGCATAAAAAAAAGTTTTGTGAAACTTCCACTGGAAATTAAACTCAAGATGATGGCGACACAGCAAAATGATTGAAGAGTGTTCCATTCCTGATCCTATTCTGCTGCTGGTCTCTCTGACAAGGAAAATGAAGAACCTGATCTGCAGACTTGTTTTGCAACATTTTAATGAGGATTAAACAGAGAACTATTTCCTTTTTTTGCTTTATTTTTGGGCACAACTGGATTAAAACACAAGTGATTTCTTCTTGGAGATGTTGCCTAGTTAAAAGAGAACTAATTGCCACAGCCCAGAATATTACTTTCTGTTTCGAACAATCTTATGAAGCAACCTACACCTCACTGTCAAATATAAAAATTTACAGATTTGAGGCAGAGGAAATAGCTACAAAATTTCAGTAAAAGCTGTCATTTATGAGGCATATAAAGTATTCAATGTACATAGAACACTTCCTACTACTTTATCTCAGAATGTACTTGAGAGATCTAGGCTCTGTAAAGCAAAATACAATATATTTAAAGTGAACATGGAATTATTAAACCAGGTAAAATCTTTAAATGTAGATTCTGATTGATAGGAAAATACATTTTTTGAGCTGATCAAATTTTTGGTTCCCCTTTGTTGCCACCTTTCTGATTTGGGAAGGGGGAACTACATATTAGTCTTAAATGGGGGCAACTCAATTACATAAGGCTATACACCTAGCTGTACAAAGTATTTGAATTTGACATGATTTGATGAACTGCCTTCTGTAATTTTGGTAATTAGAAATTAGAAATAAGTTAATCATACTTATTTCTTAAAATGTTCATATCAAGACAAAGTGTTGGGATACACAGCAGTATATCTGAAGAGCAGCTGAATGGAAAGCCAAGAGGCAAAATTCTTTAGAAACCTAATGCTACTAATTATTCCTGGTGCTCTACTGAGTTGCTGGAAATTATTAAATGAATTGTCTTTAGGCTCTATGCTTAAACAGATGTGTACTGTTTACAGGCTACATTTAAAGGCTGGATGGATATTATGTATGCAGCTATTGACTCAAGAGATGTAAGTACTGCAAATATTTTAAATTATCATTTTTTTCCCTGAGGTCTGTCTATCTAAAATGGTGTATTTATCTTACATAAGCAATTAATACCTATACAATAGAATCAAAACAACTAAATTAATTAGTATGAGATTCTGTGATAACAAAATGTGGACAACTGAATGCAAACTGCCAAACGCCAGCAGCAAGAGGTGGAACAGACAAAATATATTAATAGAAGTGATAGGGATACTGTCCAAACACAAAATATTGGGGATATTTTGCACAAGGTTGCCACTTGTTTGGTTGAAATTCTCACATGAAGTCTTAGGAATATTTCACTTTTTTTTTTTTTCTTAGGTGTTACAGCAACCCAAGTATGAAGACAACTTGTATATGTACTTGTATTTTGTCATCTTTATAATTTTTGGGTCTTTTTTCACCCTGAATTTATTCATTGGTGTCATCATTGACAACTTCAATCAACAAAAAAAGAAGATAAGTATTGTTTCATTTCCTTTCTAAAGATACTCGAAAACATTGCATTTTTGCAGGTGCATGATATATGGAAAGTACACCCATTGCTTGTTCGAAATTGAAACAATATGCAGTATATTAGGACAAAATAATTCCTGCAGTATTCATTAAAGTCATAAGAGTTTTCATTTAGTGAATGGGACAGACCTTTCTGTTGTCAATGCCCAGTTTGTGCTTCCCCAAGTCATCTGTTTTTTCATGACTGAATTCATGAAGTCTTCTTGCCTGATCCAACTCCTGATTAAGGTCCCTACATTAAAGGACTCATAATTTTGGGGGGGTTTTGTCTTCTTGATTTGCAGTTATTCTATGAGAACACACACAAAAAAAAAAGCTAGCTGGTTATGAAGCACAAAACATTATTTCATTACACAACTACAGATGCTTTTTTAATGATCCCAAGTATTCAAGTTCTATTTTGTGGCACTGAACAATACGAAACTATAAAGAGCAGGAGTAGTTTATAACTATTTCAGGACCTTTTTCTGTTGTTCCGCAGTGCTGATGTAGATAATCTCACTGGTATAGATGGTCTGAGTAGGAGATGCTTGCCTTAAAATTATTTTCTGTAAATAGAAAAAGTAATGAAAGCTCAAGGACTAAAGCAGCTATGAACTACTAGTTTATTTTTCTTTATTGACTGAATCACTTTCTTTGAGTTTATGTTAATAATGAGAAATACTAAGCAAGATTTTTGGAAGCTGTACATGGTAGAAACGTAGAGGTATATGGTTAAGGGAGCCTGTCCAACTTACGATCTGTGCTTTCCCTCATCTTCAAGCTTCGCACATACTCATCCACAAAGGGCTGTATCCAGTCCTATGCGTGCATTGGTATTCCTGGAATTAGATGTCTGCACGTATCTCTTATCAAGGAAAAATTTTCTTCAAGAGATATGGGAAGTCTCATAGGTTTTCATTCAAGCTGTCTCTAAAAGAAGATTACAATGGATTTTGGTTAGGTTACCATGAAAGACCATAATTCCTTCTTTATCTTCACTGTCAGACTTCAAAGGCAGCTTCATGCTTTTGCTAAACAGAACTTCATTGAACATGGAAGCTAATCAATATAAAATATCTAAAAGAGGGCATTTTGCTGTTAATAGTACCAAGTGTGCTTCAATCTTCAGCTAAATTTCTCCTAAGTGTAATAATCCATCTTCTCAAGAACCTTCAAGACTCCCAATGCTAATGTCATTCCTAAACTAGAGATACCTAAGGAACATTCCTGTACTCAAAACCTGACTTTGTCTCTTTCTTTTGTTTCACTAAAATCACCGTTCAGCAGTGACAGTATTGAGCAGCCCAGACTATCTGAGTTTCTGAGTTTCTCTCAAATACCATTTACTGTATCTTTTCCTATAAAAGAAAAGAGGTAGTGAAAATTATTTTTTGGCGTTCTGGGAAAAAAAACTAGAAAAATGTTCTTTTTTTTTTTTTTTTTTTTTTTTTTTTTTGAGATGCAGTACTGGATATCCAGACTTCTAGATTAAAGGCTTAGATTGTAGAGAGCTGCATTTGATAGCTAAGAGATTTTTCCCAATTTAGTCTTCTTGATTTTTGAATCATTCAATCATATTTCTCTAAGAATTTTTTCAGCACTGCATATAAATGTGATTTTAACCAGTTCTGATTTCATGTTTTTACTTTGGAGGTCAAGACATATTTATGACAGAAGAGCAGAAGAAATACTACAATGCAATGAAAAAGCTGGGATCCAAAAAACCACAAAAACCTATACCAAGACCAGGGGTAAAATTATTTATACACATCAGACAAATAGCTATTTACAAAGGGTTTTTATTGACATAGGGAGAACAGAAAGATGCCAGTTGAAACTTATCAGTAGCTAGGATGTTCGTCGGCAGAAATGGAAAATAAAAAAAAAAATTCTCACTTACTACTATTTTATGTATGAATATGCAACACAGGGAGCTGAACTAAGTTGTTGTATTTGAGTAGTCTACTTAAGACTAGTAGTTATAATTTTATTGAAGTTTTGTAAGTCTTACTGCATGTGTTTTTCTACTTTCTTCTAACAGGAAAAGAAAATAAATTACAGTTTGTATTGGATGTCTCTTTTTTCTTTCTTCCTCAGAATAAATTCCAAGGCATGGTCTTTGATTTTGTGACACAGCAAGTATTCGACATCAGCATCATGATTCTTATTTGTCTTAACATGGTTACCATGATGGTAGAAACAGATGACCAGAGCGAAGAAATGGAAAACATTTTATACTGGATAAACCTGGTGTTCATTGTCCTTTTCACTGGAGAATGTGTCTTGAAATTAATTTCACTTCGCCATTACTACTTCACTATAGGCTGGAACATTTTTGATTTTGTGGTTGTCATTCTCTCTATAGTAGGTAAGTCTTGCTAATTAAACTAAAAAGAAGGTAAAATGAAAAGGAGGTAAACTTTTACTTGAATAGAGCTATATGGTGAGCTTTTGCCATTGCAAGATTTACAGCTAAGTCATTCAGCTTTATCTTTCAACTTGAAATTTAGCTAAACCAACCATCAAAACTATGTTATAATCATCCAACATTTATTGCACCTGCAAATATTATGCCAATTTTAAAACTATGTTTCTAAATTTCTATTGTGATATGGTGATTAAGTGGTAATATACCTCGGTTTCCATCTTTTATTTTTTTTCTTTTCTAGGTATGTTCTTGGCTGAGATGATTGAGAAGTACTTCGTGTCTCCCACACTATTCAGAGTCATCCGGCTGGCCAGGATCGGCCGAATCCTGCGCCTCATTAAAGGCGCCAAGGGAATCCGCACTCTGCTTTTTGCTTTGATGATGTCTCTCCCTGCTCTGTTCAACATTGGGCTGCTGCTCTTCCTGGTCATGTTCATCTACGCCATTTTTGGCATGTCCAACTTTGCCTATGTCAAGAGGGAAGCTGGGATTGACGACATGTTCAACTTTGAAACGTTTGGCAACAGCATGATCTGCCTGTTTCAGATCACCACGTCCGCTGGCTGGGATGGTTTGCTCGCCCCGATCCTGAACAGTGGGGAGCCAGACTGTGACCCCAACAAGGCTCATCCGGGGAGCTCTGTGAAAGGTGACTGTGGCAACCCCTCTGTTGGGATTTTCTTCTTTGTCAGCTACATTATCATATCCTTTCTGGTGGTGGTGAACATGTACATTGCTGTGATTTTGGAGAACTTCGGTGTTGCCACTGAAGAAAGCGCTGAACCCTTGAGTGAGGATGACTTTGAGATGTTCTATGAAGTCTGGGAGAAGTTTGATCCCGATGCAACACAGTTCATGGAATTTGAGAAATTGTCTGATTTTGCAGCAGCACTTGACCCTCCTCTTCATCTACCCAAACCAAACAAAGTCCAGCTTATTGCAATGGACCTGCCCATGGTGAGCGGTGACAGAATTCACTGCCTTGACATCTTGTTTGCTTTCACAAAGCGTGTTTTGGGGGAAAGTGGGGAGATGGACGCCCTCAGAATACAGATGGAAGATCGGTTTATGGCGTCCAATCCTTCTAAAGCTTCCTATGAACCAATTACAACCACACTGAAACGAAAACAGGAGGAAGTGTCTGCTGTTATTATTCAGCGTGCTTACAGACGTCACCTTTTAAAACGAACAGTAAAACAAGCTTCCTTTATCTATAACAAAAATAAAACTGAAGGTGGGGCTGGTCAGGGTATGAAAGATGAAATCCTTATTGACAAGTTAAATGAAAACTCGTTTACAGAGAAAACAGATATAACTGCATCAACAGCAGTTTGTCCACCTTCTTACGATCGTGTAATGAGGCCACTCAAAGAAAAGCATGAAAAGGAAGATAAAGATGGTCAGAAATAAGAGTAAATAGCAAGCAAAATCATGTATGTGCAAAGTAGTTCATAGCCTGTAAGGATCATGTGTTTGTGTCAACAGGACTCCTGAAGGAGGTCTATGCCAAACTGACAATTTTTACAAATATACTGTATATTAAAGGTCAGTGCCTATTAAAAGACAGTGACCCCTTGTCAGTGACTGTGACTGTGATAAGAGGAAACAACCTTGACAGGAGGTTACTGTTCTCACTACCAGCTGACACTGCTGAAGAGGAGAGAAAAAATGGCTACACAGACTGTAGGGACCAGTTAAAGGGGTGTGAAACCAAGTATTTGTGTGTTTAGCATAAAACAATATGGTAACTGTATCCACTGTTTGCATTTCAACTGCCACATACTTCATATTTTTACAAAATCTGTGTTGGTGGATTCATCTTGTTTTTATTCATATGTTGTTTATTATATGTGACTATTTTTGTAAATGGGGCTTCTGTTGGGGAAGGGAATTAAGTACACCTTTACAGGTACAAGGGCCAGGTGTTCTATTATATGAATAATATACACACAGAAATTATTTGCATGAAGGCATGCTGCACTTATAGATCATGCATGAAAATAACATTAAGTCACAAAGAGCAACGGATTTTTTTAGCACAGTGTTTCTGGAAAGGAATAACAGATTTGAGGTGCTTAATTAATGTATTCATGTTGCATCATGTTCAAACAAGTCTTAGTATGCCTGTAAAGTCCTCTACAACTCACAACAATTGTAAACATGGTTTACTTTTTGCACAGACCATTAAGTCTCAGAAGGTTCAAGCTTCTTTCTAGGTCTGGAGTCATAGATTTTGTCTTTGTCAAATGTCTTTCTGCATACAAATACGAAATGAATCTGCCTCAGCCCACCAAATTGATAAAAAAGAGCCCTCTATAAAGTTGTTCTGCTTTATCCTGCAGTATTGTTTAGCCATCTTCAGCTCTCGGTAAGGTTGATGTAGTACACGTTAATGAAAAGCCCTCTGCTGTGTAAATAATTTTTAACCTGTGGT
>JAHLSL010000067.1:1917195-1951902 GCA_025920805.1 Petroica traversi
GCGGCGGACGAGGCGCTGGCGCGGCTGGGCGGCGACCCCGTGCTGCTCTTCTACCGGGCCTACGGCGCGCTGAGGGCAGGTAAGGGGGCAGCCGCTCCCCGGAACGCTGGTATTCCCTGCCTCGCCTCCCAAACCCCAGCCTTCGGTCTGCTGCGCAGGGAAAAGCCGCCTTACGGAATCTGAATGTGTTCCGTGTAGAGTGAATATCCAGTGTGTTCCGATCTGTCACCGCTCCTCCCCACAGTTTGAATTTAAGTGATCTAGTCAGCACCGTACCAAAGTGAGAAACAACAACATTTTCTCTTTTTCATGAACATGAGTCAGGTAAATGGGTTCCTTGGAGGGAATTTGAACCCTGCCCAAAGGCATATTGCATTTGATCAGAAACTCGCTCGTGTCTACCAGCTATTAGCTCTTCCCTTCAAAGCAGCTGTGTTAATTTTGTTGTATCCTTTGTCTCAGGGAAACTGACAGCTAATACCTATTGGGGGGATCTTTGTGTAAATTACAGTGTTCTGAGAAGTTTATTTAGCAACAAGGATGTCAGAAATACTGACAAGTAACCCAGCATGGGGGAGGGCTGAAGCAAGTCTAGGAAGGTCTGGTTTTGAGGGAGTGTGTCTATTTCCAAACTCCAGATGTTACTTTTGTTTGTGTAAGAATCCTGTCATTTTTCAAGATATTGTATATTTTGCTTATGTTCAAAATATTCATACAAACAAGGCAAGAATCCTGATTATATAAAGAAACAGGAGCAAAAAGAGCTGCTCAGTGCCTGTATAAAACAAGTAAGAAATACGATTTTCATCTTTTTGACTATTGGCAGAACTAGCACATAATTCAAGTTCTTTGCATTGAGATGCTGTTTTCTTTCCTGTGTCTGAAAGACTTGCATAAACAAGTGAAAGTGGGTATATGCATAATGAAAAAAAGCAAGGAAGAAAAAATAGAAGGGAAAATTTAAGTTAGATTGATGCTTGATGATTATATTCATTGTTTTGAAAAGTGTGATTGCTTATTCGGTGCTTGTTTTTACCAGGTGATGTCCAAGAAAGTATTCGACAGTTGGAGTCTATTAAAAACAAACAGGAGGTGTCACTTTGTACAATGATGGCTCTGATTTATGCCCATAAAAAGAGCCCTAATCCAGGTATGCCTATTAGGACATGCTGTTTCATGTTTTAAACAACTCTGTGTGAAGGTCTGACAGTTGTAGGCTAATTCTGCAAGTTAAAAATGTTTACTCTGGCTTTGCGTTTGACTTAGGGTCTACTACTGAACTGAGTGATGCTTACCAAGAGTGTAAACAGAAATGCCAAACCATAAAACTGAAGTGTAAGAGTCAATGTCAAAATAAAACACATGCATCCACACACAAAATCTGATTTATCCACCATGATAAAAAATCTTTGAAGGAAAAAAAAAAGCTGAATCAAGCTTCTTGTGATTGTTGTTCACTCATATCTGATATTGGTACTTTTGAGCAGAACTGCAGCTTCAAAAGTCTTTAACCCCACGGCATTTCTATCTTTCAAGTTAACCTGACCATTCAAATGGAGAAAAGAATTTTGTGAGTTTTGGTATTCCTTTCTCCAGCATAAAAGCTGGGGTGATTTTGTAAGGAGTTACATTCTCAAAGTAAGAGTTGGTTTATCAGGTACGTTGAGTGGTCGTTAAACTATTGCTGCAGTATCCTTCCCACTGTGCAGATTTATAGCTGCTGCTGACGGTTTGTCAAACAATTTGATGTGAAGCAGTTCTGACTAATGGCATCACTCTTATTTGAGTCCCTGAGGATTAGTACTGCAGGTCAGCAAAATTATTGTGGATCTCAAGACTCTTGAGAGTGAGAGCCTTTCCCTCATTCATTAGATGGGTCACCATGTCATAGCAGGAGATAGGGTTGGGCAGGCAGGTTCTGCCTTTCCCAGTGCCTGGCTGGGCCTGATCCCCTGCGTGTGCTGTGTGATGGCACTCAATGACCTGAACCATGATCTTCCTGACACCAAAGTCAGGCTGACAGGCCTGTAGTTTCCCAGATCTTCCTGCCCTTCTTCTAGATGGGCATCACATTGGCTACCCAGCCAGCCGTCATCTGGGACTTCCCCATTTCTACACTTCCCCATCAGCCATGTTGATGGGAGCCCTCTTCTGCCTTTTCCATCTGTGCCTCATAGATTTAACTGTTTGGGTGGGATTGCCTGCATGTTTATCAATGTACAGTCCAGAAAACAGTGTTTGCTTTGGGAGCCCTTGGTTTATGTGCTGCTCTTTTGTAATATTTTGAGAGTCTCTCAACAAGAGCTCTGAACAAAACCTTTTCAGATCGAGATGCAATTCTGGAGTTGGATGCAAGACTGAAGGAGCAACGTAAAACAGCAGGGCAGCAGGCTCTGTACTATGCTGGCTTGTTTTTGTGGCATCTTGGTCGTGAGGATAAAGCCCGTGAATATGTTGACAGAATGATCAAAGTTTCTGGTGGTGGAAAAGAGGTAAATGGGTTTTACCTTTCTTTGATGCAAAAGATTTATAGGACCATGCACACTGTGAAGCTAGACTTATGGCATTAATGTTGTTTGGATGTTATCCTGAACTATTTTGTGTTCTAGTACTTTTCCTTCTTAATGTCATAAGTTCATTTGACGCAGCTGAGTAAATTTCCATAATTATTTTTTTTGTTGATTAATATTCATTTTCACTTTGTAAATAATAAATAATGGCTTAATAAATGAAAATAAATCAGTAAATGGAAATAATATGCAGTTATGCCAGTATTGCTACTTGATACCAAGCCTCATAATTCCTAGCAAAAAAATGGGCATAATAGCCTCACTAGAGGGAGACAGCTGCATCTGAAGGCTCAAAAATACCTGGCAGATTAGGGATATAAATTTTCAACTGTTGTTAAAGGCAAAATTTGCCAAGGGTTTTACTGAAATAAGTGTTGCATATTTTGATAAGATGCTTTATTAATTCCTTGTATAGAAGTACAAGACCTGCCTTTCTTTAAAAAAATGCTCAAATACAGAGTTCAGCCAGTTTCCATTGCGTAAAAAAGTCATGACTGTGATTGTTAGCAATTTAAAAATATGTCTCTTCTACTGATCTTTTAGTTTTAAATTCAGAACTCATTTCTTTGGGTTATAAAAGAGCTAGTGATATTTTAAAGTTTAAATTTTTGTTTTGATGGCAATTATAAATTGATTAAATAATTCAGCACTTTATATTTTATTTACTTAAGAGAAATAAATTTCATTCATTACAAGTAATAAGTTCTTCAATGGAAAGACACATTTCACTTTTATAGGTTTGGGTGTTCTTTTAGTAATACTTTTGAGGATTTGAGAAATGTCATGAGTTTTGCCTTACGCATAGAAGTTCTTCTTTTTAATCAGAAAGTAGAAGTAAAACCTCAAGTTTCTCACGTTTTTCAGCACCAGTTTCTCGGTGTCTCATATAAACAAAAACTTTGGAAACATTGTGCTGAAATGTTTGCAGAAAATATTCTGTCTAATGTGATCATGACTGTAAGGACTTGTTCTGGCTGCTGAGCATATTAGACTTGTTTGGTACCACTGGTATTTTTTTTCTAATTCTGTAAGTAAATTTACTATTTGATTAATTTATCTCTGGAATAAATTGCTAAAGTTTTAGGTTATGCTATGGACCGGTTATAATTATGTCTCTGAAGTACTTCAAATAGATGCTCTAAATCCTGCTTATTGTGTCTACTGAAATTTTCTACAACTTAGTTTGCAAATAATTTCAATTTTTATTTTATTAACAGGGATTAATTTTGAAAGCATGGCTTGATCTCACCTGTGGGAAAGAAACTCACATTAAAAAAGCTCTGAAATACTTTGATGAAGCACTGCAGGAAGGCAATGATGTTTTTGCACTGCTTGGTAAAGTAAGTTTTCTTCATTATTTTAACTCTTCCTAAATGTCATATTAGTCTTGCAGAGTGATTAGAGGAATGCTGAGAAGAGTAATACATAATGAGCTTGTCCAAGGAGCAGAGATGCAGCTCAGACCCTATAGCTACTTTAGGGTTCTTTATACACCAATGTAAAAAAAAAGGTATAGTTAAATACAGTCAGTCTAAATGTATATTGCAGTTATGATTTTGCTCTGCACACCAGAAAACATTTCTATTCATGGATTTATATGTATAAAATGAGTTTCAAACCACTTGAAAATGGAAAAATGTGTGGGCTCTTCCTTTTTTGTATGGGAGACTTATGTACATTACAGAATTGCCGTGTGCAAAATGTAATAGTTAAACACTAGTGCGACATTTTAAATATTGTTAGCACTTTTTAAGTTGTCATTAGTCTGTTTCATGTGTTCATTTGTGTTCATATAATCATCAAGTGTTACATTTCATTAAAGAGGTAGCATGAATTGTTTTCTTTACACATTTTCTGTTCCAGAGAATATTATTTTATATCGCAGACATTGTTACTTATTAACATGATGTTTGTTTAGTATTCTAAAGCTAAATGTAGAAAAAATTGTTCAATGAATATTAGAAGACTGAAGTTCTGGAGAGTGTGCACAATGGTGTTTGGTTAGGTGTGTGTGCTTGACTGCATGTGGACCATTGAATTGGATTAAGAATATGTCAAATGTAGTTACTGTAATTAGGTTTTAGACAGACATGAATCTCACTAGACCTTAAGAAATTAACTTTCAGAAGCTACTGTGTTTGATTCATTTCTGTCTTAAAAGGGTGAAATAAAATGGCACACATACAGTCACCTGAAATATGGTAAGTAAATTCAAAACATCAAAGCAAAACAGGATTTAAGTCCTAAATTTATTTATACTTGAATTAATTTAAACCTGTGATACTTGACTGCTGAAGTAGTTTTGTATTTGGAATACTCTGTAAGTTGCATTACAGTTAGAAAATGGTTAATTCTGACAACAACAATATTTGCCTGCTGAGTATGGGTTTTTACACAGTACATACCTCAGGGCTTGAATAAATGATTATCAGTGGGTTGTGTTAATTACCCTAAAATTGTGGGATACTTCATTCAAAGTTATTTGAAACCCAATAAAACAATTTTACTCTTCAGCTACGTCTGTCTTTTTCTTGCTTGCAACTGACCAGGAAGCTGTAAATACTGCAGTTACCTTTGTTACAGGGTGCTGACCTCACACACCAGACTTTACACGTCATCCTATGTTATTTGATTGTTGCAATATGTCTAGTTGTGCTTAATACTGAAGTAAAACTATTACTTCAGGAAAGAGTTTTTTCTCTCTAGCTCTTTTTCCTGGTATCTGTATGAAAGAACTTCTGGATCTTCTCACTTGCGTGAGTGTACAAGCTCTTGATATGGCTTCTCTTCCTTCCATTAGGCACAGTATTTTGAGGTCCGACAGAATTATTCAGGAGCTCTGGAAATTGTGAACCAGATAATTGCAAACTTCCCAAACTTCATTCCTGCTTTCATAAAGAAAATGAAGCTACAACTTGCCTTACAGGACTGGGAGCAGACAATTGAAACAGCACACAGGTTGAGTATGAAGCAGCACACCACTAAATTCTTTTCTTGCCATGTTTATACCCTAAGGGCACTTTAAAACAAAAGTAGATAGGTTTCTATTCATTGCTAATGAATCTGAATTAGTTGCATCCGTTTTTAAAAAATAAATTTCAGGTAAATTACGTTTTATTAGAACCCAGCCTTGCAATTCTGTGAGCATACTACATACACATGAATCTGTTTTGGATGGAAGAAGATCTTTCTTGGCATATGCATGAAATAAGAGCTGTGCTTTTAATGGAGATCCATGATATAAAATGATATACAAATTATTCTATTCCTGTTTTAGGATAAAACAGATGATTGTGCAAGTGTTTGGTTTGGTTTCTATACATTCACCTTTTGTTTGGCTTTAGACTATTGCAGAAAGATCCCCTCAATTTAGAAGCCATAAGAATGGAGGCCCTGCATCATCTGTGCAGGGAAGGAAATATATCTGAGGTGAGTCTTTTTATTAGCAGAATGTTGAGCACAACATAGTGCATGTGGCATCTAGTCCCTACTGAGGATGTCTGCTTTGTGTATTCTTCTCATGTACTTTGGCTGGTCTTGTGTTGCACTGAACTGCAGGAGGAATATTCACCTGTTTGGATTTGAATGGCTGCTCTAGCTTATTGCTGGGGTGTTGTATGTATGCCAAGGGAAAGGTAACCTACATCTTTCAGAGAACAGGTGTCAAGCCAAACAGAAATCTGATCTGCACAGTTAACTGAATCATATTGATTTAATTCATCAAAGTGATCTTTTTTTGTTTAAATGCTCTTACGATAAATTCTTAAGTTATTGCAAGCCTTCCATTATTTTTAAACATTTTATTAATTGAAAAGAGGGAAATAATGAGGTCTTGTAGTGATAGATTTTTTGGAATCAGGCCATATTTGTTACACCTGTGGTTTTTTCATCATTTTTTGACAATTATTGTGAGCTGTAAGCATTCTATGCTATTTTTCCTTCTACTCCCAAGGTCAATTTTCTTGCACAAGGCTACATGCATGCATTTTGTATGTAAGGCACTTGTGCCATTTTTTGGGAGATTATAAAATAGTTGATCTAAATTGTCACAAAAAATTCATTCTATGTTTTTTCTCATTCTGCAAAAATACTGGTATAATTTAAGTGGCAAATTAGCCAAAAATAAAATGTTTTCATTGTGTTGTAGGTGTTTTCAAGTTCTAGAAGAAAAGATTTTATGCTGTTTAATTAATTTTCAATTATTGCATAGAACTCAGTCATTAGTCTGCCTGTAATCAAATTTAAGTCTTATGCACAATCATGGGAAATATGGTGAAGTAGTGAGAATTGCTGACTCCAGTAAAGCCATCCAGGAAGGAACCTTGCTGGACATAGTAGAGTGTTAACTAAAGATTCTGGGGTAAAATGTCACGTGTAACTAAGAGCCATTTCTAGGGAAAAATTTCAAGTCCTGTTAGATTTCACATTTCAGGTGCCTGCATCTAAAATCATATCACAAAATCTGTAACCTCATCATTGTATGCCCAGAAAATCCCCTTAGGTGTTTTGAAAAACTAACATTAAATATCTGAGCACTTGGGAGTGCTTTGCTTTTGAGCGTGCCTGTCTGTATCACACTGAAGCCCAAACAGCATTCACAGAGCAGATTCCTCAGACTGTCTTGCTTTGTGGGACTCCTCTGTTATATCAAATTTAGCTCAAGCCTTTCACCTTTTTAGAGCAGGGATGAAGGACACATGGTCCGCTTTGTTGTCACTTAACTATTCCAAACTATTGTCTTAGGAATTCTCAAGTCTGACTCCTTGCCCTGAAAACCTCTGAATTTACATTTCAGGGAATTAGTGCATACTAAAAATGTGAGTAGCTTTTAGTGATAACTGTTTGATTGTCCTAATTTGTTAATTCTTTCTGTTACTTAATGTATTCTTCCTTTTTCTCCAAGGCTTCAGCACGACTGGGAGACCTCATAAAAGCACTGGATAGATTAGAACCACGTAATTCTGAACTATTCTGTAAAATGGCTTTAGCTTTCAGTAGAACAGTGAGTATGCTTGTTTTTTTTCTTTAAGCAGCATACAGCTATCTTTATGTCCTGGTTTTGTTCTGGTTTTGGTAGGTAGATATTATATATCTACTAAAAAGTAGAAAATTGTGGACAGTTGAAATAGATTACCTTGTTTAGCCTTGGTAACCACATTTTTCAAGCCATATATTCAACACTAATTACAGTGATTAAACCATCTCATTTTAAAAATGGTTTTACTGTTTGGTTTTAAGAGAGAAACAGTGAAAATACACTCAAATGTCCACTAACCATATTCTTACTGATTTACTGTCAGGAAACTGACAAGGTTAATCACATAGTCTTGAAAATTAGTTTCTTTAATCTCTGTATTAATCAAACATTGCTGTAAGGAAGCATTCAGAGCAACTATTTCTTATTGTATGGTATTGTATATTTATGTTTGGATCCATCCCACTTTCATGTTACAGTTTTTGTGGAATTACTACAGATGAATTTATTCTTACATGAGATGTTATTGTCTCAACTGATCTGGCTATATTCCATCTGTTTGTCTAACTGAATCTGAAAACTAAGAAAAGCTTAAGGCTTAATGGTTGTTCTTCCCATTAGTGTGGCCGGAACCAGCTCATCCTTCAACACACACAAACCTTAGTAGAAAGAGCATTTGATTTGGCATCTGACAATGCAGAATTTGCTACTGAACTTGGCTACCAAATGATTTTACAAGGGAAAGTGAAAGAAGCTCTAAAATGGTACAAGACTGCTATGACACTTGATGAAACAAGTGTTTCTGCACTAACTGGTAAGGTCACACTCTTCCTTTTGAGTTTCACTAGACAATGCTTTCTTGATCAAATTTTCCTTTTACTGGTACTAGGAAAATCTAGAACTATAGAACAGGAGCACCGGGTTATATTTTCAGATTCATTATGAGCTTTCTTCCTCGTAGCAACAGCGTCTCCTTACTGGATATGTGTTTTGGTCTTCCATTTTGAAAAATGAATCTTTTCTGTTCTAAATTAGAGCTCTCAAAGTAATAGTAGGAACAGACATTTTGCTGTATTTTGCTTATTTTTAAATATTATTTCTGTAGTGCTAGGAACTAGAGAACTCTTAGGCACTACAAAAATAAGAAAATCAAGGGCTTGATAGAACAAGCTGTCCATATCCTCATTTGTGTCAAAATTAGATTGAGAACCATAATCAAATC
The DNA here is from genome assembly GCA_025920805.1 of Petroica traversi. Classification (NCBI taxonomy): domain Eukaryota; kingdom Metazoa; phylum Chordata; class Aves; order Passeriformes; family Petroicidae; genus Petroica; species Petroica traversi. The sequence continues at coordinate 1,925,963 of JAHLSL010000067.1, forward strand.
AAAGCATTATACTTTGGATGTATGTGTCACATCCAGAGAAACCCCACTGATAATAAGTCCCATTTGTGTCAAGAAAATGGAGTGTAAATACGCCATGTTTGCTTGACAGATTTTTTTCCTGTACTTTTTTTCTCCTTGGCTATGCCATGGCTTTAAACAGTATTAAAAATTTAGATGGCAGGAGTGGTTTGTGATTAAGATTATTTTCCTTCTTGGACTTTCCTGAGTTTAGAAGCCAGACTTTGTGGTACTTCTGCTTGGTGTAGAACCAGTTTAAGAGCTCCCATTTCAAACTGCTTTATTGCATATTAAATAGCATAATAATTAATTTGTATCGATCGTGTATCATCTACTCTAGATTTTTCTGAGTATGTAAAATTTGCACTACCGTAAGTCTTGATCCATTCTTTCTTTTCATGTCATTGCTTTCTGACGAGGTTGAGGAGAGAAAAAGTTCTGGAAAATAAAGGATGTGCTTGACTAGGAAGATGAATTTGCAATAAAGTCTTTCCATGTGTTCCAGGAATTATCCGTTGTCAGCTAATACAAGGGCAGTTAGAAGATGCAGAGCAGCAGTTGGAGTTTCTTAATGAAATTCAACAGTCCATTGGGAAATCTGGGGTAGGAGACATCTTCACTGAGATACTTTGATTACAATCTGAACTGTGGCCTTCTAACTATTACACATTCTGTATTTCATTCACTTGAGTAGAGCATTCTTAATGGAGTACTGTTAAGTCCAAATTTCAGTTTTTCTTCCTATTAAAGTTAATGTGTTGCTTAACTTTGCAACACCAGGCTGTTTGCTTGCAGAGCAAAAACAGCATCACTTTCTAGCTGTGTTTTTTCTCTGAAAGTAAGTTTGAAATGTCAGGGAACAGACAAATTAATTATTTTCAGGATTTTGTGATCAGACAAATAAAAAGGTTCTTGCACAAATAAAAGGAATGAATTGGTAGAATAATCATCAAGTGTCCTTTACAACATGCTAAATGTCTTAGAGTATCCCTAAATATAAAGAAGTGGCTAGCATTAATAATTATGTAGTATTGTATAAGTAACAGATGAATGTATCTGGAATATGCAGAATGTTTGGGGTTTTGTGTTTGTTTTTTCTTTTCTGTAGGAATTATCTTTCCTGCATGCAGTCCTAGCTATGAAAAAACGTAAGAGACAAGAAGAAGTTTTTGCTTTGTTGAATGATGTTCTGGATACTCACTTTTCATCTTTGCATGGATTTCCTCTTGGTGTGGAATATTTTGAAAAACTAAACCCTGATTTCTTGCTAGAAATTATTAGAGAATATCTTAAATTTTGTCCAGCACAGGTAAGCAGCTGTAGATCACATCTGTCTGAGAATGGGAATTTTCCATTTTGAGAACTTTTAATCATGAACCAAAAAAATAGAAAATTTTCCCTTTTAAAATGTGAATTCATTTGAAGTAAGAGTATGTTTAGAGATATTACGCCACTGTTTAGTCAAAGTAATGATAAAAATACAACTTTTGTGATATGAGCAAGTGTCAGAATGACACCTGAGGAAACTTGGGATATTTATTCAGTGCACTCTGTGTGTAGTTGCACACTCTTAATATCTCTTAGGAAACTGTAACAATACAGTGAATAAAGCTATCTCATTATAAAACTAGGATGTTCATGCTGACCACCCTATTCATGAAATATTTTTGTTGGCTTCGGATATCTTTTCAATATATATACATTATTTCTTTTGTGTGTTGGTAAAAATCAGTGGAATACTCCTTTTTGTATTTTTATTACTGTTGTTAATTCCAGAAAAATCTCACTTGCTTTGGTGGCTTAATTTTCTGTGATTGAATTTGATTTGAATAGTTTTGGCAACAAAGGCATGTAGAACTTAATAAATTGAATGGGGATCTGACATATTTAAAACAGAAAAAACACATTTAAAGTTTTTTTAAATAGTGTCTTCTTTAAATAGATTATTATTCTGAACTATCGGGAGCTTCTGTTACTCTGTTATTATTTCTAGCCTAATTTTAGAACCTTTCCATAAATATTTTTATGTAGAGTTTTAAAATCTTAACAGGAGAACAAGTAGCTTTCCGCTGTTATGAACTGCCTTGCCATCTATAAGAAAATGATAATGTTTGAAAGCCTGAAACATCAGTAGCAGAGACATTTTCATGTCACAGATGGTGACGATAAGCAATGTCATTCTACAAGGTTGTGCTCTTATCTGAAGACTTCCCTGGGATACTTTCCAGAAGTCCTGAGTAGCAGTGATGGTTTTTAATTTGGAATTAAAACTGCTTTTCTGAGTTGTTGTCCATAGAAAGATTTTTAGAAGAAAAAATAGGCTTTTCCTGAAGTTTCCTTTATCTCTTCATTGCAAAAAGGATTGAAAGTGAGGAATTAGCTCTGCGGTGAAGCCTTCCATTTTGGTTTTGGAGATCCCTGCTTCTATTTGTGAACAGAATGATCCTTAAGTTGCCTTTTCCTTTTTTAATGTATAAACCAATTAGCAAGTAGATAAAGTAATAGAGGGAAATGAATAATGTTTCTGATAAAGAGCAACTAAAACATGGCATTTTGTACTAGCAGTTTGCTTGAAAGTAACTATTTTCAGCTATTACTTTCAGTTTGTTGCTAGCAGTATGGATATGTTCTGTGGTGTGGGATGAGGGCAGGCATGACAGGACCAGAACCATTTCTTTTCAACCTTCTCATCATTCATTCAAACTTCATCTTTCTTGAAATTTATGGTGCTGCTCTGTTGGGTGAGTTGGCCTCGTAATTCAGAATGTTTAACCAAATGTTTATGGCCTGACTGTTCTGCTTATGCCAGGCCTGAATTGTTTTATCATCCTTGAAGTCTCTGAGACTGTCTTGTGTTCCTGCTGATATCAGGAAGTTGCTCCCTTAAATTTCAAACATTTTTTTATATTTCTTCACAATGACAGGTGCTTGAACTGAAGGAAATAGCAGTGGTTTGCTAATGCTCATTTGAGTTTAAAGTGAAGCTCAGACTTAAAATGAAATCTAAATCTAAAACGTGTTGGCTCAAATATTGGTTTTTGTTATTTTGTTTGGGTTCTTTTTGTATTACTTACTTGTTTTTTTTTGCTCCTAGCCTCCAAGTCCTGGGCAGTCTCCCTCACCACTTCTCAAGCACTGTGCCTCAGTTCTTGAAACTGTTGTAAAAACTGTGCCTGCTCTTCAACAAGCTGTCTTTTTAATTGCAAAAGTGAAGTACTTGTCAGGTAATAGTTATATGAATGGTTAGTTAACTGCCTTTTTAGTTTATTTAATGTAAAATATTAATTTCACCTTGTAAATAATGATGAATATTTTTCTTCATAGTAACACTATGTTACTGCTAAGTGAAGAACATTTGCACTTCACTCTTTTTATCCTTTATATGAGAGTATCTTAATTGTACAGACATATAAATATAGTATTTTTTTATCTACTGTTTCCCAAAAAGTTGATTTATTGAATGATATACAGATGGAGCAATGGAAAAAATGTCATACCTTTGACCTGCTATTGATTTTTGTGACATAACCTTATAATACTTTGTACATGAGTTTATTCACTAGGTGCTGACATTTAAATTTTAAAAATTCCTGAATAAAAATGCTATGTATTTAACTTATGTATTTCATATCGACTGCTTTTTCACTTTCCTTTCCTTTCTCCACTTCTTAGGGGATATTGAAGCAGCCCATAGTAATCTACATTTCTGTCTGGAAAGAAACCCTTCTTACGCAGATGCACACTTACTGATGGCCCAGGTGTATTTGGCTCAAAACAATACCAAACTATGTTCTCAGTCCTTGGAACTTTGTCTAGGCTGTAATTTTGAGGTAAGTTGAACAAAAGAATGAAATAATTTTATTCAGTCAGTCGTCTGAAGTTGTTTTTGTGTATAATAATTTTCAACTGAACTTTTCATGACTCTTCCACTACAAATTTAATGTCTAAATGTTTATATGAATGTCAATATTTATCAAAGAAGTAACCATGAGGGCAAGGGTAACACCTCACAAGTTACACTTCAAAAGTCTTATACATTGCAGGATGGGATTTTTGATTTGGTGGCATGAGTGGAACTTTATGTAGGATTAGCAGAGAGTTGGGAACACTGTACACGCTCACACACCACAGATTAGGTCTGAGTTGTGCCCAAGTGTCTTGAGACCACTTAGCTGAAAACTACCATTTCTCTGCAAGCATGTCCCATCTTGGTTTCTTCCTCCAAGTGATACAAGAAAGCTGAAGATTAATATCTAATTAGGTACCTAGTTGAGGCCCTTGCCATTTCACGGAGCCATATTTCCCTAATACACTTTTTGTTTCTTGTGAAGTGGGTTTTAGAAAGGTGAAGAATGGCATGCAGGACTTGTGCCAAATAATAATTATATACTTCCTTAATTAATAGCCTGGTGAAGTGTGCACTCATAAGTGTGGGAGACACTCAGAATACCTCAAAATTCAGTCTAGTTTAAAATAAAGCGGCAGTTAATTTTGTTTTATCCCAAAGTCTCGTTCTGTGTTTTTCTTTCTAATTAAAAACTTACTAAATTACTAGTTTGCATACTCTGAAAACTCTTATATTTTCATAAGTAAATTTCTGAAATTGATTTTGTGTATATTTGGAGGAAAAAAGAAACCAAAGTCAAAATAATAATAAAAAAATCTTGCAAGGGGTTGGAATACTTTGCATCAAGTAAAATTTGAAAACTCTAACATTTTTTTTAGGTGAGAGAACATCCTGTATATCACTTAATTAAGGCCCAAACCCAGAAGAAGGTGGGAGAAATATCAGAAGCTATTAAAACCTTGCAGATGGCAAGGAATTTGCCTGGAATGAGAAAACCTACAGTTTCCTCAAAAACAAAAGGAAAAAGTATTGAAATTGATGCAAGTGATCGTGTGTCTGTGTTCCTAGAGTTGGTAGAAGCTCATCGTTTGAATGGAGAACCGGTAAGGTGGCAAACCTGCTGAAATTCAAAACACACCTGGAAACAATTCCCTCTTCCCATTCCCATTTCTGTTAGTTCAGAATAGAAAACCATCACTTCTTTAACCAAGAGGATTTGCTTAGTAAAAATTCCAGCGTGTGAATATCAGATTTGAGAACTTAAATACCTTAAATTGTACAGGAGAAAAAAAAAAAAAACCTCCTTGCAGGTGCTCAGTTTTGAGACTACAAAAAACTGTTTCTTACTGTTGATACTCATTTGCTGGGATGTAGATCATTGTCAGCAGCTTTTAGCAGCATCCCCACTATCAGCTGTGTCTGGATAAGCAATAGGACCCTACACATGTATAAGAATGTAAAGAAGCCATATAGTCCTGTGGTTTCTCCTGCTCAAAGCAGGCCCTGGCAGAGCAAGGTGCTAAGACAATCTCTGGCTGAAGTTTGAGCATGTACCTGTATATATGCAACGCAAATGTAATTTTCTCTGCTAAATCTTTTTCTAATAGTCTGTATAACAGGAATTTTATTTTAAAAATCAAAAACACTATAGCAAAACAAGTGGATATTATGGTTTGGGTTTTTTTTGTGGTTTTTCGGTGGTTTGCATAGTGCCCATAAATGCTTTTGATATATTTATTTTTGGCTGTTCAGCGACAGGAACTAAATTAATTGTATTGATTTTATTATTTGCAGCATGAAGCCGCTATAGTCATCCAAGATGCCATTAATGAATTTTCTGGAACTCCTGAGGAGATAAGAGTTGTGATTGCAAATGCAGATCTGGCAATTGCTCAAGGAGATGTGGAACATGCCTTGACTATGCTCCGAAATATTACACCTGAACAGCCTTACTTTGTACAAGCTAAAGAAAAAATGGCAGATATTTATCTTCAGTATAGGAAAGATAAGAAGTTATATGCTGCCTGCTATAGGTAAAAGTTTGTGGTGTGCATAAATACTTTCCTAGATGTTTACTGATAGCATGGTGAACTCATTTTTTCTTTCTACTGCAATAAGTGAGCAATATTTAGTGATGTGAATTCATTTCAGTAAATACAGTAACTTTTAAAACAAAAATTGGAAGTCTCATTTTGAAAAGCTATTTCAGATTTTTTTTATGGCTTAATTTCAGAAATAAAAACTAAAATCTGCAGAGGATAAAATTGTTGTGCCCTTCTCTTATTTAGATACCAGTATTGAGATGTTAAATATTGAGCAAGGTTTTTTCTTCTTTTTCCAGTGACCTTGTAGAAAAACTGCCAAGTGCTCATACTTTACTTCTTCTTGGTGATGCATACATGAATATTCAAGAGGTAAATGCTTACTAGAGATGAATTGAATATTTGAGTCAATTGTTGACTTTCTGTAGTTGAAACATTGTGGCATGCTGACTCCAATTGATTGATATTTTTCAAACAGAAACTGCTTTAAGATGTAAAACAATAAATATTGACTACGAGTAGCTGCTTAAATTAAAAACTGTTGAAATTACGTTTCTTCTAAAAGCTTACTTGGTGAAAGTCAAGGAGGGAGTGTTTGCTTGAAGAACACTGCCTCATAAGACTAACAGATAACTAGAGTGACAGCTAAATTAAAATCACAAAGGTGCTGGAGATATTTAGAATAGCGTTCTGAAACTTAAAATAATTCTAGGTAACTTAGTTCTCATGACGATGGCTTTTCTTAAATTTTTTAATTATATAGTTCCTATACATTCTTTGCATCCTTTGCTTTCTTGTAGAACTGCAAGTGCTATTTAGAATTGGCAGAAGTCAGTGCAGTCAAGTGGACATAGGAATTTGAAGGCTACGTGTTTAAATTCATATGTTAAAAAAATAGCGTTAGGACATGCAGCTGATAGTTTAGATTATTAGTTTGGAGAGCTGTAGAAGATTAATGCTTGCTTTCATATTAATGTTTGTGTGTAGTTTTCTTCTTAATGAAGAATTGTCACACAAAGTAGAATTTGTTTAATCTGCTGTAATGTGGCTAGATGAGAAAAACAGATCCAGCACTGATACACATGCCTTTCTGTTAGCTAGTGAAGACAGTAGTAGAGAAATTGCAGTGAAAAAAGAATGAGGTTTATTCAAACTCATTTGTTTGCCAAGTTCTTTCCAAATTTTGTTTTAGTATGAAAATGTTAATTTACATGGGCTTTATACTTCCTGCAGTTCTATAGTAGCCATTCTTCTCTCAGAAGTATTGTAGCTTTTGAATCAGTAGTTCTTGGCAGTCATTCCAGTTGTTACCAGATTTTGTTTTCTTCATACATCTTTTATCTTAATATTTGACTCACATGTGTTTATATTTTTCTGTTTAAGCCTGATGAAGCCATAGAAGTCTATGAACAGGCCTTGAAGAAAAATCCAAAAGATCCATCTTTAGCAAGTAAAATTGGAAAAGCCCTAATCAAAACACATAACTACTCAAAGGTATTCTATAAGTACTGTATTTGGTTAGTTGAGTATTGTATCAACATGTGGGCTTTGCCTTGGGTACAATTATTATATTTCAGAGTGCTAAACCAGACATTTTTTCCTGAAAGTAAGTTTGTAGATTCCCTTCAGATCATCTGGCCAAAGGCACAGCTGGTAGATCCACCCATTGGTGGCTTCAAATCTGTTGAACTGTAGTTCTGATGACTTGCAGTGGATTTGGGCCTACACTCAAACCCATGTTTTATTACTTCTCCATTGCAAAGAAGAAAACTCTAAGCAACATGTCATTAAATAGCTAAGTAACAAGGTTGTTGTCTTTAAGATTTGTCTTTAAATTATACACACATTTTTGCTTCTTTCTTCAAGGCAATCGGTTATTATGAGGCTGCAGTGGTAAATGGTCAACAGAACTTCCTTTGCTATGATTTGGCTGAGCTTTTAATGAAACTGAAGCAGTATGAACGGGCAGAAGAAGTACTTCAGCAAGCTTTAGATCATGAGCCTGGTAGGACTGTTATTAATTCACAGGAAAACATACCATTTCTACTGTTGCTTGTGATTTCTGCATGTCTCTAAGGAATAAATGAGTTCACGTGCACTTTTTTTGCAGTGGTTTAATTACATTTGTTAACTTCTGTGGCTGTCTGAATAGAGAAGCAGTATTATTTGTAGTTCATTCTGTGAAGTTTTTTTTATGTCACTGTATCACTTTCATGCTTTGCTGGAGCATGTTGGTTTTCCATCTTGTTTACTTCTTACTGAAAAAGTCCTCTGATTTAACATTGTATTCGTGTCCTAGTTAAGCCTTTGATTATTCTACTGCTAAAATAATTAGCAGTAAATACAGTTTGCCCCATTTACTTTAAAATCTTACCTTCTGTCTTAAAATGAAGCAAAAAGTCTTTTTTAAATGTCTTTTCTCTATGTCTTTTCATACACATACATTCTCTACATGAAAAATGGTTTTTTTTGGCTGATTGGGAAAATTATTGAATAATTCAATAATTTTTTAATGGAAATGCTAGAATATCCTATGTAGAAAAGGAGAAGAATTATAGGAAATATACTGAAGGGAATGGTCTTTCATGGTTAACTACACAGTCTGATCTCTGATTTTGAATATCATGTCACAATTACAGCACCTTGAAGACCAGTTTGCTGATAGAATGTAGCTCTAGATAATTCTTAATTTTAATAAAGATAGAAAATTTTTGGTGGCTTCTGTAATTTAAAGTAGAACTGTGCTCAAGATACTGCCTTTTCAATAGATCAAAATAAATATAAGTCAGGGAAGACTTCTATTCTTCAAATACTAATTTATGCATTTTAACAACTATTCAAAAGCAACCTGCTGCTTTTTAAGTAGATACTGAAATATTTAGTTAAAATAAGTCTGTGTTCATGTCGGTTCCAGACTCTAGCAAAACAAACATAGTTTGAGGTCTGGCTAGAAATTTTGTCAAACAGTCTCATGCTTTTTGCATGTAGAGTAGCACATTTTATCAATTTGGACATATTTCATTGACTTTGAGGAGGATTTAGACAGGAAATGTCAGGATTTGCTTTGTTTCCTGTCTGCTTACATCAAAATATTTTCTCTCATATTTCTGAAAATGCAAATAGACCAGACAGTCAAATTTTTTCTTATTCCCTTTGCGTCTTTCAATGTCTTTGGCCTTAAATCTCACTTTGTTAGTAGTCTGTAATGTTTACTCTGCTCACCACCGACATACTCTGCCCCCAGCAACACACCAAGTCAGATCACAATTCTAAATAAGTAAGATGGAGCTGGGAATTTTTCATGTAAGCTCTTGCCTGGAGTATGGGATGAACCTCTTCTTTCTTTGGCTTTACTGGGATCAGTTCCCTCAAGAATAATGTTTGTTTAATATAATTTTTACAGTTAATGAATTGTCTTCTCTGATGGAAAATGTACGTTACCAGGTACTTCTGGCAAAAATTTACAGCAAAATGGAGAAGATTGATGCAGCTATTGCTTCATTACAACAGGTAAAGAGGAAAACCAAAATTACCTGTGAAAACTCCCAGTGTCCTCATGTTTACCCCTGGTTTCACTTTCATCCATATTCTAACCATAATATTTTTGTGAATGTGGAAAATGAGTGTATGCTGGGGATAGAGCACCAGTGACTGCTGCGAAATACAAGTACATAAGGTGTTACACAGTCTAAGCTTTTTGCAAGCAATGGTATCTGAATTTCAGATCAAAATGCAGGCTTTTACTGTAAGCCTGCAGTCTTACTTTGCCTTCTTTTGTGTGTGGAGTATAGTTTTAGCATATCAGGTGAAAATTAAATTGGCCATGAGGGCAGCTAGATTACATATCTTTAGCTCAGCATTGAAAACCATTCATAGATCAAAATGGAACAGCTTTCAATGGCTACCTCTTTGTTGTACTGCTAAACAGCAGTATTAGTATTAAATAGCAGTAATAAGATCTGTTCATTCTGCAGTTCAGTGTTATCCCTCAGACTGGGGCTTGAAAGAATAAAGTTGAAAACTAGAGGTTTCATCCTGTAGAAAATGCTTTCTCAACAAAAACTTTGAGCAAGAAGTATGGTCAGTACATTCTGTTTCATTATATCTCCATTCTGTGAAAGTGGAGGTAACAGAAATGGTAAGCCTTGATAGGATCTTCTGACCAGCAAGAAAAGTCTGCAGATTGGTTAGAAAGGTAATTGTATGTAAGAGTTTAAATACCGATATTGGTAGGGTTTATCTTCGTTAAATTCGTATTCCTTTTTTCCTTATAATGTACTTTTTTCTTTCTCAAATTTGACTTTTTTCCCCCCCAATTCTCCAATTCTTTAGTAAAATTCCCCCTAAGCAGCTTCCTTCTCTTACTCTTTTCTTTACTTCTTGAATTTTTCCAGGTTTCTCACTATATCACATTTCAAAAAACTTTCTCTGTCCTTTTGGATTTTTTTGTTGTTTTTACTATTGCTCTCAAAGCTGTCCTTCCTTGTACCCATTCTCTTTGAAATATTTTCCTTTTCCTTTTGATGCCACATTCATTTACACAAAAACACCTGCATTTTGATATCAGCAGGACTAACTGCTTGGTCATGTTACTGTATATTAAATAAGTTTCTTGCCTTGGTTTTCAGTGAGGTGTTAGAAGTTCTTCCCAGATAATGTGTTTTAGTCCTAACTCCCTGCTATGCACAATAGTAGGGGTGTAAGAAACTGAATAATGTTATTGTTTCCTTCCCTTAAAAAACCCAAGTATACTGTTTTATAGGAGATAAATGAAATGAATTCCTTTGATTTTTGTGTGCTCACTGCTTTCCCCACTGCAGGCCCGGGAGTTCCAAGGCAGAGTGCTTAAACGGGCTCAAGTGGAGCAGCTGGATGCAGTTCCTGCACAGAAACAGTTGGCGGCCGAGATTTGTGCTGACATTGCAAAACATTCGACAGCCCAGCGAAACTATGAAAAAGCAATTAAATTTTACAAAGAAGCCCTTGTTCACTGTGAAACCAATAACAAGGTCAGTTCTCCCCCTGACTATTTTGCATTGTTTTTCCATTCAGTTTTCAAATGTAGCAAAACATTTTTCCAGTTATCCACAGAATAGAATAATTTGCAATTTATTTCTGCTTCACAATCTACATAGAACCTTGAACTTTCTCCCCTTCATTGCTTATCATGATAGGATAGATGCATGTACTGCTAACTTCTGTCTCTTACACAAGCTCCTGACTCATGTGCTACCCGTGTGCACTCACAGTGAGCCTCTCTTCAGGTACCAGTAATGATGGCAATTGTTTCAATCTTGCTTGGTGCCTGTCCCCTGAAATGAACTCCCAGTGATTTTGGTCAGTATAGACAATTTCTGTCTTTCCTGTGTCTACTTTAGCAGTTTTAGACTTTTGTCTATACTTGGTAGGTTTCTGATTTTATTCACAAAATGTTGCTCTTCTTGGGCAGGATTATTGTACTGCTTCTCCCTTCTCTGCACAGTCTCTTTCCCACAGGTTGATGAATACCAGTAAAGTTGGATTTATTTTTGTCCTCGTGGGATTTGGAGATAAGAGAGGTAGAAGCAAAAGTCTAAGAAATCTATAATTACAATGAGCACATAAATTAAGTGTCAATTTTAGTGAAGTTTTTTTTCTTAAAAATAAATTAATACAATTTTTGTACCTTTGCCATGATTTTCTATCATAATTGTGTTATCTACTTGGGTGTATGTGAAGACTTCCTATTTTGATGCTTGTTATTGAACAGCTGTCACATGCATGAGCTGCTAAATATATCAGTTTTAATATTTGAACTTGAGTTCAATGGTCTGTAATGGGACTTCAGCTTTAAGAATGTATGCGGGTGTACATTTGAGTTTGTCAATATTTACTCTGTGGTGGCTTCTCAGAAATGGATTCATGCAGTCTTAATGTGGTGGGTTGGAAATGCAAATAAGAAAATAGTTTCTTCTGGAACTTACTTGTGCTCCAGAATGAGCACAAATGAGGCATTCTTTTTCAATACATTTAAAACTACTTTCACATACATTTTTCCAGGAACATTATTAATTCCAAAATACTAGTGTCTTCAGAGCAATGCTATCTGAGCAGCCCTGTTTTTAATTTACCTTCAGAATATCCCTCAGGAGAAGAAAAGTTTTGTCTGTTTTATAAAGTGAGAGAATGAAAATGGATTATATTAATTGACCTAGAGCCCACAGGAAGCAACAGAGAAGGCTCTCTCTTTAGTAGAGATACAATTTTAATATCAGGTTGATACTCAGAACTGAACCAACTTTCTTCATCTTTGAATTACATACAGTTAAATATTGTAATATACAGGCAATGTTGGAACTTGCACGTTTGTATCTTGCACAAGATGATACTGATGCCTGTCAACATCAGTGTTCCTTACTGCTGAAGAATGACCAAGATAATGAAGCAGCAACCATGGTATGTGCTTTTATACTAATCTTGCAACAATGGTTTCTGAAGTTTGTGTGCCTGCAATATCATATATTCATAAAGCACTACTTTTAAGAAAGCCTACAGTTTGTAATTTCAAAACAAATTGTGAAAAATCCATGACAACAAAATGTTTTTCTGTTTATGTCAGCTGATGTTTCGATATGGAGTTTCTAGCAATTACAGCCGTTGCTCTATCTCAATATAAAACATGTCTTTTGAAACAGAGGAAAAAGTAGTAGTAGCAGTAAGATTGGCTGAAGTATGGCTCCATGCATGTTCTATTGGTAATTGATAAATGCTCAAGGAAGAAGCTATTTTTCCAGCACAGTAATACTAAAATATTTTTTTAAAGTGCTAGAAGAAAAGAACTATGTACTTAAGGTAATTTTACAGCCTCATGCAACCTTAGGTAATCATATTCCTACTTAACAAGATTTAATCACAGCTGCAGGTTCTCTGTCCAGGACTTGTATATTTCTTGGCCTAAATGACAGCTGAATACATTGAGCAACTTTTGATGTAACACACTAGGAGCAAAATTATTTTAAGATGGGAATAATTTATTTTCTCATAGCAGTCTAACATCTGAAATTCATTCTAGTATGGTGTCTGAACAGAAATAATAGCACTCTTGAAATATGTTATTAAATCTATTCTATATCAGCTAACTATCAGTGGAGAGAAACTGAAATGAAATAACTTATTTCACCTTCCCTGCTGAAGTGAGCTGTCATCTTTCTTTTTCCCTAACTGTAATCTAACTTTGCTTTTCTATGTGCTTAACCTTGAGTTATGGGAAATAAAATTAGGAGTAAATCTATGCAATGGTGAAAAAAACATATTTGAAAGATAATTCAGACTGCTTAATTTCCTTTTAATTTTCACCTTATGTGAAAAGGTGTTCCTGTACTTGTTTGTTATTCCTGTGTGTGTTGTGTGTAGTGTGTGTTTCCCAGAGAGTAATAAAAAGTCCAGCTGATTTTACTTCTTGCGCAGCTCCTGCAGCACTATAAAGCTATAATTTCAGCTCTCCACTTCACATAACCAGAGTTTATTTTTTATAACTTTTATTTTACATTTTCCCAATTTATAATATCTTGTTTTGTTTTCTCTAAATTGTTCAATACTGTAGATGATGGCTGATCTCATGTTCAGGAAGCAAGATTACGAACAAGCTGTTTTTCATTTCCAGCAGCTCCTGGAACGCAAGCCAGGTGAATATTTAGTAGTGATACTTTTAATTTGTTCTGATATATAGTTTAAACAAGAGAGATGAATAAATAGCTCAAAAATAATATTTGCTTGATTAAAAAGAAATGTGTTATTTATAATAGATACTAAAGCAAAGACCGTTAGTGTATGTAAAAACAAAGATATTGTAGGGGAATATGAGAAAATTATTTCTCGTAGATAAAGTAATTTACTTTGCTGCAATGTAATGTACATAGTTTACCTTAAGCCAAATACAAATAGGGTGTTACTTACTTGTTCACTGTAAAGCACTTTCTTTTGTATTAAAAATGTCAAGTGCATGAATGCAAAGGTAAAATTTTATTTCAGGACTAATAAAGGAAACTTGTCTTTGACAGAATTAAGTTTTTTTAGCACTTTTGAAGTTGGGACCAGAGACAAAGCTACTAAAATCAATTAAAATTTTACTATAGTGAATGTAAAGCTTTCTAATGGACTTTGAAGGAAGTCACAGGAGTGCAGCAAATGGTTTTGAGTGCTTTTGAAAGTGAAGTACAATTATACTTCTATAAAAAATTCTGTAAGGATATTGCAAGTATCACTTGACATCTTCATTCTTGTATCTCAGGCTACTATGTAATATGCCTTAGATATGAAATCATATCTTATTTTTATATGTGAAAAAATTAAGGCAGACTATCTTTTAACTTGTTCATATAGCAAAAAAATAGAATTACAGTGTCATAATTATTTGTATATTTAGATAACTATGCAACCCTCTCACGATTAATTGATCTGTTAAGAAGAGCTGGGAAATTAGAAGAAGTCCCAAGATTCCTTTTAATGGCTGAAAAACATTCTTCCCGAACAAAGCTTGAACCAGGATTTCACTACTGCAAAGGACTGTATCTTTGGTACTTCCAATTAATATGTATTTGACTGTGTACTGTGTATTAAACTAATTTTCTTGTCCTCCATTATCATTTAAAGCTGCTGTGTTGATTTAATTAAGGTGTCATTTAAGGAAAGGTCTCAGATTCTCTGAACATCTCAGGGTATTCTTCCAGGTTCAATCATGTAATGCTATTTATCTTCTCATTTTAGAACTTGTCAGACTATTTTTAATTTGCAGAAGCAAGTTCCTTGCCAGTAGTATGCTTGCTGTCCAAACTTTGCAGTATCAGTGTGTGCAAGTGGGTCATCTGTTCTATAACACTTGGGTTTCTTGGGATTTGGGTGTAATTTGGAACAGACAATTTTCCTTGCCTGGCTTTAAATATTTGAATTATCCATGTAGGTACACGGGGGAACCAAACGATGCTCTGCGGCATTTTAATAAAGCTCGAAAGGACAGTGACTGGGGACAGAATGCAGTCTACAACATGATTGAAATCTGTTTGAACCCAGATAATGAAACTGTGGGTGGAGAAGTATTTGAAAATCTCGATGCTGACATAGGGTAGGTGAATTAAATAAATATTGCTTGGGTTATTCTGTCGTCTCCTTCTTGTGCTGCCCCTTGACAATGTGCCTTAATTTAAATTGCTAGAACTTTGAGATCATCTAATGCTTTGAGTATTCTGTGTCATGAGAGAGACCTTTCTATACTGTAATAAGTGAGTGTCAAGCAGATAGTATATATTTTCTCTGAAATGCTGGTCACTTGCAGTGTTACAAGCATCTTGTTGGGCTGGAATTGCTGATGTTGAAGAGAATCAATGTAGAATGCCTGTGTAACAGAGCTATTTTTCTAAGAAATGGCATGTCTTTAGCACAGAAGCAGTTCTAACTTGTAATTAATTAGGTGTGTATTAAAAAAAAAGCTTTTATGAACATTTTCTTTCTGATAATAGTAATTCAACAGAGAAGCAGGAGTCTGTGCAGTTGGCTGTAAGAACAGCAGGAAACCTGCTCAAGGAGCTCAAGCCTCAAACCATTCAGGGTCACATCCAACTGAGAATCTTGGAGAATTATTGTCTCATGGCAACCAAACAAAAATCAAGTGTTGAACAAGCACTGAACACATTCACAGAAATAGTTGTGGCTGAGGTTAGTAACCTGTCTCATTTCCCCTCTCTTCCCTTTCACACTTACTACATTTTTTTAACCAGTCTTGCAGTTTACATTCAGCAATAGTGGCACATTTTAGTATTATTTACTCTAAGGCTTATTTTCCTATCAAAGAGTATTTTATAGAAAATTTGAAGAAACATTTCTGAAATAAAATTATATTTTAGAAGTTTTCAGTTGAATTGCAAATTTAGAATCCAAGTAAATGCTAATATTGCTAGTTACTGAAGTGTGAGTAGGCTATTTGGTGTCTTGGCAATTAAATTTTCAGGAGCTATACACCTAATAAGAGGAATCAGAGTCCCTTTCACTGATATTTGACAGGCACTTCTACAAATATCACTTTTTTTTTTGTAACTTGAAGTGACTCCAGATATTAGCTGAAGTATTTATTTGTAAATTAAAAGGATAGCTCTTAGTGGTATCAGTTTTTTTTTTTTCTTGTGAGATGAAATACCTGTGGATTTTTTTAGCATTTCTTGTGCCTGGTGGTTATCATGATTACAGAAATAATTGTAGCAATAGGTAGAAAACATGTCTGTAAGATTAGATGCTCTGTTTCCTGAGATTTAGCTTTAAGTTTAATTTCTAGATACCTGGTGAAAGCCTTAGTTAAAAAAAATTAAAACAAAAATAAAAAAGTGCCAAAGCAGTCACTGTACTTTTTACTGCAGAAGGATCATATACCGGCACTTTTGGGAATGGCCACGGCCTACATGATCTTGAAACAGACTCCACGAGCCAGAAATCAGTTAAAAAGGATTTCAAAAATGAGCTGGAATCCCATTGATGCAGAGGAGTTTGAAAAGAGTTGGCTTCTGCTTGCAGATATTTATATTCAATCTGCAAAATACGACATGGCAGGTGAACTTCTAAAGCGATGCCTTCGTCATAACAGGGTAAGTCAATGCACATTGAAAGTAACCTTAGTACCTTTCTATTTGAATTCATTGAAATGCTTAGTTTTCCTCTGAAACAGAATTCTGAAATCTATTTATTTGTTCCATTGCCTGGTATTTCACTTCTTAAGAAGAAGTAGACCAAAACAAGACAGAACACCAGCAACTTCACACTGGAGGGCAGTAAACAAACCTGTGAATGCTGCTTAGTGATTTTTGTTCATGTTCTGTAGCAGCTTACGTACGTTTCAGTGAGGGGACTCTAGAAGCTTGGAGTGCTTATGAAATGTGCATTTTGCTGAGTCTCACAAAACTGATGAAGAAAGATGTGGCTGTAAAAATTTTGGAGACTTGCTCCATTTACTGAGACGGTATCTTCATATCTTATGTTTTTAAACATTTACGTTCATAAGCCTGCTACGGTGCAGGATTATTTTTTTTAATGCTGGTATTAATCTTTTTCTGTGGCAATACTGTCTGGTAGATTGTCAGGGGACAAGGTCTAATGTGTTGTTTACCTCAGGGTTCCTGAGCAGGCAAACTGCACAATACCCTGCTTTGTCTATGGGAACAAGCAGAGATCATAGCTTGTGCTTATTTTTCATTTTGATCAACAAAAAGCTGATCATGTTTTTTCTGTCTTGACTTTCCTTCACGAGAGGCAGTCCAGTAGGCTGGCTTTCCATACACACTCTGCTGCAGGGTCAGGGTGCTGTTTATAGAGCACAGATTTGATTTAGAAAAGGACACGATGCTTAGACTTTTTTTATTAATTCATTAGTATAGAAGGTAAGGTTCATGACTCGGTCACATTTTAGCAACTTTTGAGAGAGATGTTTTTTGAACACTTTATTTCTAAATATAAAATTGAGAGACAGCTACAACAGTTCTTGGTACAGTGGTATTATGTACTTCTGCATAGAGGCCTCTTTAAAATAGGATGTGCTCAGTTTCAAAGTCCATACAGGTGGAGGATAAACACGAGTCATCTCCCAAAACAAGACTTACCTTGAAATAGATGGTCTGTTGGGCAGGTGTGTGCCATGAATGGTGCTTTGTTGCAGAAATTACCAGGAGTAAAAAACAAAGCCTACCAAATAATTTGTTTCTTTCTGAAATGTTTGAGACCCTTGAGGGGCTTAGATAAACAGGCTCTGCTTATAGCAAGGACAGCAGATAAGAAGTGTGTATATCTGATTCCTTGCAAAACAGCACAGGAGAGACAGTGACTTCTCTCCAATTCGTGTGCAAAGCTCTGGTAAGCAGGAATTGTGCCATACAAATAGCTGTTGAATAGTTTATATCTTGTCAATTCCCAAGACAATATTCTGTGTGGTATTCTCCAATTGGAAAGATTTTATTGGATTGAGAAAACACATGACTGTGATTCATTAGTTTTTAGGATTATTTTTAACAGAATTGAATGACATATATATACAATTTAAATAAATATGTTGAGTGAAAATTTCATAAAAGCCTACAGTCATTTTTTAAATTTAAAAATACTTAGGATTTGTTAGTAAGATCCCAATGAACAGAGAGTTTCTATGAAATTGAGGCTTACTGATTTTGAACGTTTTGTTTATCACAAATGAGGGAAGTATATTTTTATCCTCAATTTTCAGGCATTCCCATACTGCTCCCCTATGCTGTGATTTGAAAGCTTTTCATCAGTAGATTTTGAAAGCCTGATTGGAAATAGTAAATTTAAAGATGGAAGGTAAATTATGTATTAATATTGCTTTGCACTGTCTCTGTAAAAAAGGTGCATATGTTTTTCTCTTGAAAATATTTGACCTATTGGCAGCATGACAATATAAACTGATCATGGTGAGGGCATACGGTAGTTAGGTTTTTTATAAATTATTTTCCTGCTTTATGTACTAAACGTAAGATTTCTGTATGAATTACTGTATCTTCCATGTGAAGTTTTATTATGGACTTAGATTGATTAATATGTATGTATAATATAAGCAAGGCTAGTATTTTCAACTAGTGCTTCATAGTTTCTTGGAACTTGTTTTTCAGATGCTTGTGACTTGCTGCTTGGATTCATAAGAAATTAAATACTTAATGGTTGATTTTTCTCTTTAGATTACTTGTGACTGTCTTTAAGCTTTAATTGGAGAATTATAATGTTAAATCATTTCCAAAAACAAGGCTATGAATATACTTTCTTAAGAAAAAAAACCCAAACAGTATTTGTGGAAGGTACAACACTTAGACCTGAAATGCAGCTGTGTAGGGTTATTATTAACTGAGAGAGGTGTCTATTTTTGTAGGAGTTGTTGCAGTGGCCTCTGTGATGAACTCTGTACTTGACCTGGAGTAGTGCATAATTCTATATAACTCATCTGTAACACAGATTCTTTAAATCAAGACTATTGTGTCATCAAAGTTAGGACAAGTGTCACTTGTGCTTTCCAGTTGTATGGAGTATTTTAGCAATTACATTGGCAATATTATCATTTGCAAGCTTACCTAAATGAAATTTTGAATGAATGTTTATATTTTGCAGTCATGCTGCAAGGCTTATGAATACATGGGATACATAATGGAAAAGGAACAAGCATATAAGGATGCAGCAATAAATTATGAGATGGCCTGGAAGTATGGAAACCAGACAAATCCAACAGTAGGTATGTATATATAACCTCTAAGTATGATGTTGGGCACTATGGTAGGAATGAAACAACTACCTTTTACTGGAAAGACTGCTTTTAATTTTCCATAGAAATAAAGTATCATTGGTTTTCCTCAATAAAACCACAAATGTTTAAAGGTGTACTGAACAGTCATTTGGAAGGCCCCCATGACAAGAGGTAGCAGCTTTATGATACTTCAGAAGTTTCTGCTTACTGTTTTAGTACAAGGTTTGATCTGAAACATTTTTAGTTGGCTGTGTGTGAACAACTTTCTCTTTAGGTACAGCATTAACTTTAATGTATTACTAGTAATCTAATACATAATGTTTGGAGTAGAGAGTCTTTTATAATAATATATATATGTACATATATATAAATTGAAATCCTCTAGAGAGTGGTAATTCAATAAACTACAAAACCTTTTGATGTCTGGATGGGAGAGTTCCTTAGTGAAATTAAGCTGTAAAATCATGCATACAAAAGAGAGTATGATATTGCAGGTACTTTGTGCGCGTATTTCTAGTTTTGCACTAAAGCATTGTGAAGACTGTCATGCATTAGATCAAAAATGGTTAAAGCAGCACAAATTTCCATCTGGAAAGTAAAGCCTTACAAACTGGTATCAGATCCTGCATTTGCCAGTGAGGATAAGTTCAAAAACGAAAGATTTCAAATTTTACATTTTGGAAATTGCATTTTTTTTTTTCTCAGGCCTAGTCTCTGTCCAGGCTGATACACTTGAGCTTTACCACTTGAGTTCAAAGCATCAGCCTGGCCTGTTGCTATGTGACTTGGCCATGTGACTTTTTATATCAGGGGTCTGCTGACAGTGGAACTGAATAGCATGTTAATTCCCTAGTTTGGTATATGTTGTTTTTTTTACTTTTTCCTTTAATAATGGAATTACCTTTACAGAGGAACAGTGTATTGCAGGCCACAGTGAGAAACTCTGTGGGATACCATGGTAATTGAAAGAAGGCAACCCTTATGTATTCTCTGTAGTAGTACATGCTCTCCAGAATAACGTCTCCTTCTGATTCAGACACAGCAGTCAGTGTGTAAAGGACTTTTATTTACTACTTAAAGTGACTGTTGGTAGAAATTTTGATCATTACCAGGCTTATATGAGACAACAGTAGGAAAAAAACCATACTAACTTCAGAAACACATGGTGACCCAAAATAAATTCAAATGTGGTATTTTTGTTATTCAGTACAGAAACTGAAGTTGTTGCTTTTCCTCTCTTCCATCTCCCCTCACCCCTTTAATTACAGGATACAAGCTGGCTTTCAATTACCTGAAAGGGAAGAGATATGTTGATGCAATTGATGTTTGCCACAAGGTAGAATTTGTATATGTGTTTAATACTCTGTCTCCTGTAGCAACATTCTTTTACGTAATGCCCCTTCTTTTTGGTTGAGTCTAAGTTTCTAAAATATATAGCTTAATGTCAGAAAGGTCCCAATCTAATATGTTTGGTTAAATTAAATATCCTCTTCATAATCTGCTCTGTCTTGAGCTCCATGGAACCACATAAAGAAGCAATAAAAGTGACTGGTTATCACACGTGAAGGGATATTCAAATGGCACCACCTTCTTTTGGACATGTGGTTGCAACTTAGTGAATCCATACAGAAGTATAGCTGAAAAAATTTATCAAATCAAATATTAGTATCAGAAGACACTTTTATAAAACAACTTGAGGTATTATCTTTGTGTGGTCCAAACATAAGCAGAGCAGATGCAAAGTAAGAGGAAGAGCTAATATTAAAGAAGCAGAGGGAATGTTATTAATTAACAATTGTTCATATTAATAATAAAATAAATGTGCTCTTTTTGGGAGAAAGAAAGATAATTAGGAAGGACAAAATGAATGGAAGGATAAGAGAGAAGAGGGAATTGAAGGGAAGAAGATGAAGTAGGTGGAATATGCTAAGAAAGAGCCTAAGGGAGTGAAAACATAAAGGCAGCTCATAATTTTAGAGAAAGTATACTTAAAACCTCAGAAATGTCTCCAGGGGTCCCTTCTGCTTCATGCATTTCAAGCCACCCAGAGGCTTTAGCCCTTGACTCCCATGTCTTTTGCACCAAGGTGAAAGGAGAGTGGAAGTGAACCAGTGTCTTTGATACAGCTGTTTTTGACTTGCATATGTGGTGGCCTCTATCCACAATTAAATATTTGTGCATTATTAAAACAAACTTGTCATGTTATTTTAATTTTAAAATGTGTCAGCTCAGTGATGAGGGGGATTACCAGCTTAGAACTTTTGGGTTGTATTGTCTTTTGACAGGTCCTTAAAGCACATCCAAACTATCCAAAGATCAGGAAGGAAATACTGGACAAGGCCCGTGCATCTCTAAGAAACTGAATTTTTTTGTATGCCTGATGGACTTCTGTTACTCAGACTTTGGAAGCTATGAATGACATACTGCAGTGACAGAGACCATGTCTGCAAAGAAATGCTGTGGATATGATGAATTTAACTATATTAGAGGTCTGGACTATTTTTATGAAAAACCTGCAACCCTGGAAGAAATTGTATTTGTTCTCATTCAGAATAGAATGCTGCTCCCACATGTGTTATGTAAAGTGTCATCATAACAAAGTGTTGTGGGCATTATAAAAATGTTTTAAACATACAACTCAGTATTTTGTTGTTTTTATTTGAAATAACACTAAAACAACAACCTGTCTTATCTAGTGGAAGTCCATTGTTAAGATGCCAAATTTTAGTTCATGTAAAGCATTACTTCATAATTACAGTGAAATCTTTATTAGTACAGGTGTATTTTTAAATTATGAGGGGATTTTATTTCTACGTATATTAAAGGTATGCTTTATTTTTTCTTAATCTTGAAAATAAACAGCTATGTGCATTGTTCTCTATTAAACGTACATTTTAAAATGAAAATGTAACAGTCAAAATTTAGATCCTATGTAAATATTCAGTAAAGACTTTCATGCAGGTCTTTCACAGAATTTGCTTTCTGCTCATGCTATTATCCACCTGTCAGATTTCCATGAAGGGAAATGTTCTTAATTTGTAGTGTTTAGTCTTTCAACATTGTATGTATAGACAATATAGTCATATATGCAGAATTTGGCACTCATTTTGTTTGAGCTCTATAAAACATCTTTTTAGAGAAATAACTTTCATCACAGGGTATTATGATCTTGTCTCACAGAATATACCTGTGAATCTTTAAGAGAGCATTAGCATGTCATGAGTGAGTTAAAGGAAGGAGAAAGATCAGGTTTCTTTTCACTGATTTTTTTGAAAAAAAACCACTGTTGCACTGGTGTATTTGGTTTCCAATCAGCACTTGATGTTTTATGTGTCTTCCTAGAAAAGCAATGTTTTGGCATGAAAAGGGAATTCTTAGTGGTAGTGGTTACGTTTCTATATTTTATAAGCAATTTGAGTTTTTAGCTTTTCCTGTTGACATTGTGTAAAGTGACTTTCAGGTTGATTTTCGGGTTTCTTTTTAGGACAACTCAGTGTTAAGGCTACTAAAGAGAACCTGTTTACTCTTGTATCTAATCTTGCTTATCAATAACTGGGTGCTGTGTCTTGGGGAGCTTTTTAGTCTGAGTACATTGAAGGGCATCACTTGGACAGTGATGCTGCCTGCTGGTGGTTGTGAGGTCCTGCATTCCAGCAACTCTGGAGCTGTGGGTCAGCTAAACTAAAATGAGTAGATCCATGTCAGGACCATAACACTTCTACAAGATTTGTGTGAATATTAAAATGGACAAAAGACTCAAATAAGTGGCCTTTTCTTTCCTAGAGATCCTTGAAACTTAGTGTGGCTTTGTCCCTTCTGTTGGAGTACTGTCAGCCAGTGAGTGCATAACTGTACCAGGCACAATGCAAGCCCCCTGGGTTTTGTATGTAAGCTTTGCAGCATGCCAGAGCTCAGAGAGGAGGATTTAATATCCTAGGCAAAAACTGATGGTAAGGGAGTGGATTGAGGATCTGGAAAATGCTGAGGATGGGGGGAACTCTGAGAGGTGAGCTTTTGGGGTCAATAGGCTATAAATTTTTAAACTGTGCTCGTTGGTGGGGTATTTTTCACTAGTAAAACAATAAGTACTTATTGAGGCAGTTTCTAGTAAAACAACATTTCTTTGTACACAGCCTTATTCATGCAGGATCAATGTGTTGTTACCTTCTGGACAACAAAGGAATAACATTTAGTTGGAGTTGAGAATAAAAATAGGTGCAAGATATTTTCAAAAAAGACAACACGTCTGTATCTGATTTGCTTTTCTCATGAGATGGACATGAGCCTTTCATAAGATGGGTGTGACAGACTAAGTCATGACAATGGTAAGGTACAGAAATTAGTTGCTAGAAATTGAACTGGCACTTTAGGCTTTCTGTGGCTAACTTTTGGTGAAGAGTTTTATGTATACACTGTGCAGGTAAGGCTTCTGAATTCCCATTAGCCATCTTGAGCATATCTAGGCATTGGTGTCTTTTTATAGATGAGGTCTTTAAAATTAGAGTACAAATGAGAGACGTCTTTGGATTTCAGTTAAAAAAATAAGGCTCTAAGTAGTCTTTCAGAAAAAAAAAATCTTACTTTATTATAATATTCTCAGGAAAGCATAAATGTCTTTTCCATATCCTTTTTGGTTTTCATAAGCCAATTTAAGTTTTCCTGTGCTTATTTTTTTATTAACTTTCTTTGCAAAAAGAAATGGTTTGGTGTCATTCCTTTCTGCTTTTACTGTTTCTTACTTTAAAAATGCATGTTCTGGTAGTTTGGTGGGAGGTTTTAGCTCCGTAATAAATGGGTTTGAATGGAAGAGACTTCTGGGATGGAGGGGAGTCAGTAATGCTAATTTCAAAGCCCTGCACTCTTCAGTGTGATGTTGCTTAGCAACCCATCTTCCAGTTTTGCCTTTGATGAATAAAAGAGGAGAGTGAAGCTGTGGCTTCTATTGATTCATTCACTGGAACTGAAAATCTAAGCATCTTGTAGCTATAGCAACATAAGCCATAGGTGTCTCTTCCTTTTCTCTCTTGCCTCCCCCTTTCATCTGCAGGTGCAGAATGCCTAGAATATCTTCTAGAGGAAATGAAATTATTGTTGGAACACTGTACTAAATAATATTTTCTGTTTGAATTTGCTACTGTTTTTTTTCAGATTTGTACCGATGCTAGAAAGATGGGCTAGGGAGTATCATTAGGCAAAAATAATTAGTATAAATAGCTAAAAATAACTAAGCTAGTAAGACTCTTAACAAAAAATAGAGTAGAAGGAATTTGAAGGGATTTTCCCCTTGTTTCTGGACTAGGTTTGACTATTGCAAATAATTTCTCAAATACGGCTACAGCAATTTTTAGAAAGGCTGTAGACTTCCTAAAGTCAGGCAGCTCTAGTTTAGTAACCTAAACTTTAATCTTGTTATACATTAAATGAGTGTCTGGCTTTATAAACATACTTTAAACAGCACTTTTAATGTTAGACAATTTGCTGAGGATTTTCTTTGAAAGGTGACATTTCAGGGAAGTCTCAATAGTGGCAGTAAATTCTGCACTTCAGAAGTTGATGATAAAGAACTCATTAATGTGTTCCATATACAATGCTGAACAGGGACAAAATAGGAAAAAACTTAAATGTTTAACCAGCAAGTACTTCTCCATCAGCTTAGGACTATGCCACTTTTCAAATATCTCAACAATGATTTTGCTATCTAGCTTTATTTGCTCTTGCTTCATCTTTTAATGAAATTAGAACTCTTTGGTTTTTGCAACATCGTCCTGCCACAAAATGTTGAGAATTGGACCATGACTGCACCACTCATGCTTTTGTCTCTGCTAAAAGTTGTTGCTAATTATGTGACATGGTGCCTGCTAAAAGAGAAGCTATGTGAATGCTCTAAGTCTTGTTTTGGAGTGGAGGGGTTTTTTTTATACTGTTTTTGATGTTTGGTTGGGGTTGGGTGTTTGGGTTTTCTGTGTTTTTTTAGGGAGTCATGTTTAAGTATGCTGGTTAATGCAGGCTTTATTTTGGAAAACAGCAGACTTTTTAAAAGTTGACACTCAAAATTTGCCCTACTGGAATTTTGTGCTAATAGAGTTGAACATTGGCTATGCCTGTCTCAGGTGATGTTGTGCTTAGTACACTTTAGGCAGCAGCTGTCAAACTCATAAGGAAGGATTTTAACATCCTAGAAATAACAGAACATATGAATTGTGAGAGATTCTGATCTAAATCTTTATTAAATGTTCCTGGGCAATATTAATTCCTAAAAGAACTGGCATCACCATTTTTTGCACTGCTGTGGCACAAATCTCATGTAACTAATGCCAACTCCCCTTCTACTCGCTGAGCACCTTTAGGTACCTGCAGTTCGGCAGCTCAAAGAAAGAAGTTTTAAAATGCTGGGGTGAGACGGTGCTTGTGCTACTATTTTTTGAGAGTAGGAAGGAGAGGAGACACTACACTGTTACAGGAGTGCAAATATTACTTTGGGATTTTTCTCCCCCATATTAAACCTTGCTTCTGTAGAAAAGTGATTTTGTACCTATCTCTCTGGGAAACTGCATTGGGAAGAGAGAGAGCTCAGTGTGATCCCTTCTCCCAGTCTGTGACCTCACCTCAGTGGGATTTTGTGTCCTGTTTCCCAGCATATAACTCTTGGGTGGTTGAAGTGAGCCCCGCGGCCGTGCAGCCCTAGCTGGGCGCTGTGTGCGAGCCTCGGGAGCGGGACATGGGCACAGCGGGATGAGCCCCGCGGGCCGGGATGAGCCCCGCGGGCCGGGCT
>JAHLSL010000067.1:1952302-2018114 GCA_025920805.1 Petroica traversi
CCCGGGGCCGGGACAGCCCAGCCCTGCGAGCTCCGCTCCGGGACAACGTGGAGCGGGCGAGGAGCCCGGGCTGCCGCCTGTGGGAACGCGGGGCTCCGGGAAGTGCCGGCCGGATGCACTGTCCAAACCGAAGGTATTGACCGAGGGAGGTGTCTCTGCCACGTACGGATCCCGCCCGAGGGTTTGCCCACAGTACCGCATTGATTCGGGGCGGCAGGGCGATAGCGGCTGTGTACATTGCCAGCTAACTCTGGAGTATTTCATCCTGATCGAAGCGCTTGTAAAGAGTTAGCGCATTGTCTCTCCCCTCCGGCAGCTTGTTAGTCCTCTGCACAGCAGGTGACGATGTTTGCTTAGGTCTGGAAGCTGACGGAAGAAGTGTGTTTTAAATATAATAACTTTAGTGTCATGGATTTTTATTCTTTTTACCTGGGTGTAAAATATTCTTTTACAAAGAAGAATTTTTAAGTAATATTTTTTTGTTGGTTAAATAAAAAATTTCACAGGCAGTACAGATATTACGTATGCATCTCAGTATTGTTGTACATGTTGTTCTTCTGTAACAAAAATACCTCTTTTGTTTAAAAAATTTTAAATTATATTGATCAATTCAGTGTTGACTAAAACCAGTGGTACACTGCTGAGCTGCCAGACTTAGAGCCTGAGACAAAACAGCCAACTTACAGGGTTTGGTTTCCTTTTTTAGCCAGGTTTGCTCAATGGCCTGGTCAGTTTGGCATCTGCTACTGTCATCTCAAGGCTTCTCAATAACAGAGCAAAGTAGAAATTAAGTTAGTTACAGACAGCCTGAATTGCTATTTTTGTTGCACTGTGGGAAAGAGCAGAAGACCAGTTTTCCTTCTCCTAACTACTATTGCCTCTTAACTACTATTGTCCCTTTTTTGGGGTGGGATAATACCAGAAGCAGCCTGGATATCTTGGGCCCTGTCAAAATAGGAACAAGATTTAATTGCTCTCTCTGTGACATTTCCCCAGTGTCTGTGGTTCTAAGTTCTGTGTTGCTTTGAGATGATTTTTTTTTTTTTCATTTCCCAAGTTTGTTGCCTGGTTTAGCTTGTTCCAAGAACTGTTATCTAGTCCAAGGTCTTCCCTCTTTTGGAATTAATGTGGAATTGTGTTCATGATGTGAAACGCTGATCGGTTGCCTGCCAACATTTAGGAGTTTCTCATCCTAATCTGCTCATTGTTGTGCCTGTCTTCTGCAAGATCTGAAAGTGCCTTAAGTTTTAAACCATAAGGTGCTAGATTTATTCAGTCACATAAAGCATGGACTTATTCACTTGCTGTCTGTCTTACTGTTTTCTGTTTTTCCCTAAGACTCACTGAGATCATGCCATAGGAAATAGTTCTGCTTACAAACACAGAAATCATATCACAAAACTACTGACAATGATTTAGCAATTAAATTCTAGAGTCAAGTGACTAACTATGGCAAACTAGCATTATTCAGTAGGGAAATGTATCTGGAAAAGAGACACTGAAGTGAGGAGAGGAGGAAAGTGAAGACACCTATGGGAGCTTCCAACAAAGATTAGTTTAGCAGTCACTAACCCAGTAAATCTCAGTAAATCTCTCATGAGTAGGCTTTCTTTGCTTTACACTTATCACTTAAACAAAAGTTTAAGGCCAGTTAGAAAACTGTGATTTTGAGACCTGCACTTGATTGCTTGGATGTTTTTGTTATCTTAGAAATACTCCTACAATCAGGAAAACAAACAAAAGCCCTCTGGTTATGGTCCAGACATTATCTTCTGGTACTTAAGTGAAAATGAGACACTAATCCTTCTAAGTTAAAACAGCACTTTACAGCTGCTATCATGCTCTCTTTTCATCATGGCCTTTTTAGAGACAGTCTAAAATAATTTTAACAGGGGCCCAGGGAGAAAAGGAAAATACAGAGTTGAGTGAAATTTAAATTTGAGATAAGTGCATGTCCCAGATCTGTAAAAACAGCCATAGATATTTTTATAGTATATGGTTACTGTACGTTTTTACTGTGCTATCAATTGTCAAAGGGAACTGTCTATCTCTGCCTATCACATGCAGTGCTTAGCTGTAGAAAAATAGCAGTAGTGCTAATTTTGAAAGAGCATGTGAAAGTTTGAGTTTCAAGCACTTCCATTAGAATAAACAGAAGGAGGCTTGGTGATGGTTTCTTGGGGGGTTTTTCGCCATTTATTTTTTTGATCTAAATGAAATTGCTGAAGGGGATACTTGAGCAAGTTGTGTTTCAGTAAGCTGTTCTGTGCTGCTGTTGCTCAGAACTTCTTTAGCCTTCAGTTTGCTCCTCCAGAAGGTACAGCTTCTCATTTCTCTGTAATAATCAATGAGGCAGGTTACATCCAGTATTTGCTAGAATAACCTGTGTTCTTAATGTTTCTAAAATGAAGGCTCAGGAACTGAACACATTCAACATTCCTCTTACGACTTTTTTTTTTCAGTAGTAGAACCACATTTCTACTGGCTGAGCTTCAAAGAATGTACCCGGAGGAACAGCACCTGGGTTTGTGAATTTCTGTTTCTTTTAGGTATGTGTACCCTATTTAGGAGTGCATTCAGTAGGAACTTTGAGTGGAACAGATGAGCAGGTGTGAAGATGGAAACTAAACAGCTGATTTTGTTTCTCATTTTCATGCCTTAAGTCTTCTGTACATTTCATTTTATCTTTTGTTCCTTTATTTAAATCAAGAGCTAATGTTCTTGTAAACAGTAGCATAGGTTCCTGAACATAAGCAGCTTCTTTATCCCCAATTTCTGAAGTGCTTTTGAATGGTTTTGATTCTATGAAGAATTTCATATTCTGTATAAAGCTAGACCTTTATGGAAGGTTCACTCTGAATTGGATGTTTCTTAGTCTGTCATGTGAATGGATGTCCCTCTGGGAAGAACTTCTACGAAGTGCAAACAGTTTAAGTTGGTGGGTTAGTTAGTTAGTTGCTAATAGAAAAAAGCATCAATTTCCATGATGGTAGAAGATGAAAATATTTACCAAACGAATTATTTCAGTAACTAATGTTTTAGTAGCACCTACATCAATAGTTATACAAAGACAATAAAAAGCCCTGTCTAGAATTTTCGATTCAGAAATACCAGTTGTGGAAGTAGCACTTCTTACAGTTGAAGTATCCTGAAATATCTTTGTCAGACTTTGTCCAATTTGGTGAGAACAGCTGATCATCAGTGTCGGGTTTGTTTGGTTTTTTTCTAAAGTATTTGCTCAGTGCTTTTATTTGCACACCCGCCTTCTGATTAAGGGGACTCTAAGGTTTGAAAGAAGGAAAAATAGACAAGCTTTTTATGAGACTGTGCTTCTGGAATTATTAGATTAAGTTGAAGCCAGGTTATGTAGTGAAAAAGTTTTGATTAGAATAAATCTGAAGCATTTATTCCCCTATTCTTTCAATTTTTTAGGATTTTTATTTGGTTTTGTTTTTAGTATTTTTACTTTTTTCAGGTTTTTATGTTTTATAAGCAATATTGGCAATAAGCAATTCGAAACCATTTAACATTCAGATAAAAGAAAAGTAGCTTTGAAAAGATTTAAAAAAAACCAACAACTGAGGTCAAGTATATTGTTGATAGTAATCCATATGAATTTTGTCTCACTCACATGGTTGGAAAGAATTTCTGCTGATTTGAGTTAATGATACTTTACATTTTTATAAAAAAGTATTCTCTACAGTTGGTCAGATTCAAGCTAACAAAAGCAAATCAGAGTTTTCTCCTTGTTGGCTACATTAGCGAGGCTTTCTTGTAAGAATTTTTGCAGACAGTCTGACATCAGAACCAGTGGGTGGCATAATGTAACATAGAGTGCATTGAATTCTCACACTGCCCATGTGATGTGGTTTGAAGTAGTGTGGCAGCTGCTTTTTGGCACTTCTAGAAGACTTTAGTAGTACATTTTAGTTTTCTGGTTATTTTCTTCCTAAAAAAGAAAATCCAACCTCAGATGTTTAGAGCTAGTTATTTCAAAGTGCTGTAAGAATCCAGACTACTATTAGTGAAAATAACACTAATGAATAGAAGATTAAACGCTTTGCTAAACAGTCACCCCAGGGAGTTTAATCATGCCACATATTTCTTCAGCATGTCCTGGAGGATTGAATAGTAGCATGGTCTGTGTTTACTGACACATTGCTATGCCATGAAAATGTGAGAGGCATTTGTGGGAAATAAAGATTGTATTTCTGACTATGAAATTATCCTGCTAAAAACCCTAAGTAAGATGTAGCTTTCATGGCAAAAGTTCTTTGGACAATGCAGCTTCTGTTCTGGAAACTGCTACTCTTTTGTACGACAAAGAACTCTCCTCTTATTGTAAGCAATATCCCTATCAGATATTTTGTCAACAGAGCTACACTCAGCATTTGTCTATAGCAAAAGGTTTTGCTGTATGCTTGTGGCAGTCAAGCCTCTGGCCACTTGGTATTTGCTGCACATGCTATTCCAAGGCTGTCACTTGATCCTTTCTTAAAGAAACATCACTTGCACGTATTTCTGTGCAGGGCCTGCTAGTAGAGTGTACTAATCCACACTGAAAGGGTTAAATTGTGTTGCTGTCTTCTACAATCCACCTCACTCCAGGGAAGGTTCTTTTCTAGGGACAGACGCATTTCATCTGTGTGTTGGGGCAGCATGCTCCACACGTCTCTTGTATTTCAAATACATATGTAGATATAGGTGTATGTATATGAAGATTTTTTTTTTCCATTTGAGGAAAATATATTTACATTGCTTATTGATTTTCAAGCTCCAAGATTTACACATGCTTGTGCATGGTGTACTGTGAAACAGTAATGTGATTTTCTTTTGGATGGTGTTAGGAAAGCATTCCTAGTTAGCAGCCTGCAGAGGCTGTAGCCCCAGCAGTGCTGGGTGCTGATCTGTACCTATAGTTGGTGTTTTACACTGAGTGTTGTATTTTCATGGCAAGGTTACGGGGTGAGGATGACTGCAGAGGTGGCCCCTGTGATAAGAGACATGGGGCTGCCCCCCCACCTCCACACTCATCCAGGGCTGAACACAGCTGGTTCCAGCCAGCTATAAAATAGAGCCACTGCTGGGCAAAGCTGAGCCACCCAGTGTAGCAGGTGGTGCCTCTGTGATGAGGTATTTAAGAAAGGGTAAAAAATACTGCATGGCAGCTGTGAGAAAGAGGAGTGAGAAAAATGTGAAACTCTGTAGAAACTAAGGTCAGTGAAGAAGGAGGGGAGTAGGTATTCCAGGCATTGGAGCAGAATTCCCCCTGCAGCTCATGGAGGAGACTGCAGTGAAGAAGAATTTCTCTGCAGAGGAGGTGTCCACTCTGCAGCCTGTGCAGAACCCCAGGCCAGCAGGTGGATATACCCTGAAGAAAGCTGCAGCCCATGGCGAGCCCATGCAGGAGCAAGATCCTGGCAGGAACTGTGACCTGTGCATGGCCTGTGCTGGAGCAGCTCATGCTGAAGTACTGTACTGCACAGAGAGAATTCGTGCTGGAGCAGCGGGAAAGTGTGCAGAAGGAGTTCTAGAGATATAAAGTCTTACAAGCTAACGACAGCCCTTATTATTCATTCCTTCTGCACTAGGCAGAAAGGAGAAGAGGAATTGGGAATGAAAGAGAGAAGCTGAACTGGGGGAGGTAGTTCGAGCCTTTCTTTCTCACCATCCTACTCTCTTTTTAATTGGCAATAAATTCAAATTCATCATTACTGTTTTCCCTGTGACAGTAACTGCTAAGTGAGCACGCTGTCCTTAGCTCAACCCATGAGATTTTCCATCTTATTCTGTCCCCACTGTCATGTTGCGGATGGAAAGTGAGAGTTGCTGGGCTGGTGCCTGGCAGCCAGTCAAGATCAACCCACCAGACATTGTGAGAAAACAAAACATTTTTCAATCTGGAAGTTTGGTAATTTGGTTGGAATCCTTTCATTAGGAAAGGAAGTTTTTATTTTTAATCTTCCACTATAAGGTATTGGTATTGTAGTTTACATGTATCAGCATTAAGGAAAAATGGGAAAATAATGCATGACACAGAAGTGGACTTGTTGGTTTGGTTTGGTTTTTTTAAGTTTTGTGAGCTGAGAAGCATGTTTTTGGTACCTTTTAGTATGATCTACTATGCTTTCCCTCTGCATTCTTTTAACAATGAATCTAT
Source organism: Petroica traversi (assembly GCA_025920805.1). Taxonomy (NCBI): domain Eukaryota; kingdom Metazoa; phylum Chordata; class Aves; order Passeriformes; family Petroicidae; genus Petroica; species Petroica traversi. The sequence continues at coordinate 1,958,463 of JAHLSL010000067.1, forward strand.
GGTAAAAACACTGTAGTTTGAATGTATGGGTTTATTAAGCTGCCGTAAACTTTGAAATACAGTATAATGTGAAGAAATCCAGATGCTTAGTTTCTCCTGCAAGTTCTTGAAAAAAAAACAGGTAAGGAGGTGGAGTTTTTATTTTCTCTGACTTGTAGCCTTCCTGAGGCTTGATATTAAGATCTACTTGTATTTTAGAGGAATAAATAGAAAAGTAGTTTTTTGCAATTTTGTGGTCAATAGTTAGCAAGTGGGAAGTAACCGTGGCTTTTAGCTAGATTCTGTTTATTTCTCTTCTGTATTCACATACATGCAATTTAGACAGAAATGAAGCTATTCCCTGAATAGCTATTCCAGCTATTCAGGCTGGATTATCTCTTCTTGTAAACTGCCACTTCAGCAGAGAGAATTTAATTCAAATCACTTAGATTTTGGTAGTCCTCAAATGTCTTTCATAGTGTCATCTTTGAAAGCAAGTGAATAATTATTTGTCTGTGAAAAGAATAGTGGTGGAAACTTGAAAATTGTTGAAACAAGTTGAGTAAGTCTTTCCTGTCTCTTAGTTCACTTTCCACATGGTTCTTTCTAACATGCAGCTTGAACTAATGTATTGATGCTGCCTGTTTTTCTTCTGTCCCATCATTGAACTAAAGTTTCTTGCTTCAATAAATCTTCATTCTGATTTTAAACAAATAAATTGGAAGAAAATAAACTTGAGGTAGTGGCACTGTTAAGGAGTAGTGTTTTGTTCCAGAAATCGGCACACCTGATTTCTGGTTCTTCCATATGAAATGTATTTAAAAAACAAAACCCAAAACAAAAAGCGAAGTAAGGGAATTTTGGGTATCTTATAGATAGGTTTGATATATCTTTAAGTGATGTAGCATGCAGAACATTTGACTTTTGGGAGCTGTGAATTAATTCTTCCCATTAATTTCTTATGGCTTTACAGAGTTAAATATACTAGATGTCTAAGTAAATAGTATTTCTTTTAATTTACAGGTATTATAATTTCAAGAAATGCTGTGACATATTTGAAGAACAACACTCACAGAAACTTCCATTGTGTGAAAATTTCTACAACTAGAATGGCCTTGAAAAAGACACCTAAACTATTTAAGACATTTTTTCACTGGAAACTTTGGAAGTTTAGCATTATTGTGTTTTTCTTTCTAGTATTTTTATTTTTATTACAAAGAGAAGTGGGTGTTCAAGATTTTAAGGATGAAGCAGGGATTGAGCCAGTTGTTGGAAAGAAAAGTCATGTATTAGGTCTTGTGTTAAATGCTATGAACAATATCAAAGGTGCAAAGCCAAAGATGCAAATAAAAGCACCCATTAGGCAAACTAAGATTCCTGGTGAGAGACACTGTTTGCCAGGTCATTATACTCCAGTGGAACTAAAACCCTTTCTAGATCGGCCCCTTCAAGATCCTAATGCTCCTGGAGCTTCTGGTAAAGCATTTAAAACCATCAACTTAAATTCAGAAGAACAGAAAGAAAAACAGCTTGGGGAAGAGAAACACTGTTTTAATGCATTTGCAAGTGATAGGATTTCTTTACACCGAGATCTTGGACCAGACACTCGACCTCCTGAGTAAGTTGAAATGTGTATGTCCTGATAGTTGAAAAACTTCTCACAGATTCAGACTGCAAAGGGATTTGAGTTCAGCAGTAGGTGATAGTTTAGGAAAGTCTCTTAGCTATACATAAGGATTGGCTGTACATAATGATCTACAGTGCCAAAGCCAAGAACGTTTAGGAAAGCTTATTTCTTTCATGGTTTTGAATTCAAAGTAACCATATTTAAATAAGGTGTTCTGCTTTTGCCTTTAAGGCTAACATTTCTGGGTAAGTTTCAGGAAGCCTGCTAAATTTTACTTAAAAGAAAACTAAAAATGTGGTTTCAGCAATTTTCCAATTTAAACTCCCCCCCCCCCCCCAGTTGTTTTAGTAGTAAGTGTTAATAAAACCACTGGCATAATTTAATGAATTAGGAATTGTAAACTGTTGAACAAGGTAGTGGAAGATCTCAGCAGCAATCTTGTAGCAGTGAAAAATTTTATAAATGTAGACTAGAGGACTTGGGGAGAGTGGGTTTTAGTTATGAGCAGTCTCTGTCAGTGTCAGATGAAATGTTGTCAGCCATCTGTGCCAGAAGTGGCTAAACTTTCTGAGCCACTGCTGATACACGTGGTGCAGCTCACCATAACCTTTCCTAGAGTGTAACTGAGGAGGTTTTGCTCCTGTATTTTGTGAGCAATGACTGTGGTTTTTACCTTGGGGTGTCCTCCAGTCCCTAAAGCTGACAGGCGACAAACCATCGATACAACTTATCAACACAGAATTGTCGTCTTGACTTGCCATTTGATCTAAAGTTATGGATCATAAAGTTTGGATATGTCAGGCTTCAAAAACTGTGGTTTAAAATGGTATCCCTTGAATGGAATATGCTGCCCTAAGGATTACATAGAATTTCTACAAAACGTTGAAATTTGAATTAGATAGGTTATATTTCTCCTTGCAAACTCTGCATTTTTCTAATAAATATTCTTCTTTGTATTCTTAGATTTTAGCAGCAGTGGTAACTTTTAAGTCAGCTCAGTCAGTACTTCTGTTCTCAATAGAGTAAGATTTTTTCCTGAATGCCTGGGTATTATATAAAACGTACTCAAATATGTATGAGACAGAAGCAAAACTAAGTTGTTCAAGTGGAATTCTCTGTTGTGATATTTTAAAAAATATTCTGAGGAGCTGCTCCAGTTGAAGCACCTACCTTTGCACTCCAAAACTAGGAATGAAAGCAGAGAAGCAGAACTATTTAATGTCCATAGTTATAAAGTTTCGTACTAGAAAAAAAAGTTTCTTTTAAGAGTTTGAGTAAGAAATTGTTGTCCATTTTGTAAGCGCTGACACTTTTTAATCTGCAGATGTATTGAACAAAAGTTCAAGCGTTGCCCGCCATTGCCAACCACGAGCATTATCATTGTTTTCCACAACGAAGCGTGGTCAACTCTGCTCAGAACCGTCCACAGTGTCATGTACACATCTCCTGCCATACTGCTGAAGGAGATCATTTTGGTGGACGATGCCAGTGTGGATGGTAAGAAGTCTTTCTGTTTTTGCTTCTGGTTTTGGTTATTTTTTAATTGAAGACAGTAGGATTGGCAGATAAATTGGCTAAGATGTGTCTTTGCCACTACTGACATGTGTAACAGTATTCTAAGTGGTTTTCTTTTTTTTTTTTAATAGCCTTCCCCTTCTTTTTCAAAGTAGTCAAATATGAAATTTTTATTCTCTAAAAGGTTTTTAAACCCCATTTCTGTTTTTTCCAAATCTGATGCTGATTTAACTGCATAACTGCTTGCCTGGCAAGTAGCTTTGTAATTTGTGTTTCAAACCAACGGCAATTTGTAGAACAGAGTATTGAAGTATAAATTGGCCCAGGCTTGTAGAAATTTGCTTTTTATCATTGTGGTTATCTTTATGCAAATTAATTTCATTAATATGAAGGGTAGTGTCTTTATCAGAAAGTAAGATTATTTTATGGCAAAATAATCTTCAACAGTCAAGCTGAATCTCAAAAATAGTTATATATATTCTTAGTGTGAACACAAATGCAAGTTCAGAAAACTTAGTATGCTTAGCTTTAGATGAATATGTTTATACATACATGCTTCTATTAATGTATTTACAGTTTTTTGCAAGTCTGTGTTTATTGAAACACTTAGATGTGAAGTATGTTCAGTAGTACAGTTTAATACTAAGGATGGGCAGAATAAAGAAGATGATGTGGGATATTTAATGAGATGTGGGGTTCTTTCTTAAACTTTGCAAATTTAAATAGTTTTTTTATTTAGCTTCTGTTACTATTGTAAATATTGTGGCCTTTGAAAACTGTAAATGTGCCATCATTAAGGAAAGACATTTGCACGTTCAGCAGATGATGTAGGTACGAGATCCATTTGCTATGAAAATTGAATTGGTGTTCAGATGATTAACACTGCAGCAGAGAAGTACTAGCACATCCTTTCTCATTCAGAATTATTTAGATGTTCTATCTCCTGTTTTCTGCCCGTCACCTCTTCCTACACCCCCTATCCCCAAAAAACTCAGCCCCTAAAAATAACTTTCATCAGATAGGAATTTTCATGGCTTTGATGATGAGGTAATTTCTGGGGTTAGTGTGAGTTGTTTATCTTGTTAGCTTAATAGTGAAACATTTAGGGTAGTGGCATGTGTATAGTCTGGCTGTCCTGACACTGATTCCTCTCTCTAGAATACCTGCACGATAAACTAGATGAATATGTGAAACAGTTTCAAATAGTTAAAGTAGTCCGGCAGAAGGAAAGAAAAGGTCTGATCACTGCACGGTTGTTGGGAGCTTCAGTAGCAACAGGAGAGACCCTTACCTTCCTGGATGCTCATTGTAAGTGGAACCTGTAACTGTGCCAGCTCTGCTTTATAATGCTGTTGTCTGTGATTTCATGTTGCAGGTTTTTTCTGAATTGTAAATGTTAGCAATATATCATGTAGTCCTATTGCTGTTTTATATTATTGAAAGCATAATTAGTAATACTATTTAAAAGCAGTCCATATTGGCTTGCTGGACATGTTAAAACATACCCTGTGTACTATTTTATAGCCAAAGAAAAATTCAATGTTGCCGTTTTCTCCACAGGTGAATGCTTTTATGGCTGGTTAGAGCCATTACTGGCAAGAATAGCTGAGAACCCTGTTGCTGTTGTAAGCCCTGACATTGCTTCTATAGATCTCAATACCTTTGAATTCAGTAAACCCTCTCCTTATGGGCATAGCCACAACAGAGGAAATTTTGATTGGAGTTTGTCATTTGGGTGGGAGTCTCTTCCTAAACATGAGAATAAAAGAAGAAAGGATGAAACCTATCCAATTAGGTAAACATAATTTGAATACTATTTAAATAATTCTGTTTTCATGGAGTTTTTCTTATGAACAGCAGTTTGTTCTTCTTCAGATGATTATAATCAGACATCTTAGATTTTTTTTGTAATACTTTCTTTAAGAACCACGTTTTAAAGCATTCATTAAAATATAGCCTCCTCCAGATAGTAATTGCTCTGCATTACTTCTTCTACATGCAGTGGAAATTGCTTATATTCCTGGGGGAAGGGGTAGAGGAGGATTACACACAGTTATTTTCAGAGACAGTACAATGATTCTGTCTCCTCCTTCACTTTACTTGAAAGAATGACAAAAAGGGTCAGAGCACCCAAATAACTAGGCTGATAGTGGTGCATTTGATGGTAAGTGTACCTGCTTTGTCCCCAGACAGGTTACTGGTCTGCAGGAGTCATACCTTTGCTTGATATCCTCCATGCAGAGAAAATTTGTTGGCTTTGTTGATACTTTCTTTTATTCCAGTAGTCATTAGTCTGAACAAGTTCTTAATAAATGGCAATAAACTGTCAAATGAGACTCTGTGTGAACACATTTAAGTGCTAGGAATATTATCTATGCCAAGAATATGCATCACTGTAGTGAAATACTAAGAAATACATGGAAAATTCCTAGAACAGATGCACTGTGATTTTACATATATATTTAAAAAAAACTCTACTGTCTTTCTCAGTAAAATTTTGTTTTTGCAGAACACCTACTTTTGCTGGAGGTCTCTTTTCAATATCAAAAGAATACTTTGAACACATTGGAAGCTATGATGAAGAAATGGAAATATGGGGAGGTGAAAATATAGAAATGTCTTTCAGAGTAAGTTTAGCTCTCTAATAGCAGTTGTCTTTAAGCTGAAGTGTACAGGGGATTTGAGAATAAATTAGTATTAGATTCTGAGTCCTCTGCTCTATCAGCCAACTAGGACAAGGAAAAATGAATTACTAATTACCTATAAAATAAAATGCAAATATACTCACTAAACTGATTTTAATTTTTAAAAAATGTCTTTAGGGTTGATATCTGAAATGTATGTTTCCAGGGTTTATCTGATTAGGAAATTCATTAATGGTATGCCTGATATATGTATGTACTCGTGCTAGTGGTTTGATGTGTTCTGGCAAACAATAACATTACTGAATTTTTTTCCACCCCCCTGAATTCTAATTGCAGTGCACTTACATGCTAAATGTTATTATTAGGTGTGGCAATGTGGTGGACAGTTGGAGATCATGCCTTGCTCTGTTGTTGGCCATGTCTTTCGCAGCAAGAGCCCCCATACTTTCCCAAAAGGTACTCAGGTGATCACACGTAATCAAGTTCGCCTTGCAGAAGTGTGGATGGATGAATATAAAGAAATATTTTACCGAAGAAACACAGAGGCAGCAAAAATTGTGAAACAAGTAGGTGGTGGTGGTGGTATTAGAAATCACACTTGCTGCGGTGAAAGTTTTGGTGAGCAAAAGTTATTTATTGACAAAATATGTAAGGATTCTAGATATTTTCATGAAAAGACTGTTCAGCTTGCTTAATGCTGCAGCACCAGCAAACATGAAAAATCTGAAGTATTGGGGTGGTGAATGTTGATTTTGTATGGTGAGGCTTTTTTATTGGTGGCTCTTTTCCATACAATCTCTAAAATCTTGAGCTGTTTGCATTGTGCAGATACAGGAACTACCAGAAGAACATGAGAGAAACCGAGTGTAGGCAGTGTAAACTAACTTATTTTCTGGAGTGAGAAAAATACCTTGTTAGTCTCAAGTTGCTTAGTATTTTTACTAAAAAATCAGCTTTTGTTGTTCTTTAGCAGCAAAATCAAACTTATTTGATGATGGAAAACCATTCTGTCTCTCTGGTTAAAAACATCAGCTATTTTTAAAGGAGGTTGGGTGTTGGCTTATTTATTTTGTAAGTTTTCTGCCCAGCTAGAGTCTAGATTTTTCTTATAGAAGCTATGTTTCCTCCTTCATGTGATAAATTTTTGTGTCTTCTGTCACTGAAAGCATTACATTTCCTAGGCCTGTTCCGCAGCTAAACAACTGAATTTTTTTGGGGAGATTCTACACTGTACTGGTTAATTATTTCATTAATCCAGTTCATTATTTCAGCTTACACTTTTGGTGAGATCAGTTTGGTTTATGGTTGTCATCAGTGCAGTCTTGTTTGTACTTTTTCACTTCATGGCACTGTGTTAAAATTTCCTTGGGACTAAAGATACTTCTGTTTTTTCTATCTTGCAATGTATTTTTCTTGCAAGTGATTTGAAATGCTGCAGGCAGGATGCCAGTGGTATTATGACACTGAAAGACAGCAGTAACTGTAGTAGTACAGCATTAACTAGAAAAAAATCAACAAAGGAAGCTTAAAACTTGTCTAGTACTACACAGGATATCATAGCTTTATGTGTACAAAATGAATGTTAATATATTTATCTTCCATCCTTCTTTACCTCCTTTACTCTTAACAGAAAACATTTGGAGACATATCAAAAAGACTTGATTTAAGGCAACGTCTGCAATGTAAAAATTTTACCTGGTATCTCAAGAATGTTTATCCAGAAGCATATGTGCCAGACCTGAATCCTTTGTTTTCTGGATATGTAAGTTTAGTTTTAATTAATTTCTGTATTCTTCATAGTCCAGGAAGTTTTCTAATCTCTTGTACTACCTTAGCCATAGCTTTTAGACGTTAGGTATAACTGCTCTCAGGTTTTCTGTCACTACTCTGGACAAAGAATCTCTTCTGCATACTTTTTATAGCTTTGTCATTTTAATTTTTCATTTACGTCAAAAGTCATTTTTCCTGCCAAATAACTTTAGACATTGCATTGCTAAAACAACAACAAAAAAGTGATAGTTCTTAGCTTGAGGTGAATGAGAATTTTGTAAATGTGTATTTACAAATAAGACTTACCCTTCCTCTTGTTTTAAATATTTTATGTTCAAATTGTGATTTGAATGACAGTAATATTATACAGAGCAGGCTAATAACTCCAGTGTGACTAGTTAATAAGCTTTTAGTTAGAAAACATTAACTGAGATAACAAGATTTTTAGATTCAAGCATAGCAGAAATATTGTAGCCTTTGAAAACTGTAAATGTGCCATCATTAATAGCTGTAATGTAAGGGTGACTTTTGTATATGACTGAGACAGTTTAAGCTTTTGTCATTCCACTGAGCTTTTTTTATCCTGATAACCCTTTTTTTAGTTAAAAAATATAGGTAACCGCATGTGTCTGGATGTTGGTGAAAATAACCATGGTGGCAAACCATTGATTATGTACTCTTGTCATGGACTTGGAGGAAACCAGGTAAAATATTTGATACCTGATTTTTTTATTCTCTCTCCTGCTGTAGCTTTACCATATAAATGCTTTTAATTAATTTTAGAGAAATTGACTAATTTTTAATATGCAATTTCTATTTTTCTTTTTTTTTTTCTTTAACAATTCCTCTCTATATATATATTGTTAAAGGAAAATGCTGTACCACTCTTCATGTCATGTCCCATTTCTAATGTTTTAACTTCATACAAATTCAGATTTCAAACACAGTTGCACTGCTTCACTTGCCCTCTCCTTTCTGTGCAAAACCTTTTCATGCCACCCTTGCTCCTGTCTTTTAAGTGTTGTCTCCTTAATTCTTCCTTTCCTTATGCTTCCTCCTATTGCTTCTTTCTCTGTCACCAGGTCTCGCACTGTCAAGGAAGATGTTGGTTGGAATCCGGCCAGTGGGAGACCAAGTGTCCAGGCCTGAGCCACCCTCCCTATCACACTTGCAGCCTCATAGTGGGAGGTCAAAAGGGCCTGTCCTCTACTGGCTAAAGCAAGTGAATAATATGATTGCATTTGTTCAAGAGGAGCTCTCTTTGGTCCATAGCAATGGTGCTCTGTTCCTTCTACAATATGACTTGCAATAGATGGCAGACACTGAATCGTTCAGTCATTACTGTAATGCTAAAAGGGAACATCTCCTTCCCTGCCCAGAAATGCACACTTCTCTGTTGCCTTTAAAAGTGAATAAAAGATATCAGCTGTAGAGCCATAATAATTAAAGGTCAGCAAAAGTCTAAAAGCTTTTATTACAATACAATTATTATCTTGGGGGGGGGGGAAGGGTGTTAATAATTTTATTTGCTATCTTAAAAGGCATCCATTGATGGCACTGTGAAAATTGAGACACATAATCCTAGTCAGGTGATACTTTCCTAATCATTTTTTGTGAGACATGGCATGCTGTCTAGATTAAGAGCTACCCTATTATGCTAACTTCTTACAGGATTGAATTTGGGGTTTTATTCGATTGTGGATTAATACTATTAGCCTTTTCACATTGTCATAGACATTAATTTGGGAACACTGTAGAAAGACTTTGTATTAAGAGATCTGCTGTACACTTCTATTGTTCTCTCTCTCTAAATTATCTTGGGCTATACTAAAACTCTATTCTTTCAAGTGTTATGTTTTTTTGTTTTCCCTCCTGCTACAAAATAACAGTCTGAATCCCTTTAAATGCCAGCCTTCAGAGAACTGATTTTGCTGATAATGCTTGAGAGTTATACATTTGCTTCTTAACCCTTCTCATTACAATGCTCTGTTTTCAGTTACTCTCTATTCTTTGCCAAACATCTAGCAGTGTAGGCTGATATTTCCCATGCTGTCATCTTCATGCATATATTTGAAATGGGAGTGGAAGAGAACCTAGTTTTCAGAGTTGTACATCAGTTGTGTATTATTCTTCCTTTTTAGAATATTGGAGGCTGGAAACATGCCCATCTCAATATCCAAAATTAATAAAGTTTTAAACCTAGCTTTCAACCCACTATTTTCAGGGCTTGCAGAGATTTTGAAGATCCAAAAATAAATCAGGACACAGTAAATCAGATTACCAGATTAAAAATAAATTACTATTAGAGCTAAATGACTAAGCAGGTCACTCCTTCAGTACCTGTTTTGAGGACTAATGTTAGTCATAGAGCCTTAAGAGTGAGATGCCTGTTTGTTCCTCTGTGCTGTTCCCATTGTTTCCACGGTAGCGAGGTAATTGCTGACCACTGGAAAATGGAAGGTCACAGGGGAGTAACTGAGCAAGGCCTTAATATTCAAAGGAAAGATACAGTGAAGGTGCTGACATCCAGGAGCAATAAACAGTGGCAGTGAGATGTAATGCTAGGGTCTCTGCTGGTTAATGTGGGAGAAAAGGAAGAGACCAGGGCTGGAGGGGTAAAAGGACAGCTGTGTCTGTAACTGTTAGAATCCCTGTTAGGATCAGAATTATAGCTGAGCCTTAAGAAAACTCTGCTGTCAGGAAATCATGGTAAAATGAGCTCACAAAATACATGCTTATATTACTTTCCTAATGGTTACCTCACAGGAGGATGTAACAGCCTCCTGTTGTTCATATTGTTTAGATCGAGCAGCAGAAGTTGGCATACAACAATCTGTATTGTTTCGTTTGACAGCTTCTTTTTTTTGGTTGCTCTAGGAAAAACCAAATTCGAGCAACAGAATTGATTACAGATTTTTAAAGTTAAGAAATGCCAAAATTTAAGTTGTCTTAAATTATCTGTACTCTTCAGTTTGTCTCCTTGAATTACATAGGGTCTGTGTGGGAGCAAGATTTTGCATCATATTGCACGTGCAGCAAGTGTTATTTCCCATTTATACATACAAGTATAAATTATTATTGCATTACTACTAAAAACTGCTTTTAGTTTTGTAAAAAACACTTTGGAAGTGTCAGTGCTAAAAATCAGAGGAATTATTGTGTAGTCTCAAATTTCTGAATAAGAAACGTGTACTTTTTGTATGGGAATTTGAAAATTGAATTAATTTACATTTGAATTAATGTAGTTTAATACTTTCCTTTGTGTTTATTTACCAAATTTTTTTAAAATTATTTAAATAGTACTTTGAATATTCTGCACGCCATGAAATTCGCCATAACATTCAGAAGGAGCTCTGTCTGCATGCTTCCAAGGGACCTGTGCAGCTTCGTGAGTGCACCTACAAAGGCCAGAAAACCTTTGCTGTTGGAGAGGAGCAGTGGCTGCACCAGAAGGTACAAATCCTGTGTAGTGAAATGGCATTTATAGTAGTGATCTTTGACATTAACTAATGTCTGGAGGGCCAATAAAAGCAAAAATGCCAACAAAACAAAAACTCTGAAGCCAAAAAAGAGTAAGTTTCGTTTTGGCAGGAAAATTGAGATAATTTCAGCTTTTCAGTTCCAGATCAAAACTTCATGTCACTTAAAAAAACCCCAGTTTTTCTAGACATCCACCTGGAAGTCAATTCAGATGCTTTGTAGCTTTTGAAGTATTTTATAAAATTTTCCCAACAAAGCAAGTTGGCACTTGCATACCACTTACGTATTTTCTAGCTCCCTCTGCACCACCTGCATGAGTTTACTGTTTAGCAACCAGCTTGGGCAAAGAACTGTGTGGGGAAATAGCATATTCATTGTTTGTTCATTTTTTTATCCCCCTTTTTTCCTCACTTTAGGATCAAACTGTGTACAATGAAGCACTACATATGTGCCTTACAGGAAATGGAGAGCATCCAAGTTTAGCATCCTGTAATCCATTAGACCCTTTCCAGAAGTGGATCTTTGGCCAGAACTAAGATTGATATTATAGACCAGAAGTGTTTTATTAAAAGAACTGTTCTGAACTGTGATAATATACATATACTGGATTTTTATGTGATAGTTTAAATGCAAAATGTTCAAACAGCCCTCTTAAGTTGGATGTAACATGTGTCAACAGAGATTCCCTGAGACTCAGTCTGTTATACCAAAGATAATTGGGATCCTGGTTATATTGTGTTTACAATATTTCTATGATAAGACTTTGTATGTTGACCACTGATTTATGGATCCTATTAGTTCTCTTTTACCTTGGGGCCATATGTAGGGGGGTTTTTTGACATATTGTAAGTACTCCTGAAGAAAACTATTTTCTCTGTAGAGTCGTGAGAAATTATTGTCTGCTGTCTAAAACCCAATACACTTTGTTTGTATGTTTTTATTCTCAAATGGCTGACTTATTTCTTTAAATAATTTACTTTACTCAGTGAAACTTTCTTAATATTTTTTAAGTTCCTTCACCTGGAAAATTAAATATTGGACTGTCAAGTCAAAGCCAAACAGGATACTACATTGTACTCAGCTTCTAGAAAGTCAGTTGTTTTGTAGTAGAAAAAATTAATTCTCACTAAAATGTGTATTTATTATTATTTTAATAGGAAAATCTGTTTATTTTGATACTAATCTTTCGTTTAGCCAAAACTTCTATTTCATGAACTGAGAAATTCTATTTTTTCTATTTCATGAACTCAGAAATTTATGATAAAGTAATAGCCTTCCAAGCTGCTTAACATTCACACATTTTTTCAGCATTCTGTTCATTTTTGCTTTTAAATTACACAGTGTCTACAAAACATCTGCCCCTACCTTTTAGTGATTTATGCAATATTTACCTCACAGGTTTGTAATGTTATCCATATGTAATTTCTTGTGTGAACACTTGCATACTAATTCTTTTCTTGTTTCTCTTTCCCATTTTACAAAGGACTGATCTCAGATTTATCAGTCTGAGTGAGACCTTGGCCTTTCTAACTATTCTTCTAATTATAGGAAATAATATAGCATAATCAAATATATTATCAACTTTTTAAAATTTGTAAAATGAAGACAAAAATATTTGGTTGCCTGATCAAATATAAAGCTGAGAATAAATCTGAAGTGGTGAGTATTAAAGGCTAAATAGGACAAAATTTCAGTAATAATAAATGTGATCTTTTGTCCTAGTAAATAATATTCAGATAAATGCTAACTGAGGTGTGGTGGGTGAATGGGTGATGATGTGGGTTTGTTTTTAATTTTGTGGGGAGGGAGCCTCGCTGCTTGTAATTTAGTGGTGCTGGACTAATGAGTTCAGTTTCTGAATAAAAGCAAGAAGAAATCCTTTCAGTAGCTGTCAGTCATCTAAAAGACAAAAAAGTGAATAAGCAAGGTCGTGATAATTTGCCAGAAGCTTTAACTCTAATTTATTTTTCAGGCTTGATAATTCCTTTGAGTTGTGTCTGAGCTTTTCTAAGGCATTTGGAGACACCTGTGAGAATATCCCATGAAGTTAAAGCTGTATGACTTAAAATAAGTAGATATAGTACGAGCAGAAATTGTTGAAAAGACTGATCCTGGAAGGTGATTTATACCACTGAAATTGGAAGGTTGTGTAGAACAACACTGCACAAAGATCTGCATGGGTCCTCTGATAAATGTTTTAATTTGGTAATGGAAAACAGAGTATTAATTCTTTTGCAGATCAAACCAATAGTGGAAGGGCTACAAATGCACTTGATAAAATGGGGGAGTTAAGGAAAAACTGAATGCAGGTCAATGAGAAAACTGTTGAACAATATGTATAGAGGATGGGAGATTGTACACAGAGAGCAGCTGTGCTGTGCTGAACCTCAGGTATGGAATGGGAACTCAGTGCCCAAAGAACCTGTTCTAGAAGACAAGGTATTTAGCATACCAGTTTAAAAGCACTTGTTCTTTTACTTTGCAGTTCGTGTTATACAGAAAATGCATTATTTTTAATATCCCTGAAGGAGAATTTCTTCATAGAACATGTTTCTCTTCCAAGCTTGTCAGACTGAGATATGCATATATGAAACATCATTTAATCTACTCATTATCATTTTGTCATTTGTTTGAGGTTTTTTAAGAGCTAACATTTCAAACCAGGGAAGAATTTAAACTGCAAGGAAACGAGTGTTCTGTTGCACTTGGAAGCAAGAACCTCTTCCTAAGCAACACTAGAGAAGCTCCCCATTGTATTTTTGGACATTTTTTACCTGTTAATCTGAGATCATATCGTAGCAGATATAGCAATATATGTAGTTGTTTTTTGCAAAGATTAGGTATAGCAATTCACCTAGTTTTTATATTTTGTCTTTAGTTTTAGATACGGAAAGGGGAAATAAATTCTGTAATTTTAAAATGGTCTTCTAAGATTTTTCTTTCATTTTTTGAGACTTCTTTTCTAGTCTAACATAGGTCACTAGTACAAAATACATAATTTACATAATTTTTTTAAGGTATGTTAACTATCATAGTTCCTTATACTGTGATATTTAATAATAATATGTGATATTAATATTTAGATACTTCAGATATTTTGCAGTACTTAGTACAGCAGTTCAGTCTTACTTGAATTCCCTACTACCTGCCAGAAAAACTTCTTTTGTTCTATTCTGTTTAAAGATCCAAAACAAACTTCTGGGTCACACTGACTACTGCGCTTCCAAATATTCGTATGTGCGTGTGTGTACACACATCTATATAGACATCATGTAGTACTAGAAGAGCAATAAAAGAGCTGTAAATGACTAGAGGTTTAGGAAGTTGGATTTTGATTTTTTTAATAAGCTAATAAAGTCACAGCAGCATCTTTGGCTCTTAAGAATGTTCTCTTTAAAGAGGCTAATTGTTTCTAATAGAAAGGCTCGCTGAAAATCAGTTTGTTGCAGGGGGGTTCTCTGGCTTTTTTGCCTTTTTTTTTTTTTTTAATTTAAATCTCTTTCAGTATCATTATAATGCTCTTCTCTGCCCCTGTGAAGGGGACAAAGGTAAATGCTGTTCCAAAGCCAGCATGTAAAAATTGGTGCCTCAATCAGATGGCTGTATAAACTACTGAAGGTTGCTAGTACAGCTGGCATCAGTGTTAACCTTCACCTCACCGAGCTCTCTTACACATCCAGGCAGGGATCACAGTGCTGGAGAAGGCCTTCCTTCAGGCCAGGCCAGTTCAGCCACACTGCACAGCATGAAGCAGGGCATCAGGGGTGGTTCTGCCAGAGAACAAGAGCTCCCTGCTCCACCTGGTTATGACACCGTTCACTGCAGGGGGAATTCGCCAGCCCTCCATACCTGAGGTTTCTGTTTTCTCACCCTTGGGAGTAATTGCTGGTTTACTCAGGGTGAGTACAGAACAATGTGAATATTACGAAGATCTACTTACAAAGGAACCTTAGAGTTAAATCTTCCTACTTCTGAATGCTGAGCATTCTGAGGTCTTGAATTAGAACTGGTGTTGGAAGTTGTTTCACAACATTTTTTTTATCAGTATGGCTTAGCAAGCCCTGGAGCAGCCCTTTTAGCCATAGTTCATGGCAATGCCAAAAGCTCCCAACAAACTAAAACCAAGTGATACCATAATTCCTGTGAGAACTCCTTTATAATCTAGAGAACAACATCTTTATCAGTTTTTTTTTTTTAATACAAACAATTTAGCTATATGTAATTTATCATACAAGAAAACTTAAGGACAAGTTACTTTTTATACATGTGCATCTCAATTTGAATGAATATCAGAATAAAAATGTAGCAGAGACTGTGCTGCGAACATTAATTTTTTGAAGCAATGTCGTCAGTTCTCAAAATAAGCAGCTGTGCTGAAATACAGCAGTATTCTTTGAATGTTGCCATTGAAATTATTTGATATATAAAATACTGCAAATTGTCCACCAGAGAGAGCTGTTGCAAAATTTTCTTCCAACAGCTGTTGAAAACAATTGTTTCATTACCTTATTACGAAAATTATAGGCACAGATTAATCAGGTACGTTATTTCCCTGGCCAAAGAAAATTGTAGGCAGTAGTGTCATTAAAGGGCAAATGGATATACCTAAGAAGGCATTTCTGTTTATTTAATTTAATTGGCATACAAATATTTAAAAACAAAAACACACATACACACAAATTCCACACAAACTGCTTCTCCTTATGCTATCAGACTATCAGGAATGGGAGAAATGCTTGAAATTTCACAGAGCGCCTTTGGAGGCTCTGCAGGTGTCGGGGAGGAGGTGCAGAACTAATTCTGGTCCTCTGAGCTGAGAGAGGCTCTCGAGTGACTGCATAGCAGAAATGAGACGCACAATGCACTGGCAGCCAGGATGTGACGTAGAAACCTGGTTTACTTCATTGCAAACAAATGGACAATATATATTGTACAATATATAATAAAAATACAGCTGATACAAGTGCCACTAATTAACAAAAAACCTAATGTTAAGACTTAAAAATGCTCATTTCTGTAATATATACACTGCAGTAATAAGCCACAATAAATACATCAAATTTCATATCATTCATAATAAATACCGAAAATATAAATACAGAAGAATACAGTTAATTTGAATAAATTATTACAACATAAGATCTAGGTTAAGTTCTGTTGAATATTATTGTAGCTTATATTACCCTTTGGCATCTTTGATGTTACAACTTGTTTAAAAAAAGGAAATTAAGGAAATGTGTAGTTCATGAATCTTAAAATTATTTCCATATACAGATTTTAAGATGAACTTTCTTTCCCTTTGCTTCTTCAAACAGTTTAAAAGCAGCAGTCCAATTAAATATCTTGCTTAACTGTTGAGACCTCCATAATTTTAGTATGCAAGATCATCTGTAATGGAAAACGTTAAGTACGTAACATAAGTACTTTTCTCAGAAATTAGTAACATTAGAAGTAATGCACAAATTTTAAACTAATGGCTGCAATTACACATTTTTACTAGTCCCATTTGAACGGATTACCTGTCTGAAAGACCATCAACTTAAGTGCTCTGAGTTTATGTACTATTTACCACTTGCCAACACAAATTTCAAAAGCAGTTTTATATTCTTGTGGGGATATATGTATATGTATGTATACATGAACCTCCTAAAGACAGGGCTGGACTAGACAGTGTGAATGTTAATGTAGTCTGTTAAAACAAAACACTTTAAACATATAAAAGGTAACGTGTTGTTTCTGTTTGTGTTTTTTTTTTTACAAAATTTCTATCTATTAGTTGTAGATTGAAACAAGCCAAAATAACCAATTGCCATGTTTAATGTTAACAAGTATTAAGCAGTAGATTAATATTAATAATTTTATTTTTAAAAGGTTATTACACCAGAATGCAATTTAACTTAAAAGATCAACTTTACTAAGACAATATTACAGGCTGAGGATCTTAGGAACAATTTTGTAATCTACAGATTTTGACTATTTTTGCACTGTTTAATGTCTAGCGCTTATTTTACATCAAACATTTTTTAAACATATTTCACAAACTATACTTCAGACATATTTCCAGAGAAGTGCCTACAGTCAATTAAAAGAAGTGCCCAGTTATTAAGCCTTGTTTGCATGGGCATTTGAGACCTGAAGTTGAGAGAAATGGCTTGAAAAAAACCAGCATGCTTGCTTCTGGTTTTAAGAGAACCAGCTGCCAGTGCACATGATGATATTTTCAAAAAGCTGAAAACTGGTGGTGAGTTTTCTCTGAGACTCACAAATGGTTCTTTACAGTGATTCCCCCATTACCCCAGCAAGGTTAACCCTCCTCCACAATCCAACCCAAAATTTCATTCTTAAGAACGTATTTTAGAAGTTCAAGATGGAGAAACCTAAAATAATTACCTGCCATAATGTAATGCCTAAGCCTCATTTGAAAATCCTAAGATGAAGTGCTGATAAAAGGACATTTTGTCTTTGCTTTTATCATTTCTTGTTAGCTGACAAGCTGGGTATATGAGAGTACATGCCTGAGAGCAGAGTTAGCTAAAATGATACTGAACTTGTCTTTGAAATTGCCATCTGCAAAGAGTGACATGGTAGCAATGCTTCTCCAGTGCTGCTGTTGTGGTTTTTTACCCCATGCATTTGGGTAAGTCTTTTATTTAATGGCCACCTGTATAACTCTGGTCTGGGAAAAATGGCATTTCCTGTTTCCACTGAATTCATGTTTGGTTACAATATGTTAAATAACAGAAGCAATATTATGATCTAACATGGGCAAGCTTGGAGTGAATGTCCATATACTTTTCCAACCTGGCTCTGAAGAGATCTTAATTTGCCTTTTCTTGTGTTTTTTTTTTTAATATGCTTTATTTATCCCTTTAGAGGAAAATTAATCCTCATCAATTTGCCTCTTGCCTTCATCTTTCTTTTCCTCTAAATTGTCCTTTCTATCCTCCCCAAACTCAAGTGTTTGAAGACAAAGGATTATCTCGATCATTGTATTAGCACAATGATGTGCATTTTTATCTTCCACCATTTTCCCTATAAAGTAAAGGTAATCCCATCTTCACGGTTTATTGGAAAAGTGAACAGTTAGAGAAGAATGTACATGAGAGACAAACTTCTTCTGGCTTGGGGCTACTGGACATTCATTCATGAAACAGAAGTGTATGCACCAAATTAAAATAATTGTGTAAATAAAATACAAAATCTATCTTTTGATTTTTTGTTGTTGTTGTTTTTCCACCCCCAGCCTTGGATAAAGGACTATGAACTCAACTGAGAAGGTGCAATACAGAGCACCAGACATATGGTTCTCCAGTCAGTGGGGCCTTCTGAGGGCTGGGTGTCTGCCTAACCTTAAAGACAGCAGTAGGGCAATATACATTTTAACTCTCAGAATCACCCAATGGCCTGGTTTGGAAGGGACCTTAAAGACCATCTAGTTCCAATCCCCCTGCCACCCACTAAATCACATTGGTCAAAACCCCACCCAGCCTGGCTTTTCAAAATCTCATTCTCACCACAAAGGACAGTAGTTGCCCTTGTGTTTCATTTTAATGACTTACTGTACAACAGCCGTCCCAAACACCAACAGGAAGGAAGGAATTAAAAAGAGTATTCTAAGGCTACAAAACAGGCGTTTCATAAATTGGATATTCATATAAAAAGTAAGTATCTTGGTATCAGATATTAGGGTAGCAGAAAAGTTCTCAAAGATGTTATAACTCTCCTCTTTAAGTGGAAACAATAATCTGGCACATTTATTAGCCATAAAATTAAATGCTGCCTTGGATTCTTGGATTTAGGAAAGGGAAAAGACAGTGAAGAGGAAGAACTCAAGTACGTGTTCACTCAGACATCTTTAAAACTCCATTGCACTTCTTCATCACGTCACAATATTTGCACTTTGGATTTGACACTTCTTGGAGAAAATGGACAATAATTTGCACATGGACAATGATTACAGAGAATAGCAAAACTATTAAAGAAACCTTGAAACACCGAAAAGGCAAATGCTGCGATTTCTCATACCAAGGAACGCGTAAGTGAACTAGATTCTGTTTTCAAAATAACAGCTTTCTACCATTTTAAAAAAATAGTAATCAGATTAATATTTTAGAAATAAGTTCTATAGAATATATTCTCTGAGTTAATTCTGGACTTTCAAAGTATTTTACATCAACTGTCCTGCAACCATAATAAAGCAGACAATAGAATTACTCTTTAGTCTCAGCGAGAAAGCATAACGCCCCTAAATGCTTAAAGATTTTCTGTATCATCCTCTTCTGTTCCTGACTGTTTCAGGAAATAAAACAACTGGCACCATGAACATCAGTTTATAAAACTCATGAGCTGTAACAGTAAATTCAGATCCTTATTTAGCAAATGCCTTTTTAAAGGATATCATGGGTCTGTCTTGCTTAATGTTTGAGTAAAACACCTGTGTTGCTACAGGAGCAGCCTAGACAAGGAGTTTCAACTGAGAGAATTCAGCTGGCAAAAGAGGAAAACATGCAGAGGAGTAAGACTGCCTGCTGCTGCCAAGTATGGTGCTGCAGGAAAACTACAACCTTGCTGCTCAAATGTTAAGCGCTAGACAGGTAAATGTACATTCAACACAGCTTTTATTCTAATTTTTCACTGTGAAATTTACTTTTTAACTTCTGCTCATTAATCCAGTCCAAGGAAAGGAGAGCTCATTTTAGCTGTGTTTCATGTTAGTGAAAAATTTCTGGTCACTTCTGAGCTGGGATGGGCTTCATTTGGAAAGTGGCATAGTCTGCAGTACAAAAATTTAGTTATAATGCCAAAACACGAGAAAAAATTGTATTTTACCTGTTCTATAGAATTATGTTTTATCACAATATCTCCAAGTACATTACAAACCAGAGCACAGAGAATGCAATGACACAATAGGACAAAGGCAAAGCTAACAGAACCAGTCTCCCCTGTCTGAGCCCAGTACTCTCTATCCAGTTTATCACATTTCTGTCAGGAACACCTGAACTAAGAAAAAACTTTATCTATGCTCTGTTTTGCATACAAGTATGCACATGTTTATGATCTTTAACAAAGCAGCTGTGTTTGTGAAGGTACTGCCTGGGAGGCAGGGAAAGCAACATGACCAGTTTGTTAGAACATTTACTGAAATAAAACAGATCTGTTTAGAAACTGGGAATCAATCGAGTGAGCGACAGCACCCCCAACACCTCACAGGATTCCTGCAGCATTAAAGGCAGGACCCCACTGTTCACAGAGCAGGGGAGCAGCTGAGCCTTATCTATAGCAAGTTACCATGGAATGGAACCAATGGCCTTAAAATAAATAAATGTCAACTCCAATTATGATTCACTAGCAGGAAGGTATGTAAATGAAACATTTTAAAGCTTTAAAAATCTAGAATTTTCTGATCTCAGTGGCATACATCTCAACAAAGAATATTAGAAACTTCTACTGACCAGCTTTTAATTTTAAAGATGTTTCAATGGATGAGTTATAGCTCTTATGCAACAACTGCAATTGCTGTAATCATGCTAACAAAGTTCTAATTTCATGTCTAATTTTAATGAAAGCTTTATATATATTTAACAATGCACCTTTTTCAAAGAGAGGTGAAGTTCACCTTTTAGGTGCTGTTCCAGTGATGGTCTGTGTGAAAATTCCGGTTTATTTCAAGAATGGGAAATGTTTTTATTTTGTCTCATTTCTGTGAACGATGCAGTATAATCTCAAATATATACCAGACTTCTTAGAAGTGTTTATCAGTAGCCAGATATCTTGAAAATAAAGCTGGTACAGACTATAAGTAACATAGGTATTTTCACAAATAACACACTGTGTTGATACAGAAGCAAATACTGCTGATTATCATTTAGTAACATAATACTTTTATCACACAGAAACAGCCTACCCAAAATGAAAGGACTGGTTATCCACATGAATATTAACCAGATGGGAAATGGGACACAGCATGTATTATTATATACTAGCTCAGAAAATAACACTCAAATATTTTCCACCCCGTGAATTGTTTGCTTTTCCTTAAATGAAGAGGACGTTTTTATATCTAAACAAAACATCACAGTTTAATCAAGTGATGGGAAATTTGACTCTCACCTGATTTCTACATCCTACTCCAGATTTCAGCTAAATTAACTGACCAGTTTTGGTCAGGGTTTCAACTTTTTTTTTTTTTCACTCTAGTAAACTTATACATACTAGAAAAGGCTTTAGCTTTTTTATTTGCTG
The DNA here is from genome assembly GCA_025920805.1 of Petroica traversi. Taxonomy (NCBI): domain Eukaryota; kingdom Metazoa; phylum Chordata; class Aves; order Passeriformes; family Petroicidae; genus Petroica; species Petroica traversi. The sequence goes on from JAHLSL010000067.1 coordinate 1,979,721, forward strand.
GCATGGATTTGGCTGGGCAAGAGGTTTAGCCTGATTTAAAAAAAAGAGAGGTTGTTGGGTTTTTTCCTCAGTATATCTCTGTTAGAAGGCTTGTTGGTATTCTTAATAATAGCTACTAGGAACTCTCCATGAATTATAAAACAGACTTGACTTTACAACTTGCTATAAGAACTAAAGGGGATTTGTTTACTTTGTATCTTGAGATCAAATCTTGATCACAAAACATCATATTGCATCAAAAGAAAATATGATTAGCCACATTATCACCACCTAGTCAATTACGAATATTTTTTCAACTTAAATCTTTATTCTGCACATTTGAATTTTTGACTCCCAGGAAGCTACTTCAAATGTGGGAAAACAGTGTATCACAAATACTTTATCTACTCCCTCTCTCTTTCAAGGTACTGCTTGTTATCCTGTGCTGCAGGCTTTAGATCATTTGGCTGTATTCACCCCTGATGCCCCAATGGCACAGAACATACACATCCAAATACTACCGAGTTTTTACAGATGCTAATATTAAAGAGGACTGGAATCAGAAATCTGTGCTGATGGAAACATTGAATAGCCATCACCTCAGTATTTAAAGCTAGCTGAGAAGTATTTTAAAAAGTTAATCACTTACTGAGCTTGTTGATATTATTAAAGATATTTTTCATGTGAAAGCACAGGGGCCAAGAAAATAATTTCTTATTGCTCAGTAAGGGTGTGAATAACAAAGCAGAAGATTTCATTTAACTTTCCCCTGAGAGAAACACCCCAATAAAGTGTGTGTGGTTCTCCAACACACTCTGAGGTTAAAGAGCTGCTACTGATCCTCATCTACTATCCCAGCTCAAGCAGAAGAGATTTGTGCTTTTGGTGCTGGTGTTGAGGGAGAGTGTCTAATTTAAGCCCTCTGTTAAAGCAAGACCCCTATACACACAGAGCCCTGGTACATTTACCCTTAGAGTATCATGAAAAGAATAATTTTTCTTAAGTGCAGAACTTTAAGGACTAGCACTTTCTCTTTAAAAATCATGGGTATTTGCTGTATGGCATAGGGGACTACAGGCACTTACCTGGCTACTCAGCCTTAGAGAAAGAGACTACAGAGGTCTGTGACTGCGAGGAACAGAGGCTGTGGAATTGCTGAGCCAGATAACCAACATGAGCGCTTTCCCAGGAGATGGAACACGTCGCAAGTTTGGAATCCAGTCCTAGAGAACTAGACTTTTCAATGCAGTTCATATAAAACACGTAGGACTTCTTGTGGAAACAAGTAAATAAAAAACCTTTCCAGCTACTACATGGAGTAAAAATATTTTGCTAATTTAGCTTAAATATGAGAAATCACTTTGCCCAGATTTCATATAAAAACAATTAAATCAGTTCCTTCTTTTGAAAAGCATATTTTACATCGGCAGTTTTTCTACTGGAGCACTGTACATGATGTGTTAAAGAGCTTCTAACCAGAAGAGTCACTGTTACAGAGCTAAAATTTACACTGTGTTTACATGCACACTGTTAACCATCTAGATTTGACACAGATAAAAACTAAGATGCTGATCCTTATTTTGACAAAAAAGACAGGCCTACATTTCAACTATTTGATGTATAATAAATGAAATTTCAGTATTAGAATAAAAATGCTGAAATAGATTTTGAAATCAAAATAAGGCAGTGCAGAATTACCAGTGCAGAGAAAAGCTGGTTCCTATGCCTCCTTTTCTCAAAAGCAAGGTCGTTTAATAAATTAAAGGTACTTTCATTCCCATTTCACTTAAAAACAAGAGGACCACAAGGTAATGGATATCCATATGATGCACATGTTCTTTTGCTTGCAGACTTGCGCAGATACAAAATTTCTGAAGCTGTTTTTCCTCACTGAATGGACTGTTTCCTAATAAGACCAAATGATACTAAATTTGAGATACAATCAGAAGTCCACAAAAGCCAGTCTTGTATTTAATAAAAATTTAGGCAATCTAGACACTCCCACATTTTTTTCCATGCTTTATTTAAACTTTGATCTGTAAGGCTCTGCTTTTATAAATTGCATACTGACATACCATAAACTGGCTTGGGAAAAATGTACAGGTTTTGTTACAGTGAATTTTAAGATGTGACATTGCCTCAGAGAGTGGAGCTATGGCCTTTCTCCAAAGAGGTTCACAGTTCCTGCAGGTGGCACAGTTCTGCAGTGGCACTAAAGTGCGTAAGGATCTGAACGCTGGCTGGGCTGAAGGTGCTGTGCGAGCTTAGGCTGCTGCTCTGCCATTGGACACATCGCTTTGCTTTGGGGAAGGGGTGCTGGAATGCCACTGATTTTAGTTTGAAATGGAGGATTGTCTACCTTTCTCTAGTCTAGAAGATGTAAATGCCCCCTTTCTGACTCTTCTGTTTGTCAAGAACAGTTAAAGAGAAAATAGTACACTCTAAAAAATGTATTTCGAGATGATTTATCAGAAATGGTATTAAAAAAATAAGCAAGAACAGAAGGTACTCTGGATGGAACGTGGACATGCTCTTTGCAACTAGCTATGGATCTTCTGCTCAAATGAACATGCTGTTCATTTTTATCAAAACATGAATCTTAAACTACCATAAATAAAATACATACAGTACAGAACAATTAAAACTTTTTTTTGTACAGTAGTTACTTTTACATTAAACTTACCATCTTTTCAGATATGTTGAAACTTAGGACTCTAAACATGATTATTTCAAAGTATCATTTTTAACAATCTTGCACAGGCCCGACAGTCAAAAACATGAAGCTTTGATTCAGATAGCTTGGCAGGTTTCACATACGTTCATAGGTAGGCTACTTTGAAATATGTTGGGTGCGTTTTTTACTGATGTGTTTTACTTTTATCAAAAAAAAAGGGTTTGATTATTTTTATTTAAATCTTTACATGAACTGGTTTTGTGCAATACCACTGCCAGTGTAGCTTGAGAAAACAAAATGTGTCTGGAACATTGACTATAGTCCAAGTGTTGTCTACCTCTTAAAAAAGTAAGTTTCTAGGAAAATCCGATGGGAGTGAACTTTAACACAGGAAGTCAGTCCTAGAATAATTTTAGTATTAAACAGGTACCGTCTCTACCACTGGTGATTTGATGCACTCTTCGTGCAGTCTGCTCTTTTCTGGGAGGTTTAGTGAATTCTCAGCAGGGTGCTCTTGTACACGACTGTCACCATTCAAAGCTGAAACAAAGCCATCTTGAGAAGGACCTTTCAAGTACGAGTGAAATTCCACTGGCGGGTGACTCGGCCTATGCTCAGTGTATAAACTGTTACAGGGAGCACTGCCATCCCCTTCAGAAGATGAGCAGCAAACAATCACTGAGGGGTTTGCAGAAGGGTAATGAGGGCTGCTAAAAGTTTCCTCTGATTGCCGTGTGTAGTCAACAAACTGTTCTGAAGTCATGTTGTAAGGCACCAGAGAAAGACTACCATTCTTGACAGCATCCCTTTCTGAGTAAGTCTCACCAATCTGGTTAGCAGTGCCAGCAACGTGGTTCTCTATTTGGTAATACAGAGTTGAAGAGTTAGTATAGTATGAGGCATTTTTAGAGTGGTTTTCATGCACAGCAGTTCCATCAGAGTAGCAAAGGACAGAAGGAAGAGGCACCATATCAGCATGGGAGCTCATACTTTCTACAAAATCATCTGCTTTTTCTTCCTCCTCATCTTCCTCCTCATCTTCCTCTTCCTCTTCATCGTCATCTGATTCACTAGGGGCTAAACTCTGTGTACTAGAATCTGTAACTCCACTACAAAAGCTACTCCCATCTTCCTCTTCCTCCTCTTCCCCTGTGCAGTCCAAGTCCTCGGCTGACTGGGAATGCATAACTGCAGCCGGGGGTTCGGTTTCAATCTCAAAATTTTCTGCAATTGGATATTCAACTGGATGGGGTCCTGGACTCATGGAACTACTGTGTGCACTTATCTCAGTGTGGCAGCCATTGAGTGCTGGAACTTGCTGCTCTCTATTTTTCTCCAATTCAAGTTTCATTATCGTGTGCAAAAAGTGAGTCCGTACCCGGATAGGGTTAAATTCGATTCTACCTGCAGTATTGCTACACCCTTCTTTAGTGCAACCGCATGGAAAAGACATACGATCCACCTTTTAAAAAAGAGAATACAGATTAACAATAGAAGCAAAAGCCTGGCGACATGACAGAGCCTAGAGAGCAAAGAGAAATACAGTGGTGAAGTGGGATTCACCTTGAGAAATGTCTGTAGAATTAGTCTAAGCTAACAATCATTCAGTGAGTCAGCCTGGAATTTAGCAGTGCTGAGAGAACAGTAAGGGGGCCTGGACATGCTCCAGTATTGCAGGGTAAGGAAAAAATTATTCTGTTCCATAGGTAAAAGTTTCACAGTGGAACAAAAAATAGGTACCCTTTCAATTTCCCTATCTGCTACAGCTTTACATCATTTTATCGTCAAATCCAGGCAAAAACATTACCAGAGAGTACCGTAAAATTTGGTAAAAATCATGGAAACTAAACACCTATTGAAATAACATGAATAATATATAGAAACCTTTATAAAGTTACCAGTGGGGACACCTGATCTCAGAAAACAGAAACAAAAACTCAAGTACATTTTCAAAGGTAATACAGTCAGTTGTAGATGCAATATTGTAAGCTCAACAGCCTGAGTACAGACCTTCTACATCTAATAATACTCATCTTAAATTTTTGAAAATGTGACTGAATCCATGTGTTGGCAAGTTCAATTAGACAGCCTAAGGTCTGTGACTTTCATCTACACTGGAACACCTACACATCAAAGATGAGCAGGAGAACCACCAAACACAATCAGTAATCCTTCCCCACATGTGGAGATGAAAACAGGAACAGCAAAGAGAATATATTATTTAAAATAGCAGAGAAAGTTTAGCTTGGATTTACAAGATGATGAAAAACGCATTCAGGAAGAAAACTCAGCTGCACAACAGCAACTCAGCAGAACTAGCAGAAGTATCTTTTAGGGAACATTTTGGGACACGTACAGCTGACACTGTTTAAATGTACAATATGAAATACCTCTTCAGTCTCAGAGGAAAAGCTTACCTGCTATATTAGCAGATATTTCTTACTGCCTACATGCAAATTTATCATGCATGGATTTTAAGTATCATGCAGGTTACATAAAGGACAGTACCACAGAATGTGATTTATTGTTTTTGATGGAGTTTGGAATATAATTCACATTTGGAGTGTCTGCTAATTGTCTCTAAAATAAAAGGTAATATCCCTTCTGAAATCTACAGGCTATTCTTCCTATTTAGATAAAGGCCTAAAAGGAGCACGAGAAGCAGAATATTTGGGTAAGAACAAAAAACCCTAAGCCATGTATGTGCCTAAAATAATAATAAAGATATTTTAGGAGATTGTATTGATAAAACGAGGCCTTAAAAACCAGGCTGGAGATCCACAGGTGTTATTGCCTAATACTTCATTTCCAGTAGTTATAACTTCAACAACAGAAAGTACACTCGTGCATGGACGCACACCCTTCCCCCTCCCCAGGTAATTAAGTAATGACAAAAACGTAGACATTTACCTGACATTTTATGCCTGCAAGACTGCAGGTGCAAGTTTCAGGGTCACAGAAGACGCGGCAGTCGCAGCCGCAGTCCTCTCGGGACAGGCGGATGGCGCGCAGCTCGTGCTTCTCTTCCACGTCGATCTTCTTCACTCCAGAGGCTCGCAGCAGCGCCCGCCGCTTTTTGGTGGGCAGGGGCTGGAGAAAGAAGTACTCGTCTACTTCAGTGTTGTCCAGATCAATATCATCATCAGAGATGTCATCCAGAGTCAGCGTATTGGCTTCCTCAGATTCCACCGTACCGTTCTTTGTCATCTATTGCACAGAACAATTTACAAAGTCCTTAAAGTATGCTCACACGTACATCATGTCATAGATGTCATTATGTGAAATGCATTTTCAGTGCTCAAAGCTGTATGTAAAAATGCTGCATTACTGCTAGGAAGTTCCAGAAAACCATCACAGATAGGGCGACCAGGCATTTCTTTCACATTTAGCGTATGAGTTAAATACACGTTTTTAATACCAAGTTTGTAATGAAGGTAAGAAATCTTATGAAGTTCTTTATTTACCAAAATTTATTGTTTGCCATTAGCTACTAGATCTCAGGCCCTTCTGAAATTCTAGTATTTTCTGTACTGTTTCACAAGGTAATTTTTTAGACTTTAACTGACTCTGAGCTCTCCGGAATTCTTAACTATCCCTACTGAGATAGCAATTATATTACTGTCATGGGTTCAGATTACAATGCATCACAGGTTTGTAAAATGGTATACTTTATGTACTATTTACTACCCTATTTTGATTTAGCCTGACAAGTTTGATGTTTGTAAAGCTGAGGTCAAAAAAGCAGTATTTCCACTTAATCATCTGGGCAGACATCCATGTTTGCTTCTTGAGTTGACAATTTCAATCCTGGAAGTCACTGAATTTCGCTTCTTTCTACCTACATTACTTCATTCAGACCTAAATGATTCTGTGATTCCTTGCTCATTTCACACTGCTGATGCATTTAGCTCTTCTGAACTTCTTTCTAGATCTCTTTGGCCCTGAAAAGAGCCCACTTAGCTTTGTGTTTTCATAGATTTGAGTACTTCACTTACCAGTCCACATTATTCTTAGGTAGATAATAAAGGAACACATTTAGAAAAAAAAAAAAGTTGTTAACCTCTTGTGGAGTCTTGAGAAAAGTTTGAAGAGGATTTGTACTCTTTTCCGAGGGATATGAATTTTTGAGCCTCTGTAGAAACAAGTATCTTGGCACTGTGTTATTACCTATGTACAGTCTAGCTCTCAAACATTTTAAAAATTGTTTAAAAATTAAATGGACGTGAGCGAAACATTCAGTGGTACATTCCTAACACAGCACACTTCTGGTGCCATATTCCTGTAATGCATCCCATACAGAAAGGGGTGAATATATTCAAGGAGAAAAGAAAAAAACAATTATTGCTCTGAAGGAAGTTAGAGCTCACTGGTTATATCTGCCAGAAAACACAATAACGGGGTCTAGAAAAATTCTTCTACAGAAGAAACTGCTTGAGACTCAAAAGAATATGAACTATTAAAGTTCAGAGAGACAATTCACTACAAAAAAATGTATTTTTTCAATCACAATTTACTCAGATTGAGCATCATTCTCCATAGCAAATGTGAAGCAACTGAAGTTATATGATTTATTCTGTCATATAACAAATCTTTTATTATTGTTCTAGGAAACAATTTTACTTAAAATGGGAAAAAAACAAATTACCAATGTTCACCCTGCTCGGTGTAATGTTCTCAGTTGATAAGGTTGCTGATTTATACAAGACAAGGACCCAGTCTCATACATTTTTGAAGAAAACATGGTGCAACAATGTGATATTTATATATTGGTGAAGTCTCAAGTCCCACTTGCATTAACAGTTTTGTCATCAGCAGCCACTGAAATTCCTGGTTTTGCCTTACTGACTTGTAGAAAATTTCACCTTAGCTTGTTATCCCAAATAAATTTTTAGGTACCAATTTTAAATACAGATAAAATACTGAAGTCATAAGTACCATACGTGTTTCTTGTGCATTTCAGTGTTCAAACATTTAACAATTATCTCTGTAAAAGTAAGTCCCCATTTTTGTGCTACTGTGTCATCTCCATCTAGCTATGTTTCTGATGTGTATGAAAGCAGTCTTCAATCTTAACCATTCCACTATTTCTGCTTTTCTTATATTCCCAACTATTTCATTTAACCATTGATACTAACAGTCCATCCTTTCCGCAGTCTTTTGTATTGTAACTGTCATTTACGGCATTATTGAATGACTTGAAAATGAACTCCTGCTGTCTGCTCACTCTTTTTGGCAATCACAGTTTTGTGCTTAGAACAGCTGTGTAAGAAAACCTGTGTTTTCACAGGAAAAAGAGCCCCAACAAACTACTAATTATTCCTGCCTTGTAAAGTCAGTCTAAAAGCAATACTCTCCCATTTGAAGAAGAAGAGTCTCAGGGTCATGAGAGGTAGTCCCTATGTACAGATCATGTGTACATATTACAGTGCCCAGAGAAAACTCCTGAGATCAGCAATCCTTCTTCTTAGCAATTCAGCACCACACTCAGTTCACACAGAGGAGTTCTGCCACATCCACAACCCCACTCTGAAAACATTACTATTCCTCTTTTTAATGTATTCTCAAAGTTTCTCCATAACTGCAGCCTTCGGAGTTTAGTGCCTTCATTTTATTTAATGTTTCAGTCAGTAATGTCTGTTATCCCTGCAACACTCAAATCCCAATCACTGTGCATCTCCTTCTAGCTCTTTTTTCATCTTAAATACAGGCATTTTCAAAATGTCTTCTCAAACTTCTTTCAGATTGTTTTCTTACTGTATTTTCTCTTTTGCATTTCACATTACACTGGCTGGTAAAAGAGGGGGCAACAGCTCCCTAATCAGTTCTGCCTGGCCCTGGGGCAATTGGGTGATCATTTACACCAGGTATTGCAACATATTCGTTCAGTAAGGTAGGAAAAGCAGCATTAGAAGCCAGCCCTTTTTCTGTACATTCTACAGAGACAGAGAGAGAGACAGAGGCAAATCCACACAGGGATTAAATGCATCCTGAATTAGCTGCCTGAAGCTAATACCCCCCAGCACACACACAGCTCAGCCTGAATATTTCAATCCAGAATGGTAGCCTTGGTTATTTCATTTTATGTTAGCAAAGTAAAATTAAATACACTGTATTTATGTTTCTTTGGTTTTCTGTTTGTTTAATATATAATAGGGGAATGACCTATCTAAGGAATCTGATTTCTCTAGTTTTAGATACACAAAGCTCAAATGACTCCTTAAGCAGATCACTGTCATTTAATCTAAGTTTGAAACTGTGGAGGGAGAAAAATTCTAATCCCTGCTTCTGCAATTATTTTACTATGTTTGATAAAAATTAACCTTTAGGGCTCTTATCCAGGAGGTGAATGCTGTCACTGGTGAGCTCACAAAGGCACCTACAGAACCACACCAATTCTGTCCTGTATTTCTCCTCCTCCTGCTGCAAATCTCAACTGCTTTGCTCCCCAGCAGCAGAGCATGAAGGACTGGACTCCAGTCATGTGCTGAACGCCACATGCCTCCTGCAGCCAGCAGTTTGCCATTTCAAAGCACCTCAGCTCCTGACTCTTTGGCAGGATGATTTCCTTGTTGTCTCCTGTAATTTTTTTTTTCTCCATTTTGGCACACAAAGAACAAACAAATTAATAAAATGAAAGATTCTAATATTTCTCAAAAAAGTAACTGAGTAACTACAGAGGGAGGAAGATTATCAAAAACTTTCAAATGCATTTTTCAGAATTCAGGGGAACATTAAGGTCTCTTAATTGCCATAATATTGTTCAACTGAATTAAACTTGGTATGTAGATGGGCAAATTTGTTCATAAATATAAAGGTTAGTGTCCTAATCACAGAACAGGGGCCAATGAATATGTGAAGCCTTGGGGTGAAGCTCAGTCCAACTCAGTAAAACATGAAAAATGTAGGATGGACACCGCTGCCTTGCCTTAGGAGGAAGTTACTCCTTACAACTTCCCACTAAGGGAACCAAAACTCTGTCCATGGGCCTGGGAGCCTTAACACGACTCATCTCATGCTAACAATTTAATAAACATTAACTTCAGGAGACATTATGAGTAAGCAATAAGGATTCTTCCAAGTAATTTTTTGTGCTTACTCATGTTTTCTCAAATGATCACCTTGTACCTTTCATTTGTTAAGATGGCTTTTACATCCAGAATTTTCCCACTCTGCTGCTAACAAGTGTTTGTGTCCCTGTCAGCAGTTTTTACATCAAAAGTGCTGGTAGTAAATGGCCAAAGTGACTTGAAGATGATTTCAAAGTCTTTATCGGTTTTTAGGGATGTTTCTTTATTGGGCCCTTCATTTTTAGCAATTAAACAATAAACAGTACCTAGTGTTATGAAAACTCAATTTCAACATATTTTTATCTTTTTAAAATAGATTTTCTACCTAACAATTGGCATATTTTAATGCAATGCAAAAAATAAAAACAATCCCAGGGAAATGGAAATTAATAACCACACTGAAAATGTTACTTTCTATTTTATAATGGTTTTTAAATAGAAAAGCCTCTGACTAAACTTTGCTCTACCTAATTTTCTCATTTTCTTCATTTTTTCTGTGATGTACAGTCATTTTTAATGCAAATCCTGATTAACACATTTTCATTAAATGAATAATAATTTTGCTGACATAACTGCTGACACTGTCACCTTAGAATGCCACATTTCCTTTTTTATTAATTTAGAAATTACGTGAATGACCAAGCAGCTCTTCCATCTCCATAATGGAAAATCAGCAAGGCCCTGTTTTCTTAAGCAAACCAAACATCCTTGGTGCTTTACAGTGACTCTTCACTAATACAGCAAGTCCTGGATTCCCCTTTCATGTTTGAAATTTTTTACTATTTTAAATCCAAGCACTTAATCAGGGATGCAGCTAAACTGGGGTAAATGGCTTCGTTAAAAACGGAAGTTTTCTGTTGCCTATGTTTTTATACATTCTCAGATGAAGAGGAATATTTTACTCTAGCAAAAGATTTAGCACCAGTAGGATGCAAAGAAGGAATGCTAATAAGGCTCTCCTTATTCACTGAATACTTTTGAAGAGATTTTGCAGAAACTTAGTAGTTTTAATAAAGATAATCACCCACTCAAGTGACTAGGAAGATGGAAGAACGTATCTAGAAAATGAGCAGAAAGTAAGGTCTGTGTGCCCAAAACAGACTGGGCTGAAGTGAATAAGTTAATGAAGAAAGGAGATCCATCCCAACCAGGAGGAGGGCAGGAAAGGATGAAGAGCCAAGCTCTGTCCATATGGATGGAGGCTAAAAGGCCTCATCCAATACTTCACGGTAAATAGGAGCTGTGATTTTTCTTGATTTACTTTACAGCTAAGAAAAGAAAAGCGAAATATTTGTGTGCTTGCCTATTCTTTACTCACTCCACTGGGGATTCCTCTCTTTGAGCTGATTCCTGGAAGTCAGCCAAGGGATCTACAATTAGTCATCAGTAACACTCACCCAGCACAATTCACACTTGATGCTCGGAAAATCCTCTGATGTGAGATGTTACAGGTGTAGCCTCTATCAAGTGATAAGTCACTAACAATCTACTAGCCTTTATTTCCAACCTGTCCAAATATCTGTCTTTGATTTGCCTTTGTGGTTCTATGTTTTTTTTTATGACAGTTCAAATTTTATGACATTATGAATTTATTTAAGAATCTATTTAGCTATGAAAAACCCCAAACAATTAGGAGACTGAAAAAAGTAATTACAAATGTGAGGATCATGCACACTTCCTCAGTCCTTCAGACACAGAACTCCTGAACTCATAGTTCATTCTATGGGAAAAATGCTTAAAGGCATTTCTTAAACTTGGAGGGTGCCACTTTGTCTGCACAACTGTTTAGTCTGGAGAAGAGAAGACTGAAAGGGGATCTCATTAATGCCCATGGATATCTCATGGGGGTGCCAAGAGCACGGTGCCAGACCCTTTTCAGTGGTGCCCAGCAGCACAACAAAGAGCAGTGCCCCTAAACTGAAACACAAGAAATTCCACCTCAACATGTGGAAGAACTTTTTTACATTGTGGGTGGCAGAGCTGCCCAGGGAGGACATGGAGCCTCCCTGTCTGGTGACATTCCAAACCCTCCTGGACACATTCCGGTGTCACCTGCTCTGGAGATTACCCTACCTTGGAAGGGGGAGGTTGAGCAGAAGATCTCCAGAAGTCCCTTCAACCTTAAAATTTCTGTGATTCTGTGAAAACTAGCCAGGATTTGTTCTGACTAGCTAAACTGATTCGGCTGGTTCATTTATCTGACACATGTCTTTTTTAATGGACATCCTTTGGTGAAATAGTAAAGACACACAATCATAAAAATTGGTATACTGCAAATGAAAACATTTTTATGTTACTTATTTTGCCAAGTTTATTTAAGTTGGCCAAGAAAAGAAGCTCCTTCACTTTCTGTACTTATAACATTAGCGTTCCCTGTCTAACAGGGCCTGTGAATGGGCTTAGAAGACTCACCACTCTCTGCTTTTATTTTCCTCTCTGCAGAAAACAGGGAGTAAACAACAATCTCTCCATAAAGCACTTGCAGGTACACAGCAATGAGAGCTACAAGAGCACTTGGCATTATATAAAAAAAAATGCACCTTCAGTAAAATTAAAAACCCCAGGAAATGCCCAGTTCGATTGAAAATGGAGCTCACAGAAAGAAGATGATTTTGTTTAACACACACACATTGGGCCCATATAGCTCTGACACTGCTCGTTTAAATGAAGGCAAGGATCAAAGACTTAGACAAGTTTTACCTTTAACTTTAGAGAATTGAGTTTCTCCTCCCTTAGGTGCTCTCTCAGCATCTCGCGGTGAAGCCGCTCCTGCTCCATGGCAAACTCCCCCAGCGTGTACTGGCGCACGCTGTTGTGGCGCGTGGACATTCCCAGGGTGCTTCCTCCTTGGCTGGGCACGCTGGTGAAGCCCTGCCTTCTCGTGAAGTAATACACAGTAACACAGTTAAAATGGACATTCTTTGTTCTCTTCCGCTTCTCTCGCTTCAGGATCGAAGACGCTGGAACAGAGGGAGGTGTCAGTGAGAATGGGACCTTGCAGTCAGCAGCAGAGGAGCTGAGGCAAAGGGACAATCCCCGACTGCACCCACACCGTGTTCCAGGGTGAGAATAACGAGAAGGTAACGTTAGAAAGATTTACCATGTATGAAAACCTAGCAGCCACTACAAGCAGTTACAGACATGAACACCTCTGTCTACTTCAGAACAGAAATACCTGGCCAGGAAAGCTTTTCTTTCCCATCACATCTTAAAAATGTTTTATTCTTTTACCAAGGAAGCAACCAATTCCTAGCAAAAGGAACCTCTTCCACTGTCACCACACAGACAGTGATCCAGGAATTGCACCTCTTCCAACCCCTGACAACAAAAATTGCACAAGGCAGCAGAGATCCACATCTCTACAGCACTGGCTCACACTGATGGGAAAGATTAGTATCTCCTATAATCTAATTTGTGGTAAATTAATGTTGGAAAAACTATAAAAGCAGTATGTTTAGTGTTTCCTGCTGCCTCAGAAACCCTAAACCAAGATGGTATCTGACTGACATGACTCAGAACTCTTTGTGGCTCACTGAAACTTTGAAAAATAATTACTCTTCATAAATACTAAAAAGTTGCTAAAAGTAACGTTTGCTATATAAATAACAGGCACTTCAGATCTGCTGCAGGTATGTTGGATTATAAATATAAAACAGATAAATAAGATCAGGTTCTGTTACTCACACGCTCCCAGTAAAGTGTGGTACAAAAAAAAAGGTGTAGGATGTGCAAAGGGGAATCAAAAGACAAATTCTGTTTCATTAGGCATGTTTAGCTTACATCCAAGTTGAAGCAAACCTCATATCAACAGAGCTTGTGAAAAACCTTTATAGGAAGAATTTAGCGAGAAGGTATTTCATTAGCAGAGAAGAATTAACAGGAATGTGTCAATTTTGCATGATATTAAATACAGTTTAATTGTGCTGTTCTTTTTCATACATACCACAGTTTCAAAACAAAACTACCTTTAATAAAACTAACTTTTTAGCATTTGGAATATGGGGTAATTTTCATACTGAGACATTCTCTTTTCATGTAACAGAAAAGCAAATACTCTAAATCAGCACCTCCACTGCTGATATGCTCTAATACATAAGAAAGTGCAGATTAAAAAAAAATATTTTTCTGCTGAAGGAGGTATCTAAACCATCTAAACCATTGTATCCAATTTCTGACATAACAGTATTGATGTTATTTGGATCTCAATTGGATGATGCCTCTATTTCAGAATGAATACTGCCAGCTACTGGAAGGCAGGCAGCTTTTTCACCAAATAAATGAACCACTCACAAATGAAATGAGAAAATAAAACTTTCGTAAAATACTCATAGAAAGAAAATGAAGGCTGCTCTTGAAAATACATATTTCATGAAGAAATCAAAGGTAATTGCACCTGTAAATCTCACAAGTTAGAGAATCACACAAGCCTTTGAATCCTCACCTGTAAATCAGAGTATCTATAGCACAAGGTCTGTGTTCACAGTAATCTGGTTTAGTTCTTAGCCATGGAACTCTTGACAGGGCTGCTTTACTGGCAGGAATGACAAATGCTGCAATAAAAGCACTTCTGCTTTTTCAAGTCTGTCAATCTCTTTATGGTAGAGATACTACTTCCATAATAATGGCTAAACATAAATAAATGACCCTTAAGTTTTATTCACACACTACACATTAATATTAATAGCTAAATGAAGCTAAGCAGAAGAGTCTGTGATCTAGTTACTCCCAGATGAAAAAAAAAAAAAAAGGAAGGAATGAAATCGATGATAAAAACTAGAAACCATGAATGAGCTTTTACACTATGTGGATTTTTGCCCATGTGTGTGCCATCAAAATTTAGAACATGAATTTCATGCATTGGGATAGATTTATGCCTAAAAGCTCAGTCATCAGTCTCTCAGTTAAGACTGCAGATGTCATGGGCTGTCTTAGAGAACCCACTAATGCACATCTTCAACTTTTTTATAGTTCTTAGCAGTTTCAGTGATTGAACTGTCAACGCCATACCAAAGTTGTTTGTGGGGTTTTTTTGATATATCACTGATTAAAACTGTGTCAAAACAGAATTAAGCTGAACTTCATGAAAATGTTGACATACTCTAATGCACTGTCACCAGGACTGTGAATTCAGCACTAGACTGAAGACGTGTATGAAGACAACATGAGAGCTGACATGCATTAGTTGTAAATGCCATTAAAGTTTGTGATGTTATTTATTAACACTGTAGTTCTGAGTCAGAGAAATTATATGACAATCTGTATAACTAAATATATATGAAAACATTCAGAGCCCTCAGAATGCATGGGATTACTTTCTCTGGAACACACCCTATCTTTTGGCAGAGCTCATTAAAGGGCAAAGTTAAGGCCCTGTGAAGAACTCCACGGTCACCTCCAGAATGCTGCTCTTGGAAGGAGTTACAGTATATTCATATTTATGTGAATGTTGTCTACAAGAACAGGTCTGGCAGGAACTGCAGGAGTTTACAGGATTGTATTTGATTACTGAAAAGCACAGATGAGAATGTCAGCGAGGAGATGAGAGAATTGTGACCACCTCAGTTACCAAGGGCACGGAAAGAAGCACGGTCAGCACTGCAAAACACTGTGTTCTTGCTCTATTACACTTCCTAAAAATCTCTGAGCAGAGGGATGCCTTGATGTGAGCTCAAAAATATTATTAGATATTGAATGGAAAAGCTGAACATTTTCCAATGTCAGGGACAAGGTGCTCCATAACTGACCCAGACCCTTTGCTTCAAGCCAACCAAAATAGAACTACCACCTTTATCAAGAGTCAGGGGCATTTGTTATTTTGCATGCACTGTACTTTACACAGTGTTGACAAATCTGCTGGAATCACTGCTAAGGACACTGCTTAACCCAGGACAGAGCAGAAGAACACACAAAATGCATGTGTCCTGATCTATTAGAAAGCATGAATATACAACCAGCAAAATTTACTGAGATTAATCAATTGTAAGCTCCTTTCAGAATGAGAGACACAGATTGTACAAGGCTTGCATGTCTCTTCAGAGTCAGTTTCTAAGCAAAAACTTTCAATTTTATCCATGAAGTGTAAATGCCAAAATTTTCTACAAGAGATCTAGAGAGGCTTCCTCACTTGGCCAGTCTCAAAAAAAAACACTTCCAAGCCATCTAGCTGAGTAAAAACTGCTATCAGTGGATGCCACCATCATCTGATCTGTGCAAAAAGCACGGTACTGACTCCAGGCAGGGGCTGCTGGGCTGAGAGGTAGTTTTTTAGCAGCTACCAGACAGACACTGTCAGCAGGAACTGGAAGGTGGGGTTTGAAATGAATGCCACCACTTTGGTGGGTGGGAATGTCATAGGGAATAGGAATAGTCATCATCACCTAAAACTGCCCTACGGATCACACGGGATATCCAACACATTTATACACTACAAGTCTGATGTATTCCACAGAAGGAAACAAACATCCCACTCTCAAGTATTAAAAAATGTAATATAATTTTTAGTTCCCTGTTTCAAGATTATGTGGAATTATATAATTTTGAGAGATACAGAAGCATTGCAATGCATAAAATGTATCAGTAATCAGAGGGAAGCTTAAGTGTAAAGAACATAACTACCAGTACTACAGAACTATCTCTCAGAAAGGGTCACTATATCTGAACAAGGTCTTCAGAACAGATATCTTCAAATAGGACTGTCAGAAATAATATCAAATAGGACTCATCCGAAATAATATCAATTACTGAAATTTTGATTTTTGGCATTTGATATTTGAGTGGCTTCATTTCTGGGTTGAGCAGCACAGAGCTCAAGTTAATAACTGCACACTACTTATGGCAAAAAATGGCAGCTGTATGTGAACAAAACTCCTAAAGGTAAGGCCAAAATAATGAAAGGAAAGCTTTTAATAGCAAACCATTGTTGAACCCAAGCATGGTTAACCCACCCTGGAAACACCACGTGCCCTCTATGCTCGCCCCTTTGCTCTCCATGTTCAGGAAGAGCCTGCACAGACACAGGAGAATGCACCTACTCATTTTTTCTTAGTTATTAACCACTCTCTCTCACAATAGTTCTCTTTATGCACAGCAGTTATAACCTGTTTCATGACTGAATGCATTTCTGTCATTTCTCTTTATGCACAATCCCTGGCTCATGCACTCCTCTGGCTATTGAACATACAAGGAAGCTCCGTGGTTTCCACAATTTAAGCACACCTGTAAGGCGAGCCAGGGACCTGCAGGATGGCACAAAGCCTTAGTGCTCCATATCAAGGTTTTGTATTACAGCAGATCCTTTTTCAGTCACTGACTGTAATACAGACTAGAGGTAACTGATCAGCACTCTATCGAGTAACTGAGATTTCAGTGACTTATTCATAAGGCTTTGCACAAACATCAAAAGATGTAACTTTTATTAACATTATGGCTATTAAAAGGATTGCAATTGAAACATTTTATCTACCAATTTTTATCTCCCAGTGGCTAACATTACTGACACAAAAACAGTTTACCAGAAAGACTCTGTTTCCTAGATTTTTTTGTTTCTGTTTCTAGGTACTTGATCAAGTATATTAAAATGTATTTTGAGACACAGTATGTCACCTATGAAACAGGAGGCCCCACTAATTGACTTTTCAAAAATACTCTAAAAATAAAACCTTAAAGTCAAAATTTGAGAAAGTATCAATGTTCAAAAAAAAAAAAAAAAAGCAGCTATAAGAAAAACAACCATAGACTTAAAAAAGAAAACTGCAATGTAGCTTCCATGGCTGCTGTCCCTTCTCACTGAGGCTGCAGTGTCACATAAATCTCCATCACAAAGACAATTAATGGGAGAAGGGCAAATATTACAAGTAGCGGCTTGAAAATTAAATTTCCTGTCAGATTTATCCTGCCTAAAGTTGTACAAAGCAGTGATCTGTCTGGAATTCTGTCACCGAACAAATACAGCAAGTGAGTAAATACTTTTGGGGTTTGGAGCAAGACTCCTCAATGAAGAAGGTAAGAAAACTGAGAGCCATGCAAATCACATGAAGAGGCTTCTCTTTATCAAGAGTTAATAAAAGAGGATGAAGCAATTGATATGACAGAGAAGTTTAAACACACCTAGAGGAACGTATTCCTCTAGGAATAGACAAGAGTGAAGAAAGATACAGCAATTCAGTAGATTTCAACAAATCAATGTCAATAGTTTTGTAATATATTTTAATGCAACTAGAACACTGCAGTTAAGACTCCTTAGTGCAGTAGTTATATGGAAGAAACCAGATGGTTGCTATCACCTTATTCCTTCCAACAGTCACATAACAGTAAGATTTTTTGCACTTCTGTATTACAAACAAAAGCTTTCACTGTTATGTATTACTGGGAGACTAAAGAATTATGACTCTTCCCTACAACTTATTCAAAGCTATGAAGTAGCAGCTCTCATAACTTCTGAAATCATGTGCCCTTTCTTCCTCTCCTTACCCCATACCAGGATATTTTCCAGGGAGTGGAGAGACAGAAGCAGAGACTCCTACTGACCTCAGCACCCAGGGTTCAACTATTTAACCTGCTTTCCATCCCACCCCCAGCCCTGACAGATGCAGAGGGAAGGCACCAGTGGGCACCTCCTGCAGCCAACACTCCCAGCCACTGCCTCCTCCACAGCTCCTATGAAGTTCTGCAGCTGCTTCTGGTGCCCTGCCCTTCTTCACCTCAAGCTGTAGTTTCTTAACTCATCCCTGAAAATAAATGTTATTCATCTCTTTGGGAATTTGTAAAAAATCAGAAGATACCCCCAATTCTTTCCACATTTGAAAAATTCAGATTTTATTATACTTAGTTATCATTAATTTCTTGTAGCTTGGTAACAGATGTCATCATCGGCCCATCCAACTCCCAAATCCCAAGAATAGTAATTTTCCAAAGGGGAAAATCAGTATTTCCATTAGCAGCACAGCGTATGCTTAAAAGACTCACCCAAGTTTCATTTGTATATGAATAAATTGTAACTGATGAAATAGGTAAGCAAGAGCAGAAGTAACACTGGCAGACTGAAACAAAGCTTCCCTGACCTGCTCTCTCTCATACATCCAAGGCACTGTGCAGCAGCTCTGTCCATCTCCTTTCAACATCCTCATTTCCCAAGCTGGGCAGAGGAGCCACAGCAGAGTGAAACCCGTGCAAGACACAGCACTTCCTTCCGTGTGTTCAGTGGGTGAAACGGAACCCAAACCTCCACCTAATGACAGCACCCACTGAAGCTGTATTCATCCATCACATGCAAAATCTGCTTCCTAATTTTATACAGTCCTGATAGGAATGATATTTTAAGCTCATCATGTTTTTCTAACATTTTTTTACCCAGAAAACTGGTAACTGGTAACAAAAATTATCTCAGTTCTGGCTAAACTCCAAGACATAAGCACTTTCTTCTGCTGTCTCAGCTATTCTCCTGATGTCAAAGACACATTAAAATAAATGTGAACCATATGGCTCCCCAGCAGATTACTCACACTCCTGCATCAATGAGGGCAAAGCAATTCATTGTCACCAGCACAGAAATATCTTAGGCACGTGAAAATTTCAAAAGGCTGGAAAAAACATGTGTGAAGCAGCCTTTTGGATTAAAGCTCTATCTTAGACCAGCAGAAATGCTGCATTTCTTACACTCTACTACCCGTTTGTCTGCTTTTTACATAGCTAGTGTCATATAGACAATTATGGCAAGAAGGATTAGCACCATTCTACACCTGCTCCATGACTTCCCGTGCAGTGTTTCATCAAGTCTAACACCACAGAACAGCAAAGCCTAATCCCTCCTGGTAATCCAGGTCAGAACACTGCTTACAAAAGCCAGCTTGTTCCCCAACCCTCTTAGAAAGCAAAATCTAGGAAAAGGTTGTATCCAGAAATTGCTTCTACCTCTTTCTCCTACCTCTCCTTTTATCCCATTGTCTTTCAAAAGGTATTTTCTAAGAATCTCCATACACTCAATTTACAAGTTTCTAATCCTGAATGACAAAATACTTTTCCTACATGCTGGAAATCCACATTAAGAGGAAATGCTGTGACATAAAATACAGCCTCCAAAAGAAACATGCAGTCTTGAGGACAAGAGATGTATTTTCTAGAAGAAATCTGAATCTGGAAGTCTTGAAGGGAACTGCATTCTCAGTTGTAAATTAGTGGAAATATGAGAGGAGAGGGGCAGTGCTCTGTAACTACAACACCCACCCAGAGCACTTCACTGCTCAATCCTTCTAGTACCTTCCTTCAGGGTAAAGCCAAAACTAAATTCACCTCACAGGAGGAGCTGGATGGGAATGCAAGTCTAATGCTGGATTTATTTAAGTCACATTTGAAAAGGTTTTTGACAATTACTGGCTCACAGACAAGTCTGATGTGAATAGAGAAGATTTAATTTATATTTTAAGCATATTACCTCACTGTCAAGAGTTTTGTCTGAAATCTCACAGAAATGTTTAACTGTTGGGATGCATACTAGAAGCTGGAACTTGACCTCTAAAATTTCAGTGAAAGCTTTAAGTTTACTTCCTCAGCACCCTCTGCCTCCACAATGCTTTTCTGTGACATTCATCATACTACTCCAGTTTCTCCACTCTGCAAGTATCATCAGTCTATGGGGAGGAGTGGAGATGGTTAAGTGCTCTCTGCCTCACCATTTCTTCTAAATGCCAGCTGCTGCTCTCATAGATGATTATTCCTGACCTTGGCCCCTGCTTTGTGAGGAGGGGAGTCCTACCAGGGATCCGTGCAGGAACACCCATGCATAACAATTGCATGCACTGAGCTTTCCTGTGACACTACAGGCAATCCTTTGTCCCATCCTATGTGTGACTTCTGTGAATGGCCATTTCATACAAACACAGCTACCCATTCAGCTGACTGACACTTTGCAGCTACAAACACATTTTTATGTATCTATCATTAACATCTTCTGAGAAAACAATTTTGTTTGATGTTTTCTAAGCCAACAAAAACATCATGTGTGGCAAAAACTCTCTCTCTGGTTGTATTGTGTGCACAATTTATAACAAAGAACTTACTTAAAAATATAGCAACATAATTAGTTGCACAAATCATTCTAAAAACTAGTGGGAGCCTGCCTTATAACCCCTCTTTTCAATTTTTAACAATTCTCCCTACAGTAGTACTTATTCCAGATGAAAAGATGCTGTCATGGTATACCCTGTCCTGTCATTCTGCATGAGTTCAAGCAAAGACATTGCACTACATTTCGCTGAATTTATTTGCATTTCTTGCTTTTTAATGCTCAGATGAGCTGACTTCCTTTAAAATAAAATACAAGAACCTCTCAACCCGTAAGCATTTCATAACATAAGTCAACAAATAGCAAAAAGAACATATTCCTCATTAACAACGAAATTCCAAGCCTGGGTGCTGGCAACATAAATAACTGCAAGATGCCATGAAAAAAAGGAATGCCTGCATTTAGTTACACGTTTCCCCGCAGTAAACCAGCACTACCACTTCTAACTAATTTAGATTTCTATCATTAACCAGCAATTAAACACATAGCTCAAGTGCTTGTGCTATTGACCTTGCACCAAATAAAAACTTTCTTCCTCTATACAGATAATTCAGGAGAAGCTACACCTTCCTAAGTATTTCATACCTTCTTTCAGGATGCATGGCCACACAGATGATGCAATCTCAACAAGCTAGCAACTTAACAAAATTCAGGCAGTGCTTTACAGGGCATACTGAAGGAACTGCAACAGGGATATATTTGTGTTTTCAAATTCCTCATTATCTTTAAGAGCAAAATCAAAGGATGGCAAGAGCACTTAGAGACCAAAGGGTTTTCTCAGAGCCCTCCGTGACCTGCCCCATTCCTACTGAACCCAAGGCATCCAGCACTCTAAAGACAGACCCTAATTAGTGGAATGACAGGACCTGTGATTATGGCTGTGGGATAACCTTGCTCATGACATCAGGGAGATAACTGATGGAGGATATCAAGCAGACTGTGATTGCACCACCTCCTGTGGGTGATTATCACCTTATCAGGTAAGGTGCTGCTGGAGATCTCAAGTGACTCTGCAGGCGAGGAAGAGAAGTTTCAGCTACACAACAATGAAGTTGAAATGGCAGAGAAAGCAGCAGCTCCTTATGTATCTTAAGAGATCTGTGATTAATGTGCTATGGGGAGTTATAACCAGCACCTAAGTGCAAAACACAGGACTTGACAAGGTCTTCGCAGGTCTTTCAATTGCATGCAATTCTTTAAGTTAAAGTTGGGGATTCTTCTGTATCAGAAAAAAAAAAAACCACCAAGCAGTTAGAGGCAGGCACCTCACCAAAGCAGGAAGAATCACAGAATCATCAAATTACCACACCTGGAAAAGACTTCCAAGATCATAAAATACAATTTTTGACTGAATGCCATCATGCCCTTAAAACCGCATCATGAAGTGCCATGTCCACTTGTTTTCTGAATACTTCCAAGGATGACAACTCCTCCACTTCCCTGGGGAGCCTGTTCCAACGCTTAACTACTCTTTCAGCAAAGCAACTTTTCCTAAATCCAACCCGAACCTCTCCTGGCACACTCTGAGGTCATTTCCCCTTTGTGAGAAGAGACTGACCCTCCCACCTTGCCACAACCTTTCAAGGAGTTGTGAGCAGTAAGATCTCCCCTGAGCATCCTCTTCTCCACTGAACACCCACAGCTCCCACAGCCACTCCTCATAGGATTTGTGTTCCAGACCCTTCACCAGCCCCATTACCCTGCACACGTTCTCCAACACGTGAGCTGGAATGTGGAACCCAGTGTCCCTCAGTGCACCCAACATGGGAATGGTCAGAGTGTTGTACTGATATCCTGAACAGCAATCCCAGGTTTTTCAGCTTGCTGTGAAGCAGATGAAACCCAGCAGTGAGGTGCCAGAACTGAACAGGGCAAATGAAAGGAGCTCAAATGGCATTGTGAGTGCTCCTGCCCTGTATTCCATGTATCCCTAAATCCTGACTAACACTGTATATGCACGCTTGGACTGCCACTTGAAGATGAACATCCTTCTTTCTGATATGAAGGCAGGGCTGTGAAATGGGACAGGCATGTGGACTAGCTAGTAATACACTTTGGCATCCATTGAAACAAATCTGCAATGACTAACGACCTGCTGAATCAAACTGAAATTGCTTCAACAGACTGAGAAAGGTAAGTAAAGAACACAACAGGGATTAGATCTGCCAGCAATAATGAAGGCACTCCATCACCATTTGCTAAGAGATTTAAAAATGTGCACATCTGTAAAAATACACACGCCTAATCAAGAAAATGCTAATAGTAAAAGTTGTCTATTTTTTAACAGATTGTAAGTTTTATTTACTGACTCAGATGCCTGTAACTTAGGCTAGGGATTTATTAATTTCTTCTTGTTGCTGTTTTTATTTGTTTAAGATATATTGTTAAAGAAACTCTGCACTTCTCCCTGTGTAATAGCCACAAGCAATAGCACCTAGGGCCATCTCAGATGTGTGTTTCTGCCACCACACTACGGGGTTAATTGCTGAGAACAAAGTTATCTCTGGTAGTTCTGCCCCACCTGAATGATCCACAGCAGCTGTGTGCCTCATTTAGCTGGCAGGTTAAACTGACTTTAAGACTAATGGAGCAGAATCCTTGCTAGGCTCCTGTTTATCTGACCCAATACCTATGTTTCAAGGGTTGTGTAAATACAGGGATGCATCAGCTGTGCTAGATGGATTTATATGCAAACTGCCTGCTTGCTGAAGTGCTGAAGAGGTTGTACTTACAAGCAATTTAGAATTATCTCTCTGTCAGGTCAATTAGAAAGAATAAATAAGATCTAGAGGACCACATTAGCTTTTTTTTTTTTTTTTATTCTCAGTTTAAGAATAAATATATAGATCTTGATGTTGACTGTAGGTCACACAACCCTCTCCCCCTTTTCCAGTCAGTAAAAGAGAGTTTATAGCGAACATCGTTTTCACTTACTTGAAAACAGACCAGAAAAAAGACAGTACACAGGATCTGACAGTGTCTCACTAAATAGAACAGAAAATGGTATAACATGTCAGGAAATGGCTTAGGAAGATAACTTCCATCAAGGAGGTATTCAGGCATGTAACAGAAGCAAGAAATCTTACCAGCCTTTTTTCTATACTGGCTCTTTCCAGTCTGCTCACTGAAAAAGTCTCACAGAACTCATCCTTAAAAATACAGATTCAAATACTCAACCTAGAAAAGCTCTTGTCTCTTGTCTTTTATGATGAATGAGTTTAAAGCATGAACAAAATACCTTTCAATGTACACTGTTAACAGTTTTTTAAGTATACAATTACATGTGCATGTAATTCTCAGGTCAGTATCACTTAGTAGCTCTTAAGTAATATGGGGGATTCTATATTTGATTTCTTGGAATTTAGGCGGGTGCATCTATATTAGAGACAATACTTTTTAAAAATACTTTCAGTGCACACACAAACTATTTGCTCTTTCCATTTCTGTATCACCAATGGATACATACAGATGTATTTTAAAAAATGTAATGCATATAATTTCTGTATGTGTGTGAGTGCACACACAGATAAACATTTATTACTCTGGCCACAAATATGTCAGTCAGATAAATCATTAATCATAACACTGAAATAATGTAGTTTTTCTTGCAGAAAGGGAAGTTCCTTTAAAACTAAATTATTTATTACATCAATTACAATTAAAGCTTATTGTTACATGCATTTACTACAACTTCCAAGTTGTCCCCTGAATCGTTCCCTTTCATTGTGTCACCTGTGTATTCATAATAAAATTGTAGTCTTCTGGGTGAGTGGGAATGACTGTTTAATGTAAAAAGCCTATTTTCAGTCTATGATGAATGATCAACTAACTTCAACAGAAGCAAATGTTAAAGTACCAGCATACAGACAATACTGTCACCAAGATATTTCTAAATAACACCAAAGAGGTTTACTGGGTCACTTACTCCTTTGTGACATTTCAATAAACTAGGTGCCTGACTAGCACTGCTTCTTAAACATCAGAGAGGACCTCAAGAGTGCCTTACCCATTGCACTGCCATGCAAACCCATTTCAGAAGTCGTGCCTGTCCCTCCTGGGCACAGGAAGGTTCCACACCAGAGCAGAGGATTCAGACCCTCGCACCTGAACACCCACTCAAACTGGCACAAGCCAGTTAACAGAACACTCGTATCCCATGGGACAGACATCGTGTCTGGGCACATCCAAACCACTCAGGTACAGGGACCACACTCTGGGAGGCAGTGATGAGGAGCCCCACCTACTCCTTGGCTCACAGTTTTAAGGAATAACTCCACAGTGGAGATCTAAATGCCACACAGCTGAAGGAGGCAAACCCCTGCTTTTGAGAGCATGCAGTTCACTATTAATAAACAATATAACCACCTTAACAAGCATCATAAACTGCAAACACAAACTGTACATTTATCATTCCCAGAAATATATGCTGCAAATGTAGTTTTGCTAACTTAAGATCAAATTCTTATTTGCACACAAAACCATTGTAAAGTACAGAGATATCCTCTGGTACCTGAAAAACAGAAACTATTGAAATAAGATGTACCATACACAACATTCATAAGTTCCAAATAAAAGAAAGTTTATATTGTTTTTAGAGAAGAACTCTCACCAATACTGCATTTCAGAGAGCTGACAGTTGCAATACATTTAGCTAAGGAAAATAAACAAACTCAGCTAAAGCACTTTCCCTACAGTACCTGTTTGAAATATTTTGAATACAACTCCCAACATTAACTACAAACAGATACATAATTCAAATAGCAAACAGGTAGGAGCTTCCAAGAGACTTCAAACTTCTACAATAACAGTCAAACAGACAAGAAGTCAAAAGAATGTAAGAGTGTTTTGCTAAGTCCCAGTACTGGTTTACTAAGTACTGGCTTACTGGGACCTTTTGAGCAAGTCACAAACTGAACATCACGGAGATATCATTTTATGATCCATTCAATTAAAAATCATCATGCTTATCTAACCACAAAATTTATTTTCTGTTGATAAACAGTAATAATTCTTTGGGTACACAGAGTTAATACTTACGAGTAAAATGATTAGAAGTGGATGGATTGACACTATCACCACTGTCAGCACTTTCACTGCTAGAAATGTCATCATCTGATTCCCGCACAGAGGAGCAAGGTGAGGAGCCATCAACTTCTTCAAACTTCCTCTTCAAAATTCCACTCATTGCTGCAATGCTGTCACATGTACCTGTAACAGGAACAGAGGCAATGAGGCACTGAAACATCCAGCTGCAGAATATGCAATCATAAACTTCAAAGTGATTCTTATTTCAAAATAGCAGCAAATTGCCACTTCTAGTCTTGAATAGCCATTTAATATAAAATTACACATGACTAATTAGGAGTGTGAAACCACAGAGAAGAAAAAGAATCTTAAGTCCTACTCTAACTTGACATGTATGGAGATGGTTATTTCACTAGGACAATCTGTAACAGATTGCTTGCAGGGAGTATTTTTCCCACAGTGTCAACAGCATCCCTGTCTTCTAGGTTATGTTGTGAAATTTCAAACAAAGAAAAAAATGATTGACTTAGTACCTCCCTTGGCTGCCACAGGAGGAAGGAATGTTTACCATCAGGGATGAAATTAACTAAGAAGAAATCATCCTGAACACTATTATTTAGTTCCCACTGCTAAATAAATGTGATGCAACCAGTGTTAACATCACCCTTTAAGAATTCCATTTGATAATTCCAATATTACAGACAGATAAAAGACAGTGAAGACACAAAGACCTAATTCGTGCTCAATATCTGGATTTCAGAAGTTACCCACACCAGTTAAAAGACATCAACAGCCTCCTCTCCTTGTCATGATGGGTTTATAAAGGAGGTCCCCCTTGACTAAGCTGATCATCTCCTATGACAAGGTGTCCTGCCTAGTGGCTGAGGCAAAGGCTGTGGATGTGTCTACCTGGACTTTACAAAAGCCTTTGACAATGTTTCCCACACTCACAGAGAAACTGAATGCTCATGTCTCAGATGGGTGTAAAAACTGGCTGGCTAGATGTTCCAGAGAGAGGTGGGGAATGGAATTAAACCCTGCTAGTGCTGTCACTGCTTGGGCTTCCTAGGGCTCAGCTGAGGCCAGTCTTCTTTAAATACCTTGATCAATGATCTGGACAAGGGGATCAAGTGTCCCCTCACTCTGTAGATGACACTAAGTTGGACAGGAATCCTCAAGCTGTGCCAGGGGAGGTTTAAATTGGATATTGGGAAAGATTGCTTCAATGAAAGGGTGGTCAAGCTTGGGAATAGGCTGCCCAGGGAAGTCACCCCAGAGTCACCATTCCAAGAGATATTTGAAAGACACAGAGATATGGCACTTGGGGACACGGTTTAGTGGTGAACTTGTCAGGTCAGGTTAATGGCTGGACTCAATGATCTTTGAAGTCTTTTCCAACCTAAATTATTCTGTGATACCATAATTAAGAACTCAAATGCCTAATATGTTCCTGAGGTTGAAAAGAATATTATAAAGTTGAGTAGTCAAGCAGAAATTTAGCAGCATGTCCTGCTTCCAGCCAGTACTGGGTTAATTTTTGCCACATTCTGTTCCTTCCATGAAGCTGAACTAGATACCCTCCAGAGCTCCCTTCCAACCTACATTTTTATGACTCTGTGTGTAAAACTCCAATATATCTGTGAGGAAGCTTGCATAAACTGGGCTACATGGCTACTAAAGAAGACAAGGTTAAGGCAGAGATTCCAGTACTGGCCAAAACGTTTAACAATTAGCACATTTGAGGGTTTTGGCTCAGATCACTTCGCGCTCTCCTGGATAAGGCAGGGTGAAGCAGGTGCCAGAACCATTCCCAGCAGGCAGGCTGGATGAGGGCACCTGGCTTTTGGCAGAGGCCTCACAGCTTAGGCATTGTGGACAAGAGCTGCGTGCTGCCACCTGGCAGCACAGCCAGAGGGGCTGTCCCCAGCCCACACCTCTCTTATCTATTCAGTTTGCACAGGCAGCCTCAGGGATGCAGCTGCTGTGTCCTGGCCCTGCAGGCACAGCACCTCAGCAGATCCTCTGCTCTTTGCTCACACTTGGCCTCATACTAAGCAGTTCCAATGTCTCCTATGTATTCTTTAGCACCCTTCAAGCCCCAACACCAGTTTCTTTCCTGGAAAAAACAAAGTGTGAAAAGAATTGCAACCTTTCAGCATGGTATGAAGCCATAACAGGATAAAGGTGGATATATGATAATGAGAACTACCAAAAAAAGAGGAAAAGGAATACGAAAAAAAAAGAAAGAAGAACTAGGACTCACCAGTTTACAGAGTCTGTAAGACTAATTCAAAATCATAATTCTGGAAACACTGAAGCCTGTCTATATGAAATTCATGGGTTCAGGTTGCAAGAACACAGGTTTCTTACCACTGCAACAGAAATTTAGTTCTAATTACTTGCTTTGCTTTGCTGACAAAGCATTTTACCTTGCCTGCCAGCTCCTAAGCACAGCAGGAGGGAGTTATGAGCAGGTTTAAACTTGCCTTTGTAAGTCAAAACTAAAAAGCGCATATACATTACACAACATTTTTTTAATATTACCTAATTACAAGGACTAGAACAGAAGCTTTATAATAAGGGAGTTCATTCACTTTTGAGAATCAAAAGCTCTAAGAAGCACATATGCAATTGTAAGAAGTTTAATATCCTGTCTCCAGCAGTAGTCACTATTTAATGCTTCAATGGAAAGCAATGGGATGCAAAATCCAGCTAAAACCACTGCAGATACACAGCTCTGCTTCCTCATCCTTGCAGTCGATTTCCCCTAAGCATGACTGAAATGCTGCTATATGACAATGCTTAGCCTCTAAAAATTCACTTGACTTGGCCTCCTGAGGCAATAAGTTTCTTACCAGTTTTCTGTGAGAAGAAAAAAACCACAAAACACATCTTCTGAAACTATAGCTGCACCCCCTACAAAATCACAGCAGTTTCAATCTCTCCAGTATTTTAAGCAGCAGAAAGGCAGCAGTGTCCAGCAGCATGCTGTACTGGACAGAGCCACACAGGTACCCCCACAAAGTGGAAACAGCTACAGAGACGTCACTGACATCTTGTTGCTGCATTCCAGTGGTATTTCCATGTCAGTAGTGACCACATGGGAGGCAGAGTGCATCTGCTGATCCTGTACAGAATCAGGAAATGCTTTATATTTGGGGGGGTGTGCAGGGAGGGAAAGGTGAAGAGAAACAAGGAAGAGAAAATGAGCAAGAAACCATGCAGGTCTGAAAACATTTGTGCAGTTGTTTACTATTCAGATTCTTCGCAATTCTGAGTTAATAATCCCCAGAACAAGATGCAGATTCCCATCAGAAAGTGCATGTAGCTCATGAGAATAATGCAGAGGGAGCACATGTCCCCAGCACAGCCACCGTGTGCCTGCTCTGGGAACTGGTGCCGTATTTCCTAGGGCTACAAAACAAGAACAGAGGAGTGATGTGCCATCTCAACAGGTACACTTTGGCACCGCACAGTCACCCCTGCTCAGTCTCCCCCCTGCAAGGGCACAGGGACATACAAATGGCTGATTGCTGCCTGCTGACTGAGCAACTGCTGCTTTCACTGGAGTAACCAGAAACCTTGAAATTACTCCAACATCCTCGTCTTTGGTCGGCCCTCAGACCAAAACCCCTTTCCTAGAGGGCTCTGCCAATCTGTCACCAAACTGTCTTCTTCAAAGGCACGTGAGCTTTTCCAGGGTCTTACTTTCATGTCCCCCTAGCATGAAGGCACTTCTGCACATACCCAAAGTTACAGAGATTTGAGATGTTTGAATAAGTTCCTGTTGAGGTCTCCCTGGGAATCTGAAACTTTGTCTCCTTCCAACAGGTGTTCGAGAGCAAAAGGAAAATCTATTATGAGTGCGAAGCGTGTTAAGAAGGAAAAGGGACAGAAAGGTTGGGCCAGGCCCAAACCCATGAGCAATTGCTCATGTACCCAAAGGCTGTTAAACACAGCACAGCACTTGGCTGCTACTTGGGCCCACTCTCTTTGGACTATGAATCCTGGCGTTATTTTCTATACAGTGAAATGGTCTCCACCTAAACAAAGGACTAGGAGGCTCTCCAATAAGCTATAGCTTAGAGGCAGCAGGTTCTGAGCAACAGACTTGGCTCTCCAGCACCTGATTGAGTTTCTTAGCTGTTCTACTGTGTATATTAACAAGAGACCCATTCAGCAGCAGATCTTTACAAGAGAGAAGTTTTGAGATGAAGAGTTACCCGTGTCTGCTCCTGAAAGGGCAGGTCTATGTAGCTGCCCTCAGAGCAGGCACTGCACTGCATGGAGCACAGGGAGCTCCATCAGCACGAGCTACAGCTCCATGCTGGACAGCAACCACACTGACACTGGGGGCTAAAACATTCATCCCTCTGCTGCCTTGCTTCTTGCTTCATTAAGGGGTTGTGACGTAGAGATTCACCCTGAAACCTTATTCAGAAACAGAAGACCTGCAGTCCTCAATGGCCACAGCCAATGCTCAGTAAAGAAAAACCAATCCTGCTCAAAGAGGTGCTGGAAGGACAGGGAATTTGACAGCCACCCCAGCAGTGCCAGGAAATGCACGCTACTCCCTACGCTGTGCACGTCTGCTCCAGTAAACCAGCTCTGCTGGCCCTGATTCTGCCTCAAATCCAATGGGATTCTGATCAATTCTAAAACACTCCAAAAGGAAATGTTTGGTACAAAAAGCAGATGTATTAAATAATAGGATCTCTGGGGGAATGACAATTTGGCTTATTAATTTTCAAGATTCTTTTTCTGAACACAAATTCCCCACCTCTCCTTCAATAAAAGGCAACTGAATTCCTTTAATTTATCTTCTGAACACCCTAAAATCAACTTTTCTCTCTAAACAGCCTTAATTACATCTTTAAAGCACTACGTTTGCATATTCCAGCTAACACAACAATTTCAATATTCCTCATCCCTGTGAGGAAATATACCTCGTATTACAAAAGGCTTGCTTTAATTGAGAAAGCATTAACTTTTGGGATTGGAGTTACACAGTATTTAGCTGTAGCCTACATGCTTTCTTTCAAAAATATTTCCAGGCATTATGACTTCAAATGAAGAGGAAGTGTAGTGAAAGTGTCAACAATGAGACTGCCAAGGGCATGGTCAAAAGAAATGGCTACAACAATTTAAATGGCTAAACAAATATAGGCTAAAAGTCAAGTCAAGGGTAAAGATATAAATTCATACTGCCTGTGGCAAGAATCAATTATGCTGCCTATTCTGACTTCTAAATGGGCTCTTCAGAAGAGGGAACATGAAAAGCTTGCTCTCACTCTCTCACTTTTTACCCATTTTCTCTTATCTTCATTACAAGTTACATATGTATGTTCCACATGTCAAAACTTGGCAAAAGATATTTAAAAAGGAGGAAGAGATAAACTGTTGTATCTGCATTAAAAAAACAATGATCGTTAAAAATTTTGTAACTGCAGTGGTGGAAAAGCATTCTCACTCCAAAGAACACTGGTGAAAAGACTTGAAATTAGTAGAGGCATTTTGAGAAATGTCAAACACGTGCCTAAAAACATAGAAAATTACGTAAATTAGTCAGTTTTTGAAAATGGCAATACAGACTAACAGCACAATGGAAGAGGCAAAACTGAAGAAAGAAAAAAATATGAGAAGGGACTGAAGGAAAAGGTTATGAAAAGATTCCTTTCCTACAGAAGACCAAAATCCTGAGTTTCAAATTTCCTTCACTATTAAAAGAAATATAAATGAAATAGCAAATCCATGCTCTGTCATGATCACTGGAGGCCAGTTATAAAGGAGAAGGTACACAAAGCAGACAGAAAAAAATACAGGTGTCCTCAAAGTTGAGTGTTATCATTTAGTGGTGTTCATCTATGCTATGAATCTGAAGATACAGCTAAGGTTTTGCATTAGCTCAGCTCACTTTGAACAAGCAGCACAATCAGCAAAAGCAGATCAGCTGTACTAATACACAGAGCTTCTCAGCAGAGCTAATCTGTGGAGCAGAACACTGCCCTAACAGACCAATTGCAGCACCCTGAGAAACACATCTTCAGCTTCAACAGGCATCTCGGAAGTATAAATACACACTGCTTTGGATACCAAACTAAATACTCAGTAGAGGCTCATACCATGGAAAAACTGTTTAGTTTATTTTGTTTGCGAATTTTGTTACCCTTCTAACGTAGGTTTTCTTTTGTCATACACAGGTAAAATTTAATTATGTGTATACATTTAACATACACGTTTACTATGCTTTAACAGATATTGGTAACAGTAATTCATCACAGAGGTGGCAGAAAAAGGGTCTTAGCTTATTATGCAGCAAATGCTGAGATATTAAAGATCTGCCTGTGCACAGCCAGCAGCCATTTGCGTTTCAGGGCTGCTGCAGCATTATACAATAGACATGCTCAGCATGTTCCCTCATGGACACTGCTTCAACTTTCCCCACTTCAGCACTGGAATTCCAGCTCAGCAGATGATTCTGCCCAACCTCATGCCTTTACCTTGTCAGATCCACCCCAAAAAAAGGCACAGCTACAGGAATACCTTCTCCTACTCCTATGCAAGCACTGACAGATCTGGGCGCTCCAGGAGTTTCCAGAGAACACATGAAAAAGTGTGGAGCACTGATACTTCTACAGTATTGTAATTATAATCTTTCTACTTCAATGACAAGACATTTAAAATTTGTGGCATGATCTTGGTCTTTGCACCCAATAACTTATATGCAACCTATCATAAGATTTTTGGCTCATGAGCTTTTAATGTTTTCCCTTTTTTTCTTTCTCTCTTTTGAACACCTAAAGCATGAAAATCTCCCATAACAGCTTGTTTTTATCTTTTTAATAAATGTTGACATGAGAAAAAACATAATTAACTCAATTCTCTAATAAAACCACAGTGCTGTGCACATTTTTAAGACACCAAGCAAATATTTGGAACAGTTATTAGTAGCCATGTAAAGTTACAGACTGGCTTCTCTGGTAGCCCAAAATTCTGTTGCTATTTGTACTACAAAGCTGAAAGAAAATGGTAGAAACTAAAAACAGCAGCTAAGAAAATACCAGAAAACATATTATTTTTGTCAGCAGAAATATATGAGGAAGAATAAAACAAGCCTCTAAAAATAAAAATAATTTTGGTCAGCAGGAGACAACATCCAATTGCCACCAATTAAATGAATGCAGCTCCATTGCATGACAGTAAAATCATGACTTCATTTAAGGCTTGGCCTCAAGTAAAGCCAAAATTAGTAAAAATATGTTCAAGTGCATTTTTCTCCCTAGAGAATAAAGTCAATAAAACTATTCGTACTGGAAAATATAAATTATTAATACCTACTGGAAGGCTGTGATGTTTTGAAATTACTATCTTCAAAAATAGCTTTATGGCTATAATAATTCAAGCTTTCTATCTAGATCAAGGACAATGCACAACCAAAATATAATGCTACAATCTGCATTTTTCATGCACACCCAAGACCCTCCTAAGTAGGCATTCAGGCCCACAAAAAATTACACAAAAATAGAAGCTGTAAAACTATTATTTGTTTCTAGGATTTTCTTTTTGACTTTGCACCATACACGGTATATCTATTCAATCATGAAAAAGAATAATTTATTTTTTAAAAACCTAGGGATTTTTAGAAATAATATTATTTCCCAATTAAACACTGATGAGGGAAATTCACCAAAAAACCCCCCATAACGTACACAACAAATTACTGAATGCAGGATACAGTGAATTTATACAAAACAACCGTACAGTTTTCTTCTGCCCCTGGCATATATGTAAGGAATTGACAATTTACCTTCTCTTCTACGAAGAGCACAAGGTAAAAATAAGCTACTCAGTTATCAGCTAAAAATTACTAGATTTTAATTTCAAGTTTACAAAAAAAAAGAAAAAAAAATCTGAGAAACCAACAGAATTTGATTATTCTTGTCTCTTCTGGACAGATTACCCAAGGCACAATATGAAGGCTGCTTCACTGATGCTCTTCCCTAGGGTCATGGTGTTTAAGCTTTCCTCTATGTGGTTACTTTGATAATCAGGGTCTTAGTCACAGTGCAAATTGCTTTTTACTGGTGTGAACCAGCAATCTCTTTTTCCCATCTCACCACCCATTTGCACAATACTTGAAGAAGATTGACTGCTTCTGCTTCAAGCTCAGCTGATAGGAGCTAACAGGTTAAAAAAACCCCTAGGAATTAGGAAAATATGACAGACATATTGAACAATATGATAGAAACAGAGAAAGCGTAACTGCATAAACTTTATTTCCTTAAGAAATGAGTCAAAAGTATCAGCTACACTAAGATTTCAAAGTCCCAAATTTAGTGACCATGGATCACAGAACGAGATTTTTTTTATTAAGATGGACAAAATATGTGTAATCAATAAACTAAAACATTTCTCCAGAAGCCAATAGTCTTCTCTGTAATTTCAATAACTGAAAACCTCAAAAATGATTTTTAAAGCACATATTCCATTACAGGCAAAATTTCCAATAGTAATTTTGTACTTGTGGCCAGCAAAAATTACCCATTGGTCTTACTCACCTGTACCTGTGTACCTCTACATAATCCATACAAAGGAAGGGCCTAAGGTGTTAACACATGACAGACCACAGTAAGACTGACCTAAAATTACATTCCCGGTTGTGTTCAAATCGAATGCTGACTTTACTTTTTTTTTTTTCCATGCTAAAGAAAATCGGGAGTTACTGCCTGCAGTGACTTGTATACTGATAAACATGTCTAAGAATTCCTTCCAGTTCGCTTTATAATTCAAAGCTGAAAACTTCACTAGAAAGCTGACAGAAGAGCTGCAGGTCTAATAATAAGTATGTACCCATCCAATTCCCAAGGCACTCTTGTCACTGAGACAGTGATGAATCGAAGCTGAGCAGGGAGCCCACTCCCATCTCATTGCCTGACTTGTAAGCACCTTATGACCACTCAGCACCACTTCAGCCAGGCGAGTCTGCTGGGACAAAATTAATTATCCACCCTACACACTCCCGAAAAGCACTGCTGTGAAGGTATGTGGCTTACACTTCCAATCTGAGGTGGTTTTGGCTTTTTTTATTTGGTATATTTTGCCCTTTTAAATCTCTGATCACTTTGTCTTTTCCAAACGAGCTGAGATAAGAAGGTTAATACTGTGCAATTTCCACTTTTCTATTTTGTTGTTGAAAGATGTTTGTTTAGAAATAAGAGTGCGTGAGAAGGGCATAATAGTAAACAATTGAGCAACTTAATTGAAAGCTACAAAGTTAAACCTCTGGCTACTCTGAAAGTGAATGCTTCAATAACAACCCTGGTACAACAAGACAGCAAAACAATGGCAACTCTGCGAGTTAATTCCCCCCCTGAGTCGTGGGGCTTCCTCCCTGCCCCCAAAGTAAAATATTTAAAAGATAAAAATGTTTGCTTGAGAATAGCCTGCTCAGCTGTCACAGTTCATATTGTAAGTGAGCAGTGCTGCCATTTGTTGTCCACACTAAAAACAACTAACATTTTGTGGCTTTCAACATTTTTTTTGTTTACCCTATCATCCCTACACAAATGGCTTTTACTAGAGATGGCTATCGCTTAGGAAGTGCAACTAAAAACATTTGTAATCCAGCTTCCTTTTTAACATATTCATGATACACGAAAAGCAGACTTTGTTCAATAGCGGCAAAGAACAGATTTTAAATCACTAATGAGCTCATCATGAAATTCATATCCCTATTCAAAACCTCAGCCTCCTCCTGAAGCCACCACCATGCCGGCCTATTCCATGTCCCAGAGGGACAGCCAGGCGCTCCTCGGGTGGCCCATGGCCCAGCCCCCGCACCCAGGGAGCTGTGCTGGAGATGGAGCCTTGCTCCCCGAGCTGGGATCCCGGCAGGGAGCACAGGCCAGGTCCCCGTGTCCCCGTGTCCCCGCAGAGCCCGGCACAGCCAGCCCTGCGCAGCACAGCGCGGCCGCGGCTCAGCTCAGCTCGCAGCCTCCATCCCCCTGCAGCACGGCCAGAAATATCACTGACCTACAGGCACGCACAGAAATCATCTGCCAGAATCAAAGAAATAAATGTAAGGAAGGGGCAGCATGCTAATGACAGCTACAAAGATGACAGAGGCTTGCTCACTCTGCAGCCTTCCACTACATAATGGTATTGTTGCTTGCAGTTCTCATCAAATTCCAACAACTACGTGAGATGGTGAAGCTACATTCAGTAAATGATGATGTAGTTCCTGCTGTATCCCTCAGAACGACTGATGTGGGCCAGGCTCCATACCATGCAGCCCACATTTCCTACTTCACATTAGACAATAGAATAAATATGCAAATCCCTACTGCTTATGAAAGAACAGGATACGAACCAGCCCCAAAATCAATCAGGACTTCAAGTCATACATTCCATGAAATTATTATTAAACAAAAGCCATGTATCTTTTCGTCTGAAAGCCTGAATGCAAACTGTCAGTGTATTTGGATGCTAGCTTTTAAGAAGTATCCTTGCTTATATATTTGTGTTTAAGCAAAGAAAACCTTAAAAAACTCAAGCAGCTCCTCTTCCTTTTGTCCTTAACTTCACACTAAGTAAGTTGTCCGGTTACATCTATTAAGTGAATTTTCCATCAAATTGTTATGTTGATACACATTTTTATTCCTTTTCCCCTTTTCCCTATTTCTTTGCAGAAAAATTATATGAAGTGATGGAAAACTGAAGCAGAGGTGCTAAAATGCAAACATCTTTTGTAGGGTGGGGAATAAGACTAAAGATAGGGGAGCTCTAAGAGAGAATTATATGCAAATGTGAATGAAGAAAAAGGCCATAATTTTCCAGTTTCGGTTGTTTTGGTTGTTTTTTTTTGTATCTATTACATCTCCCATTTATCACAAGTTTCATTAGAATACTGTATCCACATCTGTGGGGACATGGAGAAATTAAAGACATGCAATTTATCTCAGAGCTGTTTTAACCCAGTAAATATTTTGTAAGATGAATCATATCTGCCTTTTATCTACACTCAATCCGTTTTCCAGGGTCAAAAAAGCCTACAAAAGAGCAAGGAAGCAACAGTGATCAAAACTCACTGGTAGGACTTCAAATGGTACCAGGATTTTAAAGATGTGATGATGTTTGGGGATGTTTTGTTGAGGAAAGGGCACATCTATAATCCAGTTTTTCTCAGCATCATATCTGGCTCAGAGCAAAGACAAAAAGAGATACTGACAGGCTGCACGTAAATTTATCTTTAAGACATCTTTACCAATGTTGCAATAGATTACAACTGCCTTGCTTCAGCCTGACCTTCCACCTGCTTGTTCAAAGGGAAAACAGCTCTAAACTGGTTCAGTTTCTAGAAGTACATTTTAAGAGCAAGTAAAAGTTTTAGATGACACAATCATCTGTTGCTATCTCAGGGAAGATATTTAAGCTTTGGAATTAATTTCCAAACATCTGCCATTGCATACTCTAAACATGTCTTCAATTTATATTGAACTAAAATGTGATTTTGTCAACTACTGCCAAAGCAAGATGTTTTACAATAAATGCAAATTCCTCTTTCCTATAAATAAAGGAGACCAAAAATCTAAGATATGAAGTAAACACTGCACACTCAAACCAAATCATTGCATACTAGACTTGGGCTCCTCAGATCCAGAATTAAGACAATATAATTAATACAAAACTTCAGCAACATGAGAGATCAAAATCATGTCTCTGTCTCCAAAATGCCAGATAAATCCATAAAGATTTGGCTGTATTTATGATTCTTAAACAGACTCAACAGCCACCCTTCAAATTGCAGCATAAAATGTTTACGTAAACTTTCAGTAGAGTTTAGGTGGGGTAAAGAAAAATTACCATAACTTGGTAGCAACACAGAACACCTCTTAGCTTCAGGAATTTTTTCTTTAAGCACTTTTAATTGATACTCAGAGTGTTTTAGAAAAGGAAGAACCTGATCCACAAAAAAAGCATTTGGGTTTTTTTTTTTGTTTCCTGCCTATATAAATGAACAAGACAGGTGTATTTCAAAGTTGTGATTCCATTGTAACAGTGGGAACGCTGTTCTGTAGGGATGCTCCTATTGTTATTTTACTACACACTGTTAATTTTATCTCTGTATGCACTTACAGTAAGTACCTAACCGCCTCATAAATTTAAATTTGAAATCCACTGTACTCATTTTAGACAAATATAGTAATTATATGATAATTGCATGACTGTATACTGCTGTACTTTCTCCATTTAAATTAGCATAGAGCAACACGTTCAGTGTTATCTCATCCAATCTCACGCAGGTTACTGCGAAATTGCCAGGGCTCTGTATTAAATAAATTAATAGCCGCACGTAAGTAGGATGAAAAAGTACTTTAGCACATCCTTTCTGATCTATTGTCTAAACCACGAACAGGCCTGCGTTCTGAGATGCCAAGCCGTATCAGGATTGTAACATAAAATTACCTTTTACAGGAGAACCGTTTTAAAGCAGGGACTGCAAAGCACCTTCGCTTAGGTATCAGCGATATTTGCAACTGGAAAATCGTGCCCTTAAACCAAAGCACATTTCCGGCGGCCAGAGCGCGCGG
>JAHLSL010000067.1:2018514-2075809 GCA_025920805.1 Petroica traversi
AGCGCTCAGCCCCGGGCCCGCGCCTCCCGCACGGCCGCGGCATCAGCGTGGTATTTGCAAAGCACATCTCGCCGCTGAAATCATAAGCGTACTCGAAATGAGATACTGTTCTCTGCAGCTCGAGTTCTGTTTCTTTATTTGCCCAATCGCTTTTCAAGGGCTCCATCGCCTTCCTGCTGAAATACTCCCCAAAAATCAGCCTATCTAATTCACGATCTCCAGCCCTCAGAAGAGAAAGAAAAATCCCCAAGCCCAACACTGTAAAGAGATTTAAGGATTAAAACTTTTACATGGTTAATTTCTACATGATGTGAAACCGAAGAGAGTTTGCACATCTATCCTCTGTAAGACAAACACAGGCCACAGAAATCTCTGGGAGTAGTTTTCAAAAAAGAAAATAATTACGTAAAATTAACTAAAAATTACTATGAGAAATAATTACTTGCTCGAGAAATAAGAACATATTCTGCATTAATATTAGCATGAAATGCATGTAGAGGGTTATAATGCATCACTCCAATGTGTATACCATTGCATTAAAAATAACACAAAACACCACTTCCAAAAATTTCCAAGAAGAATGTGGAGGAAAAAAAACCCTGTAAGTGCACTGTTAGATATGCTCTAATGTTACATTATTTTTAACCAAACACAAACACTACAGATCTCCTACTGAGAAAGAATTAGTCTCAAATACATAGCAGAGTAGATTGTTGTTACTAAATATTTTATGATATTGGTAAATGATCCATCTAGCATAAATTTAATTTTACTCGCTATCCCATTTTTCATGCACAATTGAAGTTTGAATTGCATAGGAATAACGGTAAAAACATTTTTACAATGAATTTGATCACAGAACTTACACAATTTATTTAGCTTGGTATCACACTGATGTGCATCCTTCCAATCCCACCTTACAAAATGAAAAAAAACCTGGCTTTATTAACAATAAAGAAATAGCAAAAATCCCGTTTATATTTAAAACACTGAAGTGTGTGAAGAATCTATAAAACAACTGACCTGTTCAAATTGTTGTTTTTCCAATCCATGCACTGTTTTTATTAATTAGGAACCAACCCAGATTGATCGTCATTTTATAACGTTTGACATATTCACTGTCTTCCCACTTCCAGCAGAATCTTCTTAAATTTCCCAGCACTGTGTTTTATTGCTGGTACCATATGCTTTATTGTTCAGCCACAAGAGCTTCACTCTGCACAAAGACTCATTACCTACTGCTTGCTGAGCAGCTTCGGGCTCACTGAGGCTGCCTGTGTGATCACATGGGAGTTTTGTCTGAGAAAGCCAGGCATGCCACTGATTTCACCGGCTACGGATATTTTTATCAGCTGAGGTCTACTATGAGGAAGGAATAACAAATTCTAAGGCTTCTTGCGTTCATTAAGACAGCAGTTGTTATGGAAATCCCCTCTTTTTTTTTTTTTTTTAATTATCATTCCTACTGTAACACTGGTCCAAGAAGAAATTCAAGAGATTTGTTAGAAGTAATTTTTTCTTGCGGGGAGTGGCACAAGCCATGCATTGTCTGCATCGCTCTGCACACAGTACACACTGAAATTAATATTCTGAAGAGGTAATATTTTGCCAACACTTAATCTGCCAGTGTTTATCCTTTATGTGGAGGACAAGCTTCCAAATGAAAAATTGTACCTAAAAACCAGTCCCTTAATTTAAATTTGTCTCATCAGTCAAGGGCATTATCCTGTAATCTTTGGTCCTAAAATGAGTTTTGCTGGCTTCAGTGAGGCTACTCAGGTGAATAAGAATTGGCCATTTGAGCAGGGATTACTCTCAAATCCAAATGACAAATTATGTAATACAATGAAGTCTAATCTCTTCTTGGTAATAGTTTGTGATACTCTGGGGTTTGTTTTCATGTGTGTGCATGCACGTTTGGTTGGTTGGCTTGGGTTCTGTTGTTTATTTTAAATAAAAAATTATAAATTTAAATAATGTTTTCTGATGGTTAAAAATTTAATATTTACCTGATATTTTATTTTAGAATAAGTGAAGATCTAAATTCAAATTACAAAAGCTCTTACAGGAAAAGGTAAATACTAATTATTTTTTTCACTGATGCAGTATCAGGGTTCCATGCTAGAATATTTGGAGATAGCTTGATTCCTTTACAGAGTGAATTCCCTGAATATTCTAATTTAAAGCTAGCTTTCTACAAACAGCTAGTGATGATAAATGAACATCTCTCCTCCACCCTGAAAACTCATACCGAACACCCAATTATCCATAATATTAACATTGTAAAGATGCAGCTATTCTACAAAACAGTCAATTATCTCTAGAATAATTCAGAGCATTTTGATAACATAAGATAGCAAAAGAAACTGTTTTCTCATTAACATTCCACAAATGAAATACCTCCTTATTCTACATAAGATCCCTCTCATTAGAATAAATGACAGCTTGTAGCTCATGGTTGGCATTATTCTGGTCCTATCAAAGTCAGTGGAAGTTTTGCTGCTGATTTGCATGGAAGAAGGGACAAGCATGACTAACAGATTCATTCTCCTCACCGTGTCGTCATGCAAATCAGTGACAAAACTCATTTCTTTATTGTTCTTGGCATCTTGCTTGGTTTGTATTATTAAGGTTTTGTAACAGTTGATATGCAGTCCCTATGATTACACTGAATTATACAAGTTGCTTAGTAAAGGAATCAGAATTAGTCACAACTAAATCCAGTAATGAGTATCTTTTAGGCTCTCACATTCATCTCAGTTTTTTAAAAATGCCATTATCAAGAATGAGTGTTTTTTGAAGTGCCACCATTTTCGTCTATCCAAAGACACGGACTGAGCAGATGTTTTGTGGCTGAGAACCTTCCACGTCTCCTAGGCAGGAAACACTACTGTGTGTACATTAATGAGAAGACATGAAAGCAGACTAGAAGGATTGCTAACGAACAGCTGGTTTAGCTACAGCAATGCATATTTTTTTCCCCTGGCAATACCACTGATGATGTCACGATGCTCGTGTAGGAAGACATAAACAAAAGGCAGGCATTTCTGCTGCAGTAGCACTAGGGGAAAAAAGAAAACCCAAACGTTTGACAGATGGAAAGAACAAAAACTGGTCAGGAATAAGAGTACTATGGTCACATTTTTCTGTGTGTTGTTATATATACTATGGAACGGTTCTCAAAGCCTGAAAGGTGGTTAGGGGAAAACACGTTCAAGGACATGATACAGTTAAACCAGTTAGCAGCAAAGTGTTGTTTCTGCAGGAGACAATAGCAGCAAGCATCCTCCATGCTGAGAGGCACCCTTGGTTAATTACTTCTTCAAGGTTGGTAGGGGGAGGGAGGGAAGCTTCAATCCTTCATAGTGGAATTTTGAATTTCCTAAATATAACTTGACATTCTTAGGCAGCTAAATTATATTCCATCTCATCATCTCCTCTTACAGGGTTACTAAATAGCAGGAAGTCTTTGTTAGAGCCACACTGCTGAACTTCTGCCCAAACATAGTATTGAGGAAGGGCATTTTTGCCACCACAAAAGGGATTTTAGATCACCTAGGAGATTCACAGGAGCCAAAACCTCGGCCTTCCTTGCACTCCACAGTAGAAAGAGGTTCAAATGAGACAATACTTCCACATACCCCTCCTGTAACAGCCAGAATTTCTTCAAGACAATCCAAACACACCTCTCCTTGAAGCAACAGTGGGAGAATACAAACTCTTAGCAATCTCTTCCACCCAGGGTCTCCCATGGGAGTCAAGGTATGCAAGGGCTCTCTTTTCTCTAATAAAAGGTTCTTAGTGAATCCAAATGGAAACAGAATCAAGAACCTGCTGATCATCTTTAAATAAGGGTAAACTGTCAGATTCCACATCTACTTTGTAAGAAAAACAATTAATAGGAACATTCTTATGCTTTCCCATTTCACAAAAGCTATAGCAAAAGTGAACTGGCTAAGGAAACTTGGACTCTGAGTAATAGCCACCATTAATAAGGAATAATTTTATAAATCCATGCATATTCTACTCTATATGCATTTAGACTTAAGTACTTTTATAAAGGTTATATACATTGAAATACTTATCTTGGACAGAACTAAAAAACTAACAGAAAGCCTCAAACAAAAAGCCAAAACACCTACAAACAACCCCAAACCAGCCATATATCACAAACCAGACCAAGCCCACGATTTGAACTTCAAATCATTTCTGCCTTATACAACTACATTATTTTGTTGGGTATCAAACTTAACCTGCTGTTCCGTATCCTGTATCATAGTTGGATGAATCGCATAGACTCAAAACAATTATGGGAAGACCACTGTTCCATTTCATGAAACAAAAAAGGGGCAACTTGCACGCAATGCCTCGTTAATCTAAATCTGTACCTTGCAAAAAAAATGCAAGAGGTTCAGTTTCTCCAAGTACACCAGAAGTGTATTTCTATACCAGTTAAGTAAACAGAGGGTTTTGCTGGAACTTTTACATTCTTATGTATTCTTTAGTGACAAAAAAGTTCTGAAGTCCAGGATTTATAAAATGTATTCAGTGGACCATGCATGCTCAACTACAGCTCTTACAACAGCAAGGTTTATATGCCATGGCTTGCGATTGATGAGCTACAGCAGCAGCTCAAAATGCCTCAGCACTGGCTTTCAGGATTGGGAATAGATGATTTGTGGTCACTTCTTCAGTAAGATCTATAAACCTTGCCCATGCAAACTCCTTAAATTGAAATCAGGTTGAGGCAGAGCTGCACGCTTCCCACGGAACTGTGCCATTACAGAAGTTCTACAGAGTTAAAAACGCTCACCTAAGAAAAAATAGAGTAATATTAATTAATCTGAAGTTATGATCAGTAACACTGAGGTAGGATAATATGAACTCTAAATTCTACATATTTCTTTCTAAACCAAATATAATTTAATCAAATAAATTTCCTCACCCTGGCACCAAATGTCCTGCTTTCTCTAGATCAGTCATAGCTAACAATCTTCAAGCCCTGTCATGTTGACTATTCAGTTCCAAATACTGGGGCTTGATAGATTTCTATAGCCTGCCATGACAGGAAGAATGACATTCTTTGGGTTCCCAAACTGCACAAATATGAAAATATTACTCATTCAAAAATGGCATTCCCAATGAAGAAATACACCCATGTTTTGAAATACGAGTCTAGTCAGTGAAATGAATGGAAATAGCCAAAATCTATTGGGAAGGTGATATCCCCAGATCAACATGGAGAATGCAGCTTCTGAGTGAGGGGCAGGCCTGTGAGAGCTGATCTGATCTCTGGCACTCCAGCAATCCCATCACCAAACTTCATACATTGACTCCTGGCAAGTCAGTGTAAGGCTGCCAGTGCTGACCTTCTCTCCTACTTCTGGCACCCTCACCCAGCCGTGTCAGTTTGAAGGACTCCATCTATAGTTTGTTTTTTTTTCTGACTCTCAATTTCTGCTTGAGCAGGGGCAACTCCTTAAATCATGGGGTAAAAAGCTGGCACAGAGTAAGTGTGAATTCTCTTTCCACATACTCTGGGGTATAGCACAGCTTATCTCTTCACAATGATTCTTAGCACAAGTCCTGAAAACAACCTCATTGTTAATGATACACTCTTGCTACATCTTACATAAACTACACTTTTCCAAGACAAAATTAACATCTTGCAGGCTGATATTCCAGAGGAGAGCACACTTCCTTTCAGAAAACAGTGCTGAAAAGTATTATGCTTTAGAAGAGCAACTGTTCACAAAGACAAATATTCCTCTGCAGTAAACATACAGAATTTCTTTCTCCTTTCACAACCTTTCTCAAAACTGAAAGTTAACTAC
The DNA here is from genome assembly GCA_025920805.1 of Petroica traversi. NCBI lineage: Eukaryota > Metazoa > Chordata > Aves > Passeriformes > Petroicidae > Petroica > Petroica traversi. The sequence goes on from JAHLSL010000067.1 coordinate 2,024,349, forward strand.
CAAAGTCAAAGAAATACTAACTTTGGCAGGCAAAATAATGTACTGAGATGTGTATAGCAAAAGAATTCTCAACTGCTATTGCATTAGATGAAGTGAATAATCAAAGCAAATAATTAAAAACAATGCTTGATACAGCCATCATTCAAAATGCCAGAACAGTGTGGATTCTTCCAAATAAAATAAAGTAAGTTCTATTTGAAAGAGCAAAGTAGTCATTCTTGACCAAAAGAACAAAAAATATTTTAAAAAAAGACAGAATAAGGAAGATTCTTAAGAGAAATTGCCTGTACTGTCTGGTATGGCTTCATAAGCCAGGTTTCTCCATCCATTTCCATGACACCTCAGACATTCCAAAATGATCCATGCTGAGGAGTAATTCAGAACTACCAGAGTGCCTGGTGTGCTTAGAAATTTAAAGACATAAACAGAAGAAACAAAGGTGCCTTTTGTACTTCTTACTCCATCCCTTTTCCTTGCTTGGTCAATAAGCCCACCTTTTCTCATATTATCCCTTTCCAACTTAAAAATTTCACTTGGCTGTTAACCAGAAAAAGTTTAAAATTAAATAAAATTAGTTGATATTTGAAGCAAGCATGATAGCTAGTATTTTCTCTCTCCAGCTGTTTGGTTCTTCTAGTTCCCTTTTATGTACCATAGTAAACCAAAAAGAAGTTTACTGAGTCAATGCAGTTGGAACAGGAAAAAAATCCAGACAGAAGGAAGCAGAACGTCTTTCCTTACTGCACTTGTAAAGAACAGAACTTCCTAAAGCACCGCTGTTGCTAAACCAGCCACGTTATCTCATTCCTTGTTTTCTCAGCTTCCACAGTGAAGCAGACAAGCTCTTTAGTTTTCATCTTCCACAGAAAGATGAATTTTTTTATTGTTACAATCTTCAAATTTGGTCCCATCCACCATAAAACCAAGTATTTTAATTTGAGCAGAGACAGATGTAAAAATACACCAGACACACACACATATCTAAGCAGCAATGTAAATAGGTTTTTACATTTTATAGCAGTTAGTTTATGCAGCATTCCAATTTAAAGCACAAGACATTTTCAACATACTACTTAGAATAAAATACATAATGATACATAGTGGACTAGATAAGAAGATATCTAAATAGATCTAATAGATAAGAAGATATCTAAATTCTGAAATAAAAGGTGCCTGCCTAGAATTGATGAACGCCAGCTTAGGAGCTCATTCCACAGGAAGTGAATCTGCTACAACACTTCTTCCCACCTTTGGGCATCCCACACACAACACAATCATTTAAAGCTTGAAAAAACACTGAATTCTAAGTTGTAAGGTGGCTTTTCATTGTTTCAAATAACCTTTAAAGAACAGAAACTAATTTTTCTTTAATAATTCTGTCCATTTCCATTTGGCCAACATTGATTTCTTGCCCTTATGTGTATTCAGGAGAGCTTCAAAATAATTTTTATTTACTTCTTTGTTTGTTTACCAGCATCAGTGATAACATCAGCACAGCAATGGGAATTTTATTGCTTATGCTGAGTTTTCTCTACCAGCACAACACAATTCCTCCCTGCTTTCCCCCAATGTTCCACGGCAGCAGCCTACATTAATAAAAGTCCTTTGCAGGTAATTACCCTTCTCTTTACCTACTCTAAAAACACAACAATGATTTCACCTGCCCTAACATCTACTTGTGTTAAAGAAATTAAACAGTTTTTTTTTTATACATTTTACCATCCAAAATAATTTTCCTAGCCTACGTATGCAATTTCCATCAAGTTAAAAGCTGAAATACTGTACTTTTACAGCAAACTTTTTGTTATGTCATTGTAACATTCTAAGGCTTCAGAAAGTACATGAGCCAGCAATGGGCACTCACAGCCCAGAAATCCAAGTGCACCAAAAGAGGAGTGGCCAGCAGGTCAAACGAGCTGATTCTGCCCCTCTACTGTCAGAAGAATCCACCTGTAGAACTGAGTGGAGCTCTGGGTTCTCAGCACAGAAAGACACAGACCTGCTGGAGCAGGCCCTGAGGAGAGCCACAAAGATCATCAGAGGGCTGGGGAGCATCTCCTGTGAGGACAGGCTGAAAGAGTTGGGGCTGCTCAGATTGGAGAAGAGATGACTTCAGGAAGATCTCATTGTGCTCTTCCAGTATTTAAAAGGGGCTTATGAAAAAGAGGGAGGGTAATATTTTACATGGACATGGATAGTGATAGGGCAAGGGGAACTGTTTTAAACTAGAACAGGGAGATTTACATTAGATATTAGGAAGAAATTCTTTAGTCAGAGGGTAGTGAGGCACTGGAACAGGCTGCTCAGAGAAGCTGTGGCTGCCCCCTCCTTGGAAGTCTTCAAGGTCAGGTGGGATAGGGCTTTGAGCAGTCTGCTCCATGTGGTTACATCCCTGTCCATGGCAGAGGGCTTTGAATTAGATGATCTTTAGGGCCCCTCCTAACCCAAGTCTGTGATTCTATCTGTGAAATAAGTCAGTCCTATTCAGAAATGTGCTTTCTAAGGAACATTGACTGTCATTTCTTTCATGTAGGAAGAAGATGGATTGCAGTATTTATAAACAACCACATTCACATTAGCAAATCAGTGGACAGTTCCAGGGCGCTCTGGTATAACTGCAGAGATCAAAATGGACAGATTATTATAATTTGATTACACTGTTTTCAGCTGGTGTTCAAAGTTCAAAACACTGGTTTTGGTCTAACTTTCCAAGAGCATAAAAGGTTAAGTGTAGTAGCCACATGCCCTGAGATTATGCAAAGACCAATATTTTTGCAACATGATCAAGTTTGGAAGTTCTTTTGTAGAAGCAGTTATCAAGTGACTGTTTTATCTAGGAGTTCTACCTAAAAGGGATCAGAACTAAATAAAGACTTTAATTAGAGCATGTTTATAGCTCAAATATCTTTCAAGATTTCAGCATTTCAGAAGGCATCATGATTTTTTTTAAATTAAACTGTTTGAAACCTACCATCTGCAGAACTTAACATTCCAGTTAGATTTTTTTGTTCACAATATTAAGTAGACACACTTATCGCCCTGACAGCAGTACAATAGCCAAGGGTTGGGGATGTCAGGCTACTGTCCCTAAAGACTGCAGCCTCTTGTGTTGATGTACTTGCAGAGGAGGAATTTTTTTCCTTTAAAAATCCTTATTCAACATATTTTCCAGTGAACATCTTAAAAATTTTCAACCAGGATTACATTCAAATACTTTGCATTAGGATCATCAATTTATGGCATGGACAAAACTGCAGGGACCGCTGATATCACCTGATACAAAGTTGCATCCGCTGATAGTTCTCTGTGTTGCAGAAAAGAAGCAATTACCAACTCAGTGTGGTTTTTGGCATCCCTGTAATGATTGTGATTTCTCAAAGGGATTAATTTTTTGGCCTAACATCTTTAAGCACTGAGGATAATACTGTTTCCATCATAATATTTTCTCTTTTAGGAACATGAGGACCATGTTTATTTCTGCTATATTAAGTTGAGATAATACTAGGCTTGTCAGATATTTAGAAATAGTGTAGTCAGTGTGTCTGTTTTGACCTTCCAGGTCACAGCAAAGGTGCAAGCTGACAGCACCAGCTGTCATTTGTTGTTAACAGACTTTTACCACATCAACAGCTCTAAGCTCATAGGGGAACTCACCAGTTTTGTGACTGAGGAGCAGGAGTCAAGATCCTTGGCTCTCTCTCTCTTGTGGGGTGGGCAGATTTCAGTGACACTAGCACTGTTCTAGCTCCCTGCCTGGAATTGCCCTCCTGCCCTATGTCCACTTACATAGGCTCTAGGATACAGCATTGCAAATGCAGACTTCAGCCATTTAAGATTTCAAGAAATACAAAGATTTGCCGGTGCCAAATGTTCTACTTTTTCAGAGCAAAAGACATTCTCACTGCCCTGGATGTTTTGGATTGAGAGACAGGAGTGGCCCATTTACATTCAGAAAACATATTCTGTGTCATTTACAATGGCAATGAGCTCAGAACTGTGCAGCCTGTATCCTGCAGCTTTTCTTATTATCTCCAGCACTGGGAGAATTCCTGAAAAGCTGTCACATTTAGCTTGCTACATACTTAAAACAGCAAATTGGTACATGCTCTGTGCTGATCTTCTCATTCTTTTCTGTAGTTGTGAAATTGCAAACAACTCAAAAATTGCTTTATGATCATAATCACACAGGAACAGACCCAGATCAGCAACTGCCAGCCTTGTCGTGACATTCAGTGTGTCAAGCAATGACACAGGCAGTTTGCAGAGAACAGCAGTATCTTGAAGTAGACAAGCTGAGATGAGTAGGAAAACCAAGCCCTTTGAGGACATGAGAAAGGGGTCAGAGGCACAAAAGCCTGCCTACTTTTCTAGCTGTAGAAGTTAATCTAATTAAAAAATGCTAATTTCCCCACAAACCTTGCCTGATGCCTTAAATTATTATATCACAATAATGACAGCATTTACAGCCTTAAAAGCTATGTATAACCTGATATATAATCTTAGAAGCTAAGTATCTTAAATGTCAAGCAGGAAGCAACAATAGATTCAAAGACCTAGCACTGCAGAGAAAACAAAGAGCTACTACTTGTCATCTTGTAGCAGTTATTTCTGCATGACAACTGACAATTTTATACACATAATGACAAAGGCAAGTTTTAGAAAGGATTTTTAAAAGCAATTAAATACATTTGCAGGAACAGCTCCAAAACATTTGAAACAGCATGAGATTTGAAAATTTTAAAAGTTACCAATATTAGTGAACCCTGACTGGTAAGTAGACAGGAAAAGACAAAATACTTGCCTCTATTTCAGGATGCAGAGACAAAGAATGCACATTTATGACACTAGAAAGTAATGCTAATGGGGATACAAATACACGCATCAGCAGGTCAAAGTAATATCACCTTTAAGGCAATATTGAGAGACATGAGAGAACACAGCAAGAATGCATTTTCTAAAGTTAGGACTTTGTGATATTGAGATGGAAAACTGCTAAAAAGTTTGCATAGGATTTTTCTTTTCCTTGTCAACTGAGTTTAGTTAACTGTCTTGGAGGAGAGACAAACTGCTTCCTGGAAAACAATCTTACAGTAAAAATCTGAGAAGGATACATATGTTGTTAGCATAGACATTATACATAAGCTTTTCTCTTTTTTTAGATTAACCAGAAAAAGTACATGGGAATGAAAAGACCACTAAAAATATAACTTCATAGAAAGTTGTAAGATATGGAAGGAACAAAGTGACTTTTCAAAAATAAACTGAGTAGCAATTAGAAGAATAAAAGAATCAAGACTGGAAAAAAGCACAGGCAGGCCAGCATTTCAGGAGATGAAATATAGTAAATTCTTAAAGGTAAACTGTGAAAGCTGAGGCCAAAATTTTTATCTTGAGATCTAAGAAACGTATTTTTATCTAATATATACGTGCTGAAAATAAGGCACATGGATCCTAAAGTAAATGAATGACAGAGAAAAATTAATTGAATGCCAGAAAAACCATACTGTGGCACTGATGGTCAATTTATGCCAGGAACATAACTCTACCCATTAGAAAAGAAAAAGCAATAAAAAGGAATTCCCTTCCATCCTAACCCTCCAGCAAACACAGCGGCAATATTCACCAAGTGCAAGCGCACTGAGCAAAGAGTCAAGATTTGAAAGGTTTCACTCTGCTATACAAAACCAGAGAATTTGGTGAAAATATACCAGTGACCTCAGACTACTATCAGTGGGGGTGGGAAATGCCAAAACCCAAACATTAGACAAGCTGACAGCTGAGTCAAATACAGCCTGAACCAGAACTGAAAATTCCTGCCTGTCTGCACATCCAGTGTTTTGTTCCACGCATACAAATAAGGTGAATCTGCCAGTGCTATCCAACACTGTGGTCTCTGTCCAACACCCACTCATCAGCCAAAGTCAAATCTTCAGGAAACTCAAAAGCTGAGAGGCCCACATAATAAATGTCAAATAAAATGCAGAGGAATGTTTTACTAGACAAGGGGTTACCAATGAGGACTCTCAAGCCACAGACAGACTGCATACAGTTCTGCAGTAGGAACAAAAACTGGTAACAAATAGGATGCCAAGCTCTTATTAAATGCTACACTACTGTTATTTTCAGTATACAGCTGTTATTAATACTTTAACTAATGGTTGTGCTTCAAACCTTTTCTCTGGATTGTAAAAGAAAGAACCTACTGAACTGCTAGCATTGAACCAGCAGTAGAGATGTGAAATCAGTTTGCATAATCAGTTGGATCCTGAAATCCATTTGTAATAAGGACTTTTATGGGACTTTGAGCAGTTTAACTGCTCCATACACCTAGCATCTCCATACCTATCCATCTGAAAAAATGAAATAAAATTTCAAAAAAAAACCTGATCAAATACCTTATTGTTACCTATCCCTTAACTGTGCTTTTATTGCTTCAAGACCACCAGTCAGAGAGAACTCATTTCATCAGGAAAGTCAAAACAACTAGAGGAAGCAAATATTTTGCACTCAGCAATAATAGGTGGGGGGAAGGAAAATTATAGTGGCAAGTCTGGAAATTTAAGTCTGATACGAACTTCAGGATTCTATTTCTTAGATCAGTAAGTGGATGGGAAAGTGCTGTTTCTTCTAACACAGGGTGATATCCTGACACTTGATTTTAAAAGACAAAATAAATTCTCCAGATGGGAAAAATTTAAAGCATCTAGCGGTATTTTAGTACACATGAAGCAGTTAAAAGCCATTTATTTCTCCTCTCAAAGATAATCCCTACTAATTGCTCTGGTTGTGAAAATACATTTTGTGGGAAAGGATAATGAAGCCTACTTGTCAAATTGCTCATGTCATTATTTCACTGCAGAATGCAAATACTATAGCCAGACCCATTCCCAGCATGCTGAATATCAGCCTACAGAAAAGGACCCTTGCATAAGCCACTCTGACCCTTCTTGCTAGTTTCTTCTGACCTTTCTGACCTCATTAGACTGGTATAAAGAAAATAAAGGAGCTGTTGGGTACTCTTGATGGATTAGAAATAACAAGAATGTGTCTAGGACTTACTTAAGTACAGAACCAGACCACTGAATTATAATGCTTTTCAAACAATCAAAAGGATAATAGGGATAGTGATGAAGAAACTGAGGTAGAAAGAAATAGATTCTTAAAATATTGTACGCTTTTTGGAAATTGTTCATCAGCATTCTTAACTTCTTATTCTGCTGCCCTTTTACACAGTTGATTTTTTAAGGCCCCATTTGAATGAGAACAAATATTAAAAAACAGTGGTCCCAGCACAATTATTTTGATTAACCATGAATCCAACTTAAGCACCTTGCTGAAAGAGGGCTTTAATCTCCTCTGGTCAGATCTGTTTAATGAATTCTTCAAATTCCCAAAGGAAGGAAACTCTAGAGGATAGAATGCAAGTCTCTGAATTCCCTGTGTCACATTTCAAACACCACATCACACTATCAACAAAATCTGTGTCTTACCAGAAAAAAGGGTAGAGATACTATCAGAGTGCTTATTCTTTACACAATACATACCTTCTCCAGTGGAATTACTTTGTGTTTTTGAAATGTCTCCCAGCCCTGAAATGGACAAGTCATGCATTTTTATAGCTTACATCAAAAGAAGTACAAAACCTACAAATTAATTTTGCTCTCTAGATAGTGGGTTTTGTCATCTCCAGTAAATAGTTATTTATTTCTTTTTTTGCTAAAACTGGCACCCGAGCAAAACTCTAAGAAAGGAAATCACAGGCCACAACTTCTAACACAAACCCCAAGTACTACAACATAAATTTTACAGCAATTGCAACACGGGACACATGCCTTCCTTTCTTTTTATTCTGTGTTTCTGATTTCTAGGGAAAAAGGTGCTATGAGGGAACTTACAGTCACAGAACTCTTCCAAGCTCCCATATATTGTGATTTCTAATCAAAAGCTTTTGCATTTAGCCACTGGAAAGTATTTATGGAAAGAGAAGAATTTTTCATTTATTTGCCTAACTACTAAAAGAAGACACTGGTAGATAGGCTGACCTCAGCCAAAGGGTTCAGGCTTTATTACGCCATGCATTAAATGCAGGCACCATCACATAAAATTAAATTATGTCCTTTTTAAAAATAGGACTATGCCATCATTTGTTCCTGAAATATACTGTGTTCAGCTGTCCTGCAGTTTTATAGATCCTGACATGGGAAAACTGTTGCATTTGTGATAGTGGTGATTGTACCCTTTAAAAATTTATAGCCTTTGGTCAATCTCTGCTTGTCTCCCATCTCTCCTGTGCCAAATGCACAGTCCAGCCCCAAGCCAGCACCACTGGAGAGGCTGCAAACACTGCATTTGTGCAGGAACTCTCATCCAGGCTTCATCCCCACAAAGATGTCTTTAAAATGTCTTAAAGCAGCCACTGAATCCAGATACTGTCATACTGCACACAGAGCTAAGTTAGATGACACGCTGCTTAAAAAACAACTTAATCAGGCTGCTAGCACAGATTTCATGGTTGCTGTATCTGGGCAGCTGTTCTAGCACAATTGGATTAGTGATTTATGCTGCCTCTCCACTCTCCCCTTTTTAAGACAATGGATTGAGATTTGAACATGTAAATTTTTCATCCTCACCACACTTCAGACCTTGTGAATGCAGAGTCATTTCAAAACCTCTAAAGGGTTTTGGTTTGTTTTTTCCTGTGGGGGATTGTTTGTTTAGTTGTGGTGGTAGTCTTTTTTCCCCTTTGTTGTTAGCCAGAGATTGTGGTGTAAAGACAAATGGTGGATAAGGACTTTGTTTGGATATTTAAAATAAACAGAAAAGCCCAACAAAATGCCAAACCAACCAACATCAAAGCAGAAGTGCAGTCAGCTAGCAATTCCTTCCTCTTATATGTGATATGGGTAAAACCTGTTTCTCAAAACTGTGTTTGTCATCTTACATTTCTATCATTTGTCTGCCCTGTAACTGATAGAGAAACTCAAAGGTCCCACCTATTTGAGGTTAAATTATTCACTTTCCCACTTTGACCTTTTTCCCACTTTTTTTGAATAAGCTTATTCCTGGGAATTAGCTACAGCAGTTAACCTGCCATTTAAAGAGCACATAGAACAAAATCACTCTTCACAAAACAAAGAGCAAGGTGAGCAACAAAAAACTCACCATGCCTGTTGTTTTATCATTTTATTTATCCTATTATCTCATGTATTAGATATGTTACTTATGTTCTTTACTAAAAAAAGCCCAGAAAAAGAAACCCTTTTCAAGTCATATCCTATGTAGACCAGAAACCTAACTCTGAGTACCAGAGGGAGAATCAGGGAGAGGGTGGGAACTCCTATCCTCTCTCCACATCTCAAATCAGAACAACATGACAAATTGTCACACTCAGACCCACAAAAACCAGACAGGTTTAATGTCTGCATTTGTATCATGGTTAACTCCTAAATCAAACAAGCCCTTCAGAAAAAGGGTTATCTACACTCATGCTTTCTGATTTTTCCTTCACCCGTACATGTAACATTTAAAAATAACATTCTAATAACAAACAACTAAAATATAAATACCCATTTTCCAGTATCTGAGTAAAGCTTACATGAAATTATGAATTTTTTAACCAAAAGTAGATGCTATCATTGTTTTCTTGCTATTTATCAAGCATTTTAAGTTACTTTGTGACATTATTAAAATATTATACTGATTACACACAGTTCTCTGAACACATTCACTACTTGAGATGTGTTGGCCAACTCTTTGTGGCTGAATAAATCATATCTCCTTACTTCCAGTATTTGGAAAAAATAAATAACATCACAAAGTGACAATTAAAATGTAAGTCTTGAAAGTACCTCTTCCGATAACTTGGTGTTCCCAAAATATTAAACAGCCAATACTTTTGCAAGCGGCATTGCAAGTGGCAATGGATTCAAATATATAATAATTTATTTATTTACAAACACAGACAATAAGTTAGGAACATTTTACCTGAATAAATCTAATTAAACTGGAAGTTGCTGATGTATACTAATCCAATAGGTTTTAGCACAACTTTTAATAATTTAAAACACAAAGGCGCAGCTGGAAAACTGACTTCTTTTAACCTGTGTTCTTCCAAAAGTGCTAATCAAAATCTCTGCTGAGATGTAAAATATAGCTTCATGTTTTGTACCACCAAATGGTACAAAAATGAAACTGGACCTGTATAATTGTAGAGATATATGCATGTGAATAACTGCTACTGTGCTACTGACCTTGTGATCTCAAAGAACGCCAGTTTCTCTCAGGAGATTTTTAGACCTCTGAAATCATGTTTTCAATCTGTAGACATTTCCTTAATCTGTCCTTAAAGAAATGAAATTGGTAGCTCATTCCTGTTAAAGTGATACCAACAAACTCTTAGAATTTCTATCAAAACTGATGCGATGCCATATGCAAACTCAAAGAATAAAGAGAAAATTCCGTTTGTTTGTAATGAAGCCAAGTTACTATATTAGGGTGAAAAAATTCAGAACAGCATATATATGATATATACACACACACACACAGATATACATACATACATACAGGCATATATATATATATATATATATATATATATATATAAAACAACTGATCATACAAACTTTGAGCACATAGCCAGTATGCACATTTGATTTTTGGTACTCATGAGGCACTTCTGCTCTTATACAGCAGGGAGTCTGAAAACTTTCCTGTATTTCACTGAGCAGGGAAAAATTCAATAATTACAAGGACAATTAAACATTAATCCCGCTTACCATGGTAGGTGACAGACTTACCATCTGTTGAAGTCCTTAAAGTGAGGCTGGATATCATTCTAAAAGGTGGTTTTGGATATAGTTTTTGGAAAAGCAAAACTAAAAACAAACTAACATTTAATCCATCCTGCAGGATTGTGCCCATCATACAGAGAGAAGGGCCTGGTGGCACAAGGCAGTGACAGTATCAGCTTTGCCATTAGAGATGCCTGTTTGTGCCTGTCATGGTTTAACCCCAGCCAGCAGCCAAGCCCTGGCAGCCACTCACTCACTGCTCCACCAGCAGGGCTGGGAAGAAAATCAAAAGGTAAAAACTGGAAAACTCATGGTTTTAATACTGAAAAAAAGGCCACATATGCAAGCTGATCAAAACAAGGAATTAATTCACTGCTTCCCACAGATAGGCAGGCTCAGCCATCTCCAGGAGAGCAAGACCCCATCAAGGGTAAGGTTACTTAGGAAGACAAATGCCAGCACTCCAGATGTCCTCCCTCTTCCTTCCCCACTTTATATACTGAGCATGATGCCACGTGGTCTGGAATGTCCCTGTGGTCAGTTGGGGTCACCTGTCCCAGCTGTGTCCCCCAGCACCCCCAGCCCCCTCTCCAGTGTGGCCGTGCAAGGAGCAGGAAGAGCCTTGGCTCAGTGTAAGCCTTGCTCAGCAATAACAAAACTCTCTGTATTATCAACCCCGTGTTCAGCACAAATCCAAACACAGCCCCCTACCAGCCACTGTGCAGAAAATTAACTCTACCCCAGCCAAAACCAGTGTCCCTTTCCATTCTGCCCCCGACACTTGTGATCCTGCTGTAAAATAATGTTGGAATCCTAGCTTAGTCAGTCTTAGCTTTGGTACAGACTCCAGTCAAACCTCTGGTGATTTTCATATCCTTCTTCAGCACAGACCTTAATTCTCTGGGCAAACAGTCTCACATATTGGCTTAGCTATGATCTTGAGAATCAGGCCTGCAATGCTTGCTATTGTGATATTCTGTTTAAGGGATATGTAAGAAATTTTAGGATCAAAATTATTTGAGGAAGAAAAGTTTTTGATCATGATACAGGAAGAGTAGGTGATAATTAAATTCTGCATCATAAAGGCAAACTAGATCAACCCCCAAAAGCATTTAGTACTGCTAAATGTTTCACATAAGTAATTAATATTTCTTGCCCATACTACTGCTGCTGTTTGCATGTATCAGAATATACACAGATGGACAAAGAACATACAACTCAAGCTTTCTGAAGCAAGAAAGAAGGCAACAAACAGAAAACGTTTTCTTTTTCAAGGTATGCAAACAGATGAGTCTACAGCTAATCTAATAGCACATGACTGAAGTGATGGTGCAAAGCATGCTGTGCAGTATGGATGGAACTGAGTGGGCTGTATAAACTCCAAAGCAATAAACAGGCTACAAAAGACGCGTGGGCAGAGAGGAGAAAGTGGAAAATATAGAAGATGTAGGGAGGTGGTTCCATTATCAGCTGCAGGATGCACATGATGCTGTACATGGGGACAGTGAGGAAGGACTGCAAAATATGGATCTCCGTAGATTCACCTCGGCCTTTAACTGAAATGCCCCATGAAATGCCATGACAGACACTCAAGACAATGACAGGGTTTTAGTCATTAGTAGGTGATTCTTAAGTCAGGAAGAAATATTTGGTCTCAATAGCCTCTATTATAGATTTCTCTGTCCTTCATTTATGTGAAACTAAAGATTTCTTCACACTACAAAGCACAATAAACAATGCAAAGCAGAACAGTGTATTTATCTGAAGACTACCAAAGTCACCCCAATTAAAAAAATCAATCAATCAATCAATCAAAAATAATCCTTTCTCAAAGAACCTATTTTAACAAAATTTTATTAAAATCCAGGCCTGGTTAATCTGCAAGCCAGTATTCTAGACAAATCACAACATTCAATTACTTCCTTGGACACATGCTCTGACCCAGCACCTCTTCTTCTATGTTAATCTCATTCTGAGAAATGTATATTTAAAATGCCAACTCAATTTTTATCTGAAATGTCACATTTTGTCATCTCTCCTAGATGCTCTTCTGTCTGTTTGCAGAATATTCTCATTTTTTGAGAAAATTCTCAGTTCCTTAAAGGCAATGACAAGATGTATTTACTACAGGTAAAACCATTTTTGGTGCTTATTCCAAGTCCAAAGTTTGGGTTGCTTTATTCATGCCATAGTCTACTGACTTGTAATTTTAGTCAAATAGATAAATTCCCAACAATCAGTCTTTACACTGGTAGCCATACAATAATATATTATTATAATGCAACTGTAATTAATTAAATTGAGTTACTTTCTTCCTAAGAACATATAACTGGGCATTAAAGCATAGGTAAAAATTGCTACTAATTTTAAATAGTAGCAGCATAACAATGAAATGGTATCTCTGCTCCAAAACTTTTTATGTCCATTCCACACTAATCACTCAAAACAAAGAATAATGTGTAAGTAAAATAATGTGTAAAAGATGAAAAATGGTAGTAGAAGTCAATGGATGTGCTCCATTAAGAAAATAAAAAAAAGACACATGATCACTTTTTGGTAAAATGTAGGTCACCTATGGTTGCCATAGTAACCACTGCTGAACTATTGCTCTACAGATGACCACTGCCTATGGCTGTTTTCTTTGCTAGCAGTCACACCTCAATTAAAATAAGGAAGAGCTTGGAACTGACATTAGTTTAGTTGCAAACAAAATTCCTGCTTAAACATTTTCAAAAGCATCTCCTAATACCCTTGTCTAAATAAAATACTCAGATAACCAGTTGAAAACACACAAAACCTAATTTTTTGTCCTAAAATATCTGCTCTTTGTCTGTATCTAAAACCTGTAGTTTCCAAAATGGAGAGAAACAACTTTACAAGAAGTTGTAAATACAAAAAATATTTAGATGGAGCAATTCACTAAACATCAGTAAGTCAGAAATTCAACAAGCACTGCCATTAGATTAAGCTCTTTGATAATCTCATAGCAAGCCCTGTGACAGTGCATTCAGTCCCTTCACTGCAAGTGAGGGTTAGTGGCTCAGCATCATTATTTTGCACACAGGCACCCAGTGAAAATGAGTCATGGAACAAGGTTGGAGCCACGGACAGTAACAGCTGAAGCCTCACCTGGGATGAAGTCACTGAGTCTTCAGTCAGTTTGTGGTGATACTCCCATTCTCACCACTGTGACTCTGGGGCATGCATAGCTGATGATGAATTCATTAAAATACAAAAGTCTCGACATTACAAAAAGAGTCTTAATTGGCTTTGATAGTGAACTTGGAAATAATAGGATGACAAGCCAATGTCCTTGATAACTGCTAACTGGTTGTCCCCTTCAGAACAGTCATATCACTATTATGTAACTTCAGACTAAATGAGCAGCTTCTCTTTTTTTGTTTGGTTCATTTTACTTTTTGGGAGGGGGTTGTTTGTTTGTTTTCTTGTTGGTTGGTTGGGGTTTGGTTTTGATTTTGGGGGGATTTTTGGCAACAGGTATTATAAAAACTCTGAAATATAAACTTTGAGGTCTGGATGCTACCCAGATGCCTCAATGCTATTAGTACTTCAAATACTTTGTGGTAGGGTAGCATCAGCAGTCACACAATCAGAACACCAAAAATGCTGCATACTTAGTGAACAAAAGAATGATGATCAATATTGTTGAACACCATCTATGAAGAATCACATCCCTTACTTGCTTTAAATTCTTGAAAGCTCAAACCAGAGATGAACAGGTAGATGAACACAAGACACTTCAGCAAGGCTGCTGGGAAGCCAAACAGACAAAGCCTCATGAACAAAGACAGCTCATGAAAGCTTTAGAATCCAACAATTAATGTAGCTGTTTTCAATTCACTGAATTGGCAAATTCCAAAGGAAGGATAGCTTGTTTTTAGTCTCCTTACTGCACCTGCTGAAAACATAACTACAGTATTTTGTAGGAGAGAGAGGATTGATAATCAATTTCTTTATATTCCTGTAAGGATCAGGACCTTCAATGCACCTTCAAACTCGGTGCACACCAGGGGACTGCCCAGAGCACCAAGACATGGGAGATAAAGCAGGTCTACAGAGGAAGAAGAAAGGAAGAAGTCAATGCAGCCTGCAGCAAGCAGAATACTTTTCTTTTTCCCTAATGTTTCAATCAAAGTTCTTAAAATCTGTGCCCATGGGTCTGTAATTTCCATGGAGTCATTCCGCCCTGCAGTTTATAAGACAGCAGTCACATACAGTAAATGTATGTGGTTGCTGTCTTATATTGGAGAAAGTCAGTCTATATTTTCTGTATGCAGATACAGGCTTTTATCTTAAGCAGGTCCCGGTCCCCATGAGAGCCAAAAAGTCCTAGTACAATGCACATTATGTATGAAAAATCAGAATATAAAACTCAACCATTGAGGCTGGTAAGACTGAAAACAGAGATAAAATACAGTTGCATCTTTCTTGTAAGCATTAGAATGGTTACATTATGAAGAACCAAGATAAAACTACTAAGTTTATCTGCTTGTTAACTCTTTTTTGCAAGCAGAACTGCTAGTCTATTAAAGCAAACCACAAAAAGAACAAGCAATCCAAATCCCACAGAAGGCTGTTCCCAGCTCACTGCTAGAGACTTAAAATCTCTTACAGCATGTTCATACAAACAACAGCTGTATCAACTAATAGAGAAAAAAACCTTTGAGCAGGGACAAGCCCCTGGAAGGAACTTCTAAAAGAAAACCACCACCAGTAGAATCTGTGCTCTTATGTTCCTGTCCTTCTGGAATTATCTCCTCCCAGTCATCCCTGTTGCTAAATGAGAGCAACGAATAGCAGAGCAACGTTCAGTAAGGAGACACTGCACAAGGGCTCCTGTATCGAGGGTGCTGCAGACTGAAATTAGTTACAAAGTTCACTGTAATGCACAACCACAGAGCAGTTTGGTTTGGAAGATCAGCTAGCTCCAACCTCCCACCCCCAGGCAGGGATGCGACCCGTGAGGATGAGGTTGCTCAGGGTCACATCCAACCTGGTCAAGAAGACAATATACTTTGTCAAAAGCACTGGATCTAACTTGGCTTTAAATTTCAAAACATCTTTAAAGCCATCTTCACATAAACTAGTAGGAAACATTGTAAACTAGTATAAAATAAAGAATATGTACAAATCGTGGCTAAATAAGGAGAGAGGGTATCGCAATAATCTTTCTAAAGCTTCATTTGCTTTGTAAGAGCTCATGAAGCAATTCAAAGAAAGCTGCTGAAGGCCACTGGGACTCTTACTAGGAATAAAAGTGAGCATTAGGATACAGCAGTCAGGAGAAAGCAAGCATGAGACTTTTTTTCAGACAAAAATGAATCTATTCATAGTTATAAACTGGTAAGAGAAAAATCCATTTTCCCCTTTGTGATTTGATTCACCAATTATTTCCCTACAGAGCTACTGTAATGGTATCAGGCCACCCAGAGCTTTCACTGGTATCCAAATGTTGTCATAATGCTTCTTTGTACCTGGAAAAAGGGACAGCTACTTTTAGTACCCAAGACATCTAAAAGCTTTTTTACCCTTAGAAACACATTTTAAAATTCGGATCTTATTTAACAAAGACCACAGAGCAAGTCTGCACTAAAATAAAACTCACCTACTTCCCAATCTTATCATTCCTCCAGAAAAGGATGTTAGCTGAGACTAGTTCAAGTCCAAGCTAGATGTTATATGAAAAGAAAAACTTCTGAAAGAATTTGAAAATCTGGGAGCTTAGGCATGTTCAACCCTCTTTGTCAAAAAATCCCATGGTCATCATGATTTTGCATTTCTAAAATTGCATGCATCACTGGTGAGAGAAAAGAGAAATTTCTTATTTTTTTACTTTATAAATGAGACTGTAAAGTTATTAAAATTATTTTGCATATAGCATCTAGAGACAGCAACCGCTACAAAAAGTTTAAAACCAGTGGCTAAGGAATGATCTGGAATAATTTTAATTCTGTAAAGTCAAGGACAATATCCAACTGTAATGTTTAATTTTTATCCAATCTCTCAGACAACAGTTGATCAGAAATAGAATCCCATACATTCTGAACTAAGAATTGTCTGCAAAAGATGGTTCCAGACCTGCTGACAGTGTACACTCCTGAATACAGACCAGGCCTTACATGAGTGTTCTGAGTGCAAGGTGCTTTTCTCTAACTAATAAAGGCAGCACAGATACGGATGTGCTGTAGAATCAAAATCAACATTTCCCAGTAATTTTCTAATTTGTTTTTGAAATATGTTCCATATACATCAGTGTAGTGAAAGAGGATGAGTCACTTTCAATGACTAAGAATTTGCAAACTCCTGAAGCATTAAATTCCTTTGATCTTGATAAAGCTGGCTCGTTCTCATTCTGTTCATTAGCCCCCCCCGCTTTTCCCAGTTTTGAGCCAGCCAATCTGTAGCCCTTTCTGCAAGCTGACATATTTACCAAGTAAAATCTGTTTCTACTTCTTTCCTGCTCTTACTGAAAAACACCCTGTTGCTTGTCAAGCTCCTCATCCTCCTTCTCTCTTTTCCTTCATACATGACATAGTCCACAAGCTGCCTTCCCACCCTGATGAGTCCTTTATTAGCTCCCCTCTGTATTTCCCCAGAAACCTCAAACTGTTCACCTGTGCATTCTGTTAATCTCTCTTTTTTTCACTCCCATCTAATGTAATTTCATCATTAGTTCCCAAGTACCATTTTGCTGATGAGTAGCAAAAATTGCCTAAGATCTAAGAAAACAGTCCATTTGTGTTGCTTTGAACCATGTCTTCATAAGTACCTTTCTTTAAGGGTTAACCTGGGAATGTCAATACCTACATGATCTGAAAAATAAGAGAATGTCTTAAATTGTAAGCATAAATTATCATTAATTTTCCAGAAAATTATCTGGTAACTGTAATAGGGCTATTTTCTCATCTGTTCTATCTGAAAAATTAGTGCATGTGGAGGCTGCCACAAACAGGTATCCACATTTAGAAAGCAATTCAATTTCAATACTGATTAGCGAAAAGCATCTTGATATTTTCACTCTACTCCTTTGATGGAAAAATACTTTGCAGCTCAAAAAAATCCTTTGGTGCCTGATTCTTTACCAATCAAAAAAATCACAGTTGTCATAGAAACTGTAAAAACTGAAGTCAGTCATGACATAACAACAGAGCAATAGAAAATGTCTGCAGGCTCAGGTTTTTATGCTGGAGATGTTTCTATGAATTTAACCAAGGAGTCTACAAGTTTCCCAAATCTAACAAAGACTATTATAAAAACAGGTATTATTATTATTGTTGTTGTTTTTAATAATCTGTTCAGAGTCTGGAAAGTAACAGCATTTATCACTCCTGCTCTACACACTGGCTGTATTAACAGCAAACAGACTCTTCTCAAAACATTCGGTGCAAGTTTATGCTATAAGGGGACTGAATTTCTCTGATCACATATCTTAGATAGCCTGGAGGGACTTTTGGTCAGTGTTCTTGGCATTCCTGAGATCCCATTTTTGGCATTTTTTAACTGACACAAACCACTTAAAAAATCTATATTGCCTTTAGTTTCTGTTTCTTACAAATGCTGTTCAGAAAAAGACTTCTATCTGCAGGCCTCTGCCTCACACAGGACCAAACATTATGTCGGGTTTTTTCCCTATGACGTGAAACTCCATAAAATGTAACTCTACTCCTGACTAGGACAGACTGCAAGAGTCTTCCCCTTTCCATTTCCCAGAGCTAAATCACAGACCAACTGCAACACCAGAGTTCTTCCTGCCTTCTACTGGAACCACTTGACACTTGACAATTACTAACTGGCAGGGCTGCCTTACTGCAAACACTTGCCCTTTAAGCAGAGATCACCCTGCTGAAAAGAAAATATCATAATACACAGGAATATTACTGGATTGGCCTCACTTCAGGTGAGCAAATTGATTTGACTACAAGTAACAGGAAAAGCAACAATGTGAATGTGGAAGCACTCAGGTCTTAAAAGAACCATCTCAGAATCCTTGAATTAAGTTTTATGGAGAAATTTAAGGGACTTTGTTTTGTTTCAGCTGGTTTCCTCTGACATATTTGTCCGTCTGTACCTTTAATTTATTCTTTCAAAATATAACTAGGTACAGAAATTTGGAATAGAGAGCAAACAGGTACTTTGGTTCCCTATGCTTTCCAAGAATTGTCTTAAATAAACCCTGTTTTATCATGATAGCATCTAGGACTTTCCAGACCTGCTGAACAACTTCAGATGCTCACACCACACCCCATTCCCACCCTGCTTAAGGATTACATTTAGTAGTAGGGTGAGCATAGTTGGTGTGTAACATGCTTCAGCAGCCTACTGAAGTTTTACTGACATAGACAGAAAAACTTTACAGCTGCACCTAAAATAAAGTCTGAGACAGTGAAATTTGCCTGTTAACTTCCCTAACCATGAGTTTAGGAGTTAAAACCAAAGTGAAATCCTGATTCCAGTAAAATAACCAGCAAACAACCCAGAAGTGAAATAATAAACTTTTTTCAAGGAACAAAGGGAAAAAACCCACAAATGAAATCTTCTTAAAAAGAACAGCATGATTTATTTGTTTACTGCATTACATGCAGGATTCTTACTAGGAAAGTACCTGATTCACACAAATCCCTAAACCTCAGTAGGAGCGAGACAAATGTATTTCTTCAGTTTCCATGGTTGGGATCCTAGTCAAAAATATGTATAAATACCTGTAGCGTCTCACTGTTCTGTTCTAGGACATTCTGTCACAGATTTTACATTAAAAATATCACTCAAGGCTTCTGTATGCCATTAGCACAATTACTGCACGTGTGCATACATATGTACACAAGCAAATGTACATATGTGCCATTTGAAAAACCTCATACACATATAAAGTTACACTTTTCTCACACTGTAAATATATGCACACATATATATATGCATGCAGACTTCTGTCCTTAATTCTGAAAAAGGCACATTCATCCCCATAGATGCCACAGAGGAAAAGAAAATCAAGATAGGCTACTATAACCATTTTTTTGTATAGGACAGGCAACCAGAGGAAAATAAATATAAATATTAATGTATAATACTGGATATTAATTATTAAAAACAGCCTTAATCTACATGTAGCTTATAAAATACAAACATTCTACTGCCACAAAGGCTTACCCTGTACTGACACGGTTTACGGGAGCTCATGACATAATAGAGGATTTTTAGATTGCTGTTGTCTGTCTCAGCAGTCCCTTAAAGAAGAAATGAATCCTGCACATGTATGGATAAATAAGAGTGGGAAGAATTTATAGGAATATTTTTAAATTTTTTTTGAACAGCAGAACTGCTGTGGGCACACAGTATGAGACCAGACTTCATGGAATATGTGTACAGAATAAACACATTACTTCATAATGTGTGCTGAGGGGGTAAGAATTTTATGCTGAACTCAGATGAGGCTAGAGCAAATGTCTTACATATTCTAAATGCCTGCTGTTTTGTGTATAGCATATCCTAGTGAGAATAGAGCTGTCTGCAACAGCAAGGCGTGTTTTCTTGTTTTGCTCCATAATCAAACATTATGCAACCCAATCCTGCAGCTTTCTCACACAAGAAATCTTTATTTGCAAGTATTCTTACTGGTTTCCATTTTACATCCAGAGATTTTTGACTGTTAATAAATTTGGCAGTTGGGTTTTACAGAAGCTGATGACTAACAGAAAATAACCACAACAGAGGACAGGAATCTAAAAACCACTACAGTCAGAATCTGGTTGTAAAGAGATGTGTTCTAATGGAAAATGAAAAATTCCAGAGCCTCTGAAAAAATCTTAAATAAGTAGCAATCTGTCACAGTGATCACTTGAATAAACTCATTGTTCCTATATAAAACTATACTGTAACTACACTATAAATACCCTCTCAGGCAGGATTAAAATTTTGTTCCTCTGTTTACCCCGGTGATGAGTAAAGGAAAATGACTGAAAGCTGTATGGCTTGCATT
Organism: Petroica traversi; assembly: GCA_025920805.1. Lineage (NCBI taxonomy): Eukaryota > Metazoa > Chordata > Aves > Passeriformes > Petroicidae > Petroica > Petroica traversi. The sequence continues at coordinate 2,045,133 of JAHLSL010000067.1, forward strand.
GGCTCAGGTGGCAGGATAACTGATCAGATTCTGTCACAGACCGGGTACACTGCTCTCACCTCTGAACACACAACACCAAGCAGAGGCACTGGCCTCCAGTTTAGTTACTGCCAGTATTTCCCCTTCCCCCAAATCATCACCCAAAATGGAAGACATTTTCCTATTTATTTAAAGCATGTCATAACTAGATGTGAATGATAGAGCACAAACATGGAATTGCCTCTAAAACTCACTCTGACATAAAAATTTTCACAGAAACAATTACCAGAGGAAATAGTTATTTTTTTCAAAAATAAGTACTTCCTCACAGTGCCAGCATTTAAATGTAATAAAACAGAAAAAACTCTTCAAAATAAAAGCAGATAGCTTTCACTATTTCTAACAAGTAAAATGAACCTTTCTTAGCCTGGATAAGAACCAGTACCATGCCTTACACACCCTTTAGTACTTACGAGTAAAATGACGAGAAGCAGATGGATGGACATTACTTCCACTGTCAGCACTTTCACTGCTAGAAACATCATCATCTGATTCCCACACACATGAGCAGGGTGAGGCTCCACCAACTTCTTCAAACTTCCTCTTTAAAATTCCACTCATTGCTGCAGTGCTGTCAACATGCACCTGTAACAGCAACAGAGGCAATGAGGCACTGAAACACTCACCTGCTGTGCAGGACTCCCAGTTCATCTATCCTGAGAGTTCACACATCACTCAGATACTACTGCTGCAGCTAAATGGCTCCTTAACCAAGAGCTTTAAGCAACTTTTCCAAGAAGGAATCAAAAAACCCCACAACCTATCAGTATATTTATCATCTCCCTGACTTTAAGACAGAAGGTAAATGTATTCTACCAGTGCAGACAAAATTCTATAGCAAATCTCATAAATAAATAAATAAATGTCTATACATATATTCAGTTATGCAGCCAATTTAGGTCAAGCATAATGCTCCAACATAATTCATCGAAAATGAATCTTTATACAACACTTAAAAACTTACTAGGCACCAAGAAACATTACATGACGAAAATTATTCTGTAATAAATGTACTTTGGAAAAAAACTCATTCTCTCTTTTGATTTATTTTAAAGGTCTGATTTATGTGATTCTCAGTACTAACAAGTGCCCACAATTGCAATTAGATTTGAGAGCTGCATGAGATGCTTTGCATCTTTCCAGGCCAGTTCTGGCTCATTTTGTCATTTTAATTTACTCAGAAGTTTCTCGTCTAGCATTTTAGAAATTCAGATATGAATACTGGCACACAAGTACACTATTTCTATCCACACAAGCATCAAAAGACTGGATCTATCTTTAAGAACCTGACTTCATAATAACATTGCCCAACAAAGCCAGAGAAATGTTGAACATTCCTTGTTGTTTCCTTCTCATATATAACAGCTGATCTTCATATCTCCATTTATGGAATACCAAGCAGAAAAAGATTAAAATATTTTTAAGGAATTTCTAGATAATTTTAATACATCTGATAGGCTGAAACAATTTTTCTCTATCTTTAATTAAAAAATGGTTTACTATCACCCTCATTACTGATTACATCCTCCTGAAGACTGAAAATTAATTCTAAGATTTTAAGTTAAAAGTTACAGATAATATCTACTCTCTGACTATGTTAATCAGTGAAATGCTGCTGTAACTAGCTGGGGAAAAAGGCTGCTGTTTGATGCTTTTAAGCTTAGAGTATCAAAAATTTTCATCTGATGCCACTTGCCTTCAGCTTGTTAAGCTGCCAATTCAATTCATTTTATAACGTAGTTATTTCTTCCAGTAAGCTTCACTCTACCTTTATGGATGTTTCTAATTTAGAGAAAAGATTTCAGTATAGATGTGGAATCCTACATAATGTTAAGAACAGATGCTGCATAAGATGATCTTCAGCACCAAGCTTGTTTGCATGCAGAGCACGCTAAAAATTAAATAACAAATATATTAGAGTTTCATACAGTCAGTCACACAGACAGCTTTTAATACATATGCTCACCATGATGTTCTCAGCTTGTTTTACTATTTATGAAAAAATGTTTTCCTGAAAGGGATTTCTTCAGGCTAAATGTATGACTCAAACAGAGCTTGCTTAGATCTCAACCTCTGCCCTTCTGTCAAAAAACGAATTACTATAAACTGCAAAGAAAGCGCTATATTTTTAGTCTGAGGACATGGAAAGGAGAATTTACCACTTTGTAATAACCTTTGCAAGAATGTAATACATTTTATGAACCAACCTTTACTAAAAACACATTTACAAAAAAAAAAAATAAAGAACAGAGAGAAAGAGATAAAAGAACTAAACATACCCACTGAAACCCCACAATTATAAGGAACCACCCCCCATGAACAGGTTCAGAAACAACTCCTCTGAATTGTCCCTCCTGTCCTCACTACATCTCTTGCCAACCACCTTTTCCATTGTCTCCTGCAGCGCTTACAGCACTGAAATTGTGAAATCACCATTATTTCCATGGCAACAGCCGGCAATATCAAATCCACAGGATTATAGCTTGACTGTAGAAGAGGGTAAAGAAGCAGCTGGAGTGTGAGAAAGAAAATGCTTACACTCAAACATCTCAGTGAAGAGAGTGAGAAATGAGCTGACAAAGAGTTTGTCGTACAAGTGAGACCTAAGTCAAATCCATGTGTGTGCCCATTGAAATTGTGGCTACAGGAGTGGTGAAGTTCCAGGGCCAAAGAACCTAAGTCATAACTGCACTGCAAGGCAAACTAATACCTGAGATCATCAGGAGTGCACAGCCAGCCAGACAGCAAGAACTCATTCCATACCCTGAGATGACTTCCAGACAAGAGCCCTTTTGTCAGACGCTGTCTCCCACCAGTAAAAGCACACAGAGACTGGATGACTAAATGGTGTCTTGCACATCAGTAAAGTCTGCACATTGTGACAGTGTCAACAGCCAGAACTGTAACCAGCAAGTTACAGAAACAAATATTTTTTACACCAAAGGGTTTTAAATTTGCTTGGTTTTAGCATAGCTTACATTTGCAACAAGTGCCACAACCTGGTACTATCAAAGCCATTTAATTAAAATAATTTGTATAATGAACCATAACAAATGGGCTCAGGATCCTTGGAAATGACATGGGTTAGCTCAACCCCCAGTGAGCTGATCAAGATAAGCCAGGAGCATCACCACAACACAAAGAAGGCACAGCTATCCGTTACATATATTTAATGTGACTGCTGCCTGATTTTTGGTCTGAATCTCTTCCGGATGATTATTGAGAAGGTTGTTTGACAAAGTAGTTGTGATCAAATTTAGGTTTTACTGCTTTCCTGAGACCTGTCGATTCTAATCTCTCTGTTATCAAGTCTCCCCAGGAATATGTTACATGGGGTAAAGGAGACACTTTATTACTCAAGAGCTTGGCTATCACAGAGACAGATTAAAGAGCATCTAAAGCTGTTTGTGCACACTATGTACCAGCAGGAGATCCCTTTAGAATAACATCTGTATAAACAGATGCTGCTCCATAAGCCGATATTCTTCAGGAAGAGGCACATCTGCACAGTAGTGCACAAGGCATGTTCTATCTGTTAGCCTTGCTTACACAGGCATCCTGCAGTACCTGAGCAAGATCCACATCTCCAGGAACTGGGACATAACAAGCATGGGACACATAACCCAATGCTGTTTATGAAAGCATTATTTTGCTCTTTGTGTGATATATCCCAATGGAAGACATGGATATATGCCAGGGACCAACAGGAATAAGCAACAGTCAAACTTCTAACAGCAGTGAGGCCACAAAGTTAATATTAGCACTAAAGATTCCCCAAGTGCACAGTCAAGGAACCAGGACAGGGAACTCCACTGAATTGTTCTTTGGCCTGCACCACAAGTACAACTGAATAGCTAAACTGAGATTTGGGGGAATCAAACTGAAGCAACTACAGCCACAAAGAAATACAAATCCTACCTCATTTGAACAAAAGACCCTAGAGGTAGGTCTAATGGGACAAGATATCAAAGACTAAACACAAGTCAAATTTTCAATACGTGAACGGAAAGCAAAACAGTAATTAAGTCCCATATCTGATACGGTATCAGATTGTAAGGGTAATGTAATTATGCAGTGATACAATTTTGCTAACACAAGTCACTTAGGCCATGTGAGACTACCATTATATAGAAGTACTTCAGCAAGATATATATTCTGAAAAGAATTGAAGAAATGTATAGAGGTTTAGAATGCAGTACACAGAAGTCCATGTCTGCCTACAGGAACTGAAAAGCAGCACATGACTAAGAAATACAAATAGATGGTCAATCAACATTCTTGGACTTTCACTAAGCCACCAGTGAGGTTCAGCCTTCAGAGGCTGAAAAATAATCACCAGCTACAGGTAAAGAGATCTGCTACATAATACTTATCCATTTGGTTAAAAAGGGCCAACATTGGCTTGAAAGGTTCAATTAGAAATAGAATTCCAGATGATTACTAAACAGCTGTCCAGTAGCTACATCTGATTTGGAGCAGCATCCTTCTGATTCACACAACTGAGTAACAAGAAGACACTGGAATCTTTCCTGTTCATAGATTGATCCTTCACAAGAACAACACAAAAATGCTTGCACAACAACATGGTATGTCATCCTCTGCCATCCTTCTCACCATGCCTGTGTGGCATTAATCCACAGCAAGGCAAAACAAAGTTAAAATAGAGGGAACAGCATTAAAGCAAGGAAAACAAGCTAACACATTGCTATGAGCTCTAGGTCAAACACCAATTGCCTAACACAGTTAAGGATTCTTCAAGAAAATGACAACTTGACACAGCAGAAGCATATGATGGATATGGGCTGTGAAAAGGATGTATCTTTTTTAAACACTCCCCATCCATTTTTTCCTCCTTCATTTCCTAGTTTTCCTCCACCCTGATGAAACTACTCCCACAATGAAATCATTTAGCCAGTTTTCTAGCTGCAGGTATGCTGACTGGTGAAGCAAGTCCTCAGAGCTCCATGGCAACAGGCTTTGCCTTCCTACGATGCCAGATAACTGGCAGGCACCCGATATTTAAAAATTTCAGAGGCAGTATGTTATTACTAGAAGATAAAAATCCCATGTAAATGTGGGAGATATATTTCACACTATCACAGTACTATCTGGAACCTACAAAGTAAAATAATGCAAAAGCCTGGCTGGTTTGACTTTCTTTGGTACCTAAAAAGGCCGGAAATTTTAGAGAATCTTAGTAACAATCTCATTGCAGCAGACCTTGAGATACAGATAGCAGGTATCTCCAAATCCCAGTGAAAGGCCTACAAAGAGTGATGTTAGAATTACTGAGTGAGTGGACAGGTGACAGTGCATTCAGTACCTGTGCTCCCAAGAGAAAATTTTTCTTATGATACTGTGGTAACATACACTGCCAAACTTGTTCTACAAAACCCATGTTCTGAGTCTCTTACTGACACCCATGGACAGTTTATATACTGGCCATGACATTTTGGGCTATGAAATATCATTTTGGCCAGTCTGGGTCACACTCCCACCAGGTCCTTGTGCAGCTCCTTACTGGCAGAGGATAAGACACTGAAAAATCCTTGACTTAGAGCAAGCACCACTTAGCAACAACAAAATCATCAGTGTGTTGTCAATCTCATTTTCATATCGAATCTGAAAAACACAGCACTGACCCAGCTACTAAGAAGAAAATTAACTCTGTCTCAGGCAAAACCAGGACAAGTCATAAATACAAATCCAACAATTTTTTCATTCTAGACAGAATTTTCAAATAAATGTTTTGTAAAATTCAGTGCTATAGTATATAGCTCATGCAGCACCATCTAGGACACTGAAGAAGTATGGAGCAGACCTGTGAAGACATATCACGCATGTTCCATTTGCAGTAAAAATAATAAAAAAAGGAATAATAAAATAGAACTCTATTCAAATTATATATCCTCATGATTTAGAGAAAAGCCTCCCTATAGTAATCAGTTATTGACTAAAGGTATGGAAAAATAAAGCGGAAAAGAAGCTCAAGAACACACTGGCATTTGGAGTGGAGAGGGCTGGGGGACAGGGTATAAGAAATCCAACTACTTAGTTCTTTGGCTATTTATAAAACCTTATTTTGTACTAATTTTCTCTTGAGACCTGATCACATTTCTTGATAAAATCTACCTGACTAAAAATTCTTATCTGAAAATAAAACCAAAAATAAACATCGAAGATGGGCATTAAAAAAGTTAACTGCCCTGTGTGTCACACTGCATTTTCCTTGTCTCAAATGTATCAGCTGAAAGTACAGAAAAATTTAGAGTCTGTAGCAGCAATACAGATTCACTTTTGAACATAAAAGACTTCTATGCAAATGACTGCAAACTGAACTGGAGGATGCAGAAAACAGATGCTACACGTAAAACATTACTGCAAGTACTCATCACAAACAACTCCCACCCACTGGCCAGTCAGCATGTACTATAACATGCTAGGGAGACTTGGCAAATAATTTCACAGTCAAGTCATGAATATTGATGCTCACAAGCCGAGATGTTTGAGTTATTTGTTTTGATTAATAGTCTCTTTGAATTTAAGTCTTTTTCTTAGCTTGCAAACAAAGCTTCATTTTTTTAAAGACATTTTTCTTACCTGCTAAATAAATGACAGCAGCAGAGACATTTGTGAACTAATCAAGGTGGTTGCTTGGCTCCATATAATGCACTGAATTATTCTGCTCTTTGTGTAACTGACAGTTTTAAATTTGGGAGGGGAGGGGTAGTCAAACCCAAAAGCACCTCCAGTGACATCATCACTCACACAAAGAATATTAGTTGCTTATGAAAATGACTGTTCACATAAGTAACTGCATTAATGCAGACAAAAACCATTTGCATGAATGCTTGCAAACAGTGAACAACAGAGGTACACGAACATGAATCAAACAGCTGTTCAGAATTCAAATTAATGTTTGCAATACATGTTTTGCTGTATTTGGCAGCTCTAATCATAAGCACCAGTTGCCAGAGGTAGGCTCTGGTAGTTTCAGTACTACGATCTGTAAAATTTACAAACTCATAGCATGCTAGTTTCACTTAAAAGACTACACTGTATAGGTAAGGGTATACCATTAGTACAATATTACTCATATATTTTTGCTTACAGCAGTGGTCAACTTACACAAACGTAAAATAGGAAAAGTCTTTCTCCCCTCGTTTGTTTCAGCCTAGCTAAATCCACAGCACCAAGTAAATCCTGCAGGATAAGACTGCGCAATTCAACCTGGGGAATCTGTTCTGGCATTGCAAGCCAAATCCTGCCAAGTCTGCTCTTTGCAGGGTTTCTATACCATCACTTTACAGTACTCCTGATTTCACACTTGAGTACTAATCCACTAATCTTCTAGACTGCCTACACACTGTTGTACACTCTAACGCATGCCACCCAGCTCCACTGGCAATGAATTTAAAATGCAGAAACGATGCTGGCATATGCTCACCTCTCGCATCTACGAGAGGTACAGATGCTGATAGATCTGGCTCCTTTAGTCTTCCAAAAGCATCTCACATGGTCCTGCATGAACCAAGCATGCAAATATCCCGCTCTACGTCACACAGAGCAAGACTCCTGCATACAGCAGCAGTGAAATGCTCTTCTAATTCTTAGCTACATCAGCTGATGTCAACAGCTGAATGAAATGCTTGTGTAATTCCGCCAACAGAAGAAAACTCTGTGCTATTTCTTAAATTTTCTCTCAGCATGTTCCCCAGAGGACAACGTAAGATGAGTCAAAGGCACTATTAATTCAACCAGGAAGCCAGGACCTCAGCATTCAGGTCTCCAGCAATGACAGTATAGCCTGGTAGAAAGGAATTCAGGGCATTCAGCAAGAGGGCCTGTCTGTCAAGATGAGATTTGTCCACAGAAGTTTGAGCTTGTGTTTAATTTACAACAATTTTCTAGGTTTGCTACAGCAAGTCCTAGAGGGAAACAGGAGAAAGACCTTCGGAAGCTGGGTCACAAACTCAGGTTCATAATGGCTTATACCTCTGTATAAGTTATCTAGGACACTTCTAGCAACACCTATCAAAGTCCTTTCCAAAGTCCTCGGGTAACTACTGAACACTACTGAAGACCTGGTATTGGGCACTTCTCTTCTAGGTGTTGAGTTTTCAGGATGAAATTTCATCATTAAAATCCCGTCACCCAAAATCTTTGCCAAGTATTTTCTTTTACTCCTTTTAAAGAAAAAAGACATTACTATCTGTATGCCCGAAGAAATTTTGAAGTTTGTATGGATACTCCCGTAAAAGGCTTACTGCTAGACTGTACTGCTGGACTGCTTGCAGCAAAGGTCTGGCCAGGAGATGTCAGAACTCATTTCTAAAACTGAAATGTGAAAACAGAAAAACACTGTTTTTCTGACAGCAGTCAGTCCTACTGACTTCTACAGATACACAGTTTTAGAGCAGAGTGAGCACGCAGGTGATGGGAAAAACTGGTCTGTCTGTTATCTGGAAGACATATACTACCAACACAGCTTTACTGCATCTCTTTGCAAAAGGACATACAGCATTTGGCTTGCTTAGCATCTTCCTAGCAACTGGAATGAGGTTCTGAGACTGGCAGCAGTGTATTTGGCACAGCAGCTTTGCATTATGTTGCTTCCAGCTGCAAGAATGGAAGTAGGGTCCAGCTCCATAATGAAGATTGGAATGTTATCAACTTCCTGAGTGCTGGAAATAAGTGGACTTTAATATAAAATTTGCCCAGATTAGCCCATGTAGTAATACTAATTGGCTCACTGCAATACCTTTTCTTACTATTTCAGTGCTGATTTCCCACGCTGTTCTTTCATGAACATTAATCTTGTGCCCCGCCGGCAGAGGAACTGCACAACATGGCAGGAATCTTGTGTATCTCCTGCCAAAGTACAGCATGGCCGTGACTGGTGCATGCCAAAGGGGCCTTCCCACCTCTCCAGCCCCAGTACACCCACTCAGCTCCCTGTTACACGCTGCATTAGCTCACAGCCTGGCTGCTCCTTCACCATTGCCATCAAAGCCGCTGGAGAGCGCACGAATTCAACAGCTCTCCTCTTCTGCCCCGTGTTCTCTGCATCTTGACACAGGGGTAACCACTCTCTACTCTGAAATATGTAGTGTTTAATGGATTGTCAAAAATCCAACCAACCAAAACAAAACAAACTCACAAAAATACTCAACATGCCCAAATTCCGAACATCTGAACTCTAAAAGCAACAGTTTGAACTTGTAACACAAAACCATACTGGAGCATATTTGCAAAATGTGCACAACTAGGTTTTCTTCTTTTTTTCTTTTTCCTTCTAAAAATACAGAAACAGACTCTTCCAGTTCAACTGATCAAGTATTGAGGGATGTATGCACATGTCCAAGTGGTTACAAGGGAGTGTACATCCAAATTTTAAATTAAAAATTACCAAATATTTCCTACCTTGTTCTGGCCATAATCTTTGACAATAATAGTACTACTTCTAAGTGACAAGATTAAAACATTACTAACTTTAGGAGATTACAGTTTAGAAACAAGATGAGTGGGTATTGTGGAGGTTTTCTGGAGAGTGGCAAAGACGGTAAGATTGTCTTTACCTATGTGATCTGACATTAACTGTTCAGCAGAGAATTCTCTTCACACAAGAACAAGCAATGCTGAAAATTGCTGGAAAAATATCAAGCCTGGCAGAAACCTCAGCTCATCTGTTTGCACCTTGCTATAGAAAAAAGCCAAACCAAACCAGAAAAAAATAAGCCACAGTACTTCCTCCATGTTATCATCACTATCTTTCACAACCTAGACATCACAGGCAATATGCAACAAACTTTCCCATTACTATTTTTACCAGATGAGAACTTCTGCTTCTACATCCAAAACCCAAAGGATTCACGTCAAATTGTCACAACTTGGCTGCCAATATAAAATGTAAAGATGTATTTCTAGCAATATATCACACCTTTACTTCCTCAATGATGTTTAGATTACTTATCTCCACAAAATCTTAAATTACACACGCAAGAAAAGGAGGTTTAAAATTAAAGCAGCCCACCTCAGTTGAAAACAAATTATTCTCAAGAAGACTCATAGAAAAGTTTGTATAATCCATTTAATTATCAGCTTTTTTAATATGTTAATAGTCTCATATAGAATGAAAGCTACCATATCCTTTCCTCTCACTCAATTTGCTTAAGGACTGTCTGGATGGACAGACCCACAGAGTGATGGCGAATGCTTTTGCATCCCGTTGGTGTCAGGTCATGAGTGGTGTCCCTCAGGGATCAGCACTGGGCCCAGTCCTGGTTTGGTATCTTTATGGGTGATCTTGATGCAGGGATTAAGTCCAGCATTAGCAATTTTCTGAAGTTAGAGCAGAGTGTTGATCTGCTGGAGGGCAGGAAGGCCCTGCAGAGGGACCTGGGCAGGCTGGATCCATGGGCCAGACCAGTGGCATGAGGTTCAACATGCCCAATTTCTGGGTCCTGCACTTGGGTTACAACAGCCCCATGCAGTGCTGCAGGCTGGGGCAGAGTGGTGGAAAGTGGCCCAGTGGGAGAGGACCTGGGGGTGCTGGTTGACAGTGGCTGAGGGAGCTGGGGATGTTTGGCCTGGAGGAGGCTCAGAGGGACCTCATCCCTGCCTGCAACTCCCTGGGAGGAGGGTGTAGCCAGGTGAGGGTCAGTCTCTTCTCTAGGCATCAGCAACAGAACAAGAGGTCATAGTCTTTTAAATGTGCCACAGGAGGTTTAAGGAAAAATTTCTTCACAGAAATTTTGATTAGATATTGGAAAGGACTGCCCAGGGAGGTGTTTAAGAAAAGACTGGACTTAACACTTAGTGCCATGGTCTAACATGGTGGTGTTTGGTCATAGGCTGGACTGAATGATCTCAGAGATCTTTTCCAACCTAATTGATTCCGTGATTGCAAGTATTCAACTTTCCTTTTAATTGACCTTTGGTACTTGTGTTGTCAGTTAAAAATGGATTTTAGTCTTAATTTGCAGAGGATTAATTATTTGTATGTATAATAAGACCTTATAATATTTTAATGCTATCTTTAAGGTACTTCATAATAGGAAAAATACCCTTTTCAATGATGAAAAATGAATCAGCATACTGACTAACATATGCTACCAGAAATCATATATACACCAATAAAAGAATAAGAGGGGTATATTTAGTCCGCCAAGAAAAAGCTTGTAATTTGTTCTGTTTTGTTTCCAATTTCTGTTCTGTCATCCAGTGGGGGAAATGCAGAAACAGAAAAAGTCTGCAGTGGTATTTTTCCTTAATACTGAATGCCAGCTAACAACAAAATAACTTATGATATACAGAAGGAATAGATAATACAGAACTAGATTTTTTTAAAAGTAGTATGATAGAATATCCCAGGTTGGACAGGACCCACAAGGATCACTGAGTCCAGCTGCTGCAGATAGTGGTTACGTGTTCTTACCTGAAACAAATTAATTATTTAAAAGATGAAATTGCTTAGCAGTCTTAAGTATCTGAGTGCTACTTCTTACTTATAACAAGTTTTTAGTGATATAGCTTTCGGCTTTTGCTTAAGGTAATTTAATATTTTACTTAAAATTGTTTGTGTAATATTTCAGTTAGCCGCATATACAACCGATAAGGAAGCATTCACCAATGCAATAAATAAAAGAAAATTCTTTCATTTACAGATTGTTAGCTTTCAAAGGCACTGCTTAAGCACACTTTTTCTATCACAGACTTCCCTGGGAATAGCCTGTATTTCCAAATATTATACGACACCTTACCTGCATCACCACCATGAATTTTTTAACCAACTTTCTATCTGTTTTCCAACTCCTCATCTAGTCTACTTCCCACTCACATGCTCCCTTCTCAGCAGGGTCTCCAACCAAGGCTGATGAGCTTATCTCATTTCCACTGAGCTGGTGCATGCTGGCAGCAGCTGACAGTGAATGTTGGACAGAAAATGCAAATCTGTAGTTCATGTAGAATACCTGAATCATTAGAGAACTTTAAAACTAGTGACAGCACCGTAGTTTTATTCAGTATCTTTCATGCTGTCATTATTAAGCAGTAGATATTTTTAGCCACCAAAAGCCAAATCCATCTGCAGCAGCAGCGTTTCCAAGGAGACAGAATAATTTAAACACATGTGGAACTACATCTCGGTTTTCATCAACTCTTCTCTGTTATTGGAGCACTTCTGAGTCAGATTTCTCATTTGATGGGGGGGAAAGTGATTTGAATGCACAGATTTGAGACTGTAATTTAACAGTTGAGCTTATGCTTTCAGATACATATCCATTACCTACAAATAACATACGTTAGGATGCAACTCAAGTGTTTTTCCAGTGTTATTTACCCATGTTTACATTCCAGTATAACAAAAAAAGCCCAACCAAACAAAAAGGTACAGCTCCCCAGTCTTTCAGAATAATTTTGTGAATCATTGACATTTGCTCTATATTACTGATTTTTTTTTTTTTTTTTTGCAAACATACCAGGCTCCATTTTCTGGGAGGAAAGGACGCCACTCCCAATGGTAAGGTACATAAGTAAGTGGACAGCAGACAAAGGTTCTTTCAGTCCTTTCCAGCACTTATAAGAGTTCTATCAACTTGTTCCAGTTTATCTTTCTGGCACAAATTTTTAATAGTTCTAGGTCTGCTCTAAGGGAATTCATACAGTGAATATAACAAAAATGGATTCATGGTGGAATCTATTAAAACTAGATTCCACCATTTTAGCTTTATAAATAAATTTTATTTATATATATACACTCAAATCAATTATAATCACCATTTATTTACATCAATTAATATTTTTGCTTCACACCTGCAAAACAGGGTGCTATGTAACAACTACTTCCTACATGTAAAATGTAGAGGTAAGTCAACAGAGAGCTGACTCATTGAAATCCTTGCCCCAGTAAGCCCAACATCAAAATATCCTATTGTTTCAGTGGGACCAGGGCTCCTGCCTGTAGTCCTATATTCTCATATAATGTGACTTGATAAACAAATCTACTTTCTGTACCAAGCAAATTATTTGCTGCTTGCCATCTCCAGACTGTGTGAACTAACAGCTGCTGCTAACACAAACTCGGCAGAAGAAAGCTATTTCAACAATTTATTAAAATTCATGCTATAGGTACTATGAGATTTATCTGTCTCATACACATAAATATATGCATCCTTTTTCCTTTATGGCAAAGGTTAATTTTCTAACTGAGTTACCAACCACATTCATTCCAAACCTAAAAATAATGCAAAAAATCTACAAAATCACTTTAAGCAGCTCTGAGGAGCCATCCTTACTGTTTGTTCACCACTAAATAAGACAGTTACAGAAGCAATTAATTTTCCTATCCAAACTCAAAGAAAGCATTTTTAGATCTTGCAGCACTCTCTTCCTGTTGGTGGCATACACTGTATTTTCAACAACGAGTATTTCCATCACACAAAATGACCTCTCTTCCTACAGCTTACTGAGCAACTTCAGCATCAATGAGATGCAATGCGTATCCTGTCACATGAGAAAGCTGCCAGCATCAGGCATGCCTATGATTTCACTGTTTATGGATCTCACATCCGTTGAAACCTCCAAGGCAGGAGAAATAATAACGGGAAAAGCTGCTTCAGAGTCATTTGTACAGGAACAGGCAAGATGCTTGCACATGCATTTTTATATCCAAGAAATGTTGTGGCAAGGATCAAGAATAGCTATTCATAACAGGAATTTTTTCCACCCTTACCTGTAAATCGGGTTTCTGTGTTTCAGCTCTGTCAGTGCAGAATGAAAGGTTTACTCCCCCTTTTTCCATCCATCAGCCAGCAGCCATCCAATAACTGAAGTCATCCTGGCATCCTCTGGAACATGCTCTCTCCCTTATTTCCCACTCCCCACCCCCATCTGCATGCTAGCAAAATGGGAAAACAGCAAGAAGAAAACAGAACAAAAAAGCACATCTAAAAAACAGCTTTAATAAGCTACTTAGTAGTCAGTGAGGACACTCGCTATTAAAAGGTAATGACAAAATTTAAAGACAAGAAAAAAAAAAGTCTATTAATAAACCTTCAGCTCCACTACTGAATAGGAATTCTTCCTTTCAGCTCCTTTTTGTAAGGAAAAAACAAGCAAACAGCTGTAGGAACACAGTTAGTGCCTGTATACATTCTTTGAGACTGACTCAGCTATCCAGATCTTCAGTGAAGAGTGCTGCTGTGTGTTTAGGAAAGCTTGTGATTATCAAAATAACAGTGGTGCTTTTATACAAACAAGGATCTGAAACCTCAATGCAAATTAGAATAATTCAGAGATAGATGCCAGGAATTTCCTACAAAATACGTTTTCTTTCCGTTTGAGGTAGTATTTATAAAATACCTCAAAAAGATTAACCAGTAGATACTTTTTCTTGAATGCTAGCTATGTAAAACTCTACCTGCATAACTGGTCTGGCATGCATTTATTTTACTGTATTTATAATATAGTAGCCAACGTAAAGTGTGCTGCATGAACTTTACACAAAACTTTCTACCTAAATAAAAATTCAAATGCAGAGAATGACTAGGTGAACAATTTTCAATTCAAGTGCCTCTTTGTAGCATCTTAAATCTAATTTGAAAAAAAAATTCTGAGCTCAGAGAATTTTTATTTTCTCTCTGTCTATATAAACCAGGTAGCAGTTCAGTTGAAGACAGCAGCATCACATTTAGTCTATGACAGTTTAATTACATTTAAAATCAAAATCAAGCATGAGTCTTCTTAGCTAAGAAATCATTTACTGCCATATCAAAGCATTTGTACTCCAGGATTTCCCCTTTAAAGAAAAACACTAAGCAGCAGAAGCTGACAAATACCTTTGTGTTTACAAATTTTAATCTTCAGCAATAGCTTTCCAATAAAATTAACTGTGAATTCCTTTAAATAAGAGCATCTGTTCTCTTCAATGACTTATTGATCTTTAACCACAGCAAGACTACACCAATTAGCATACTCTCACTACAAAGTAATAGCTGATTTAGCTTCTGAAAAAATTAGCTGTCAGTCTTATCACAACAAATTGCCAGCAGATCCTGTGCATAACATTCAGATTCTGTCTTTACAAGTAAAGTAGGTGTCTTTTTAACCAAATTATCTCAGTTTAAAATAAAACTTCTTCTTAGGTGCCTAAAAAAAATGGAAATCCCTTCCTGCAAGCATTAAAAAACTATTAGGTTTCAAATTAAAAAAAAAAAAATCAATACAGTTTTCTTTAGCAGGAAAGAACTGTAGAGAATACTGAGGAACACCTACAGACATTTTGCCCTGATAACCAATTGCCTGGAAGACTACAAATTTATTTTCTTTTTAATCTGCAGAAAGAAATCTGGAGTTGAATACCAACACTTCACCTTTCAAACCAGCCTGAGTGCTGAGAGAAAAGAAGAGACATACAGAACTGTAGTGCCACAACTAGACTTAATAAACATTTTTAAATACAGAGGCAAGGTGCAGCACTGTTCCATCCCCAAAACACCATCAGAATAGCTAGTCAGGGAAATGGGCAGTATAAACAAGTAAATCAGAATACCTTGCAAAATCTACTATGAAAATAGGAGAATATTACCAACAAAAAACCCCAATAGTTCTGCAACAGCCATAGAATGGGCCAACTCTTAATACAAACAGTGCTCCTAAAGTAAAACACAAATAGCATTGCTACAAAAACTGATTATCATTAAGTAGACTGCTGCTTCCCCTACACTCCACAAGGGCTGCAGACACAAGCCTCGCCTGCAGCGGGGTCAGGACCTAACCTTGCCAGTTTCCTGGATTTCTGTGTAACATCGCACAGTCCTTGTGAAATTTGCCCCAATTTGCACATCTCGAATTGAGTAAAGTCGTTGACATGATAAATGCATCTTAAAGATATGAAATCCACTTCTGTAAGTACCGCAGGTGCTGAGGACATTCTCCTGCACAGGTGGTGGCCTTTGGCTGCCTGGGCACAAGGCCAACCTACGGAGAGCAGAGCTGGTGGTCCTGAGAGAGGAAGGCAGCAGCCCCTGCCCACCCTTTGGCGGGACCCTTCCTTCAAGTTCAGCCCTTGGTCCCTGCTGGAGCTGAGCTCCCACTGCTGCAGCCCTGCTGGGACCCATCCAGGCACCCTCCTGAGCCAGACCCAGAGTGCTGAGCACCCCCCTGGCCTCCAAGGGTCTCTGACCTGCTCCCCACCAGCCTCCCCATCCAGCCTGGCAGCCAAGCCCGGGCCTGAGCTGCTCTGCAGTGCTGAGCTGCCCTCGGCTGCTCCTCACCTGCTCTTTCCAAGACACCTGCTGCACTGGCTGCTCCCCGGCAGAGCACCTGGACCTCACTGCCCCTTTCCAGAGCCAGCACCTGCTAAATCTTAGCAATGCTTTCCAGATCCAAAGTGCCATTATTGGACTAATTAACCACATATACACAGAGATGGAGAAAGGGAAATTGAATCCAGGTTTGTACCCAGTCCCTGCTGTGACTCAAGAAATTACTTTTTGTACTTGTATTTGTTTGGCTATTTCTCCTTTTTTTTGACTTACCTATACTTGATACTCCATACAAGACACATTTATCTTTTTTTCTCCATTGCTATTATATTGGAAAAAAGGAGAACTTCATCAGAAATCTTTCTCTGACTCTACAAAGAATAAGGTTTCTTTTGGTAATCCCTGTATGAAATAGTTTGACAGGATCACCTCCTTCCTGAACAAATCTTCCAGTTAGGGTACTGGATAGCACCTTCTGCACCATCTTAGTTCCTCCAGAAATGCATATCTTTCCAAGTAGGAGAGGAGATAAACCACATTTGAGGGCAGAATGGTCTTGTAGATGTATGAATCTCAAAGAACTCTGATTACTGGTAACTCTCTTGATCTCCACTTGATATATTGCACAGGCACTCACTGGCCCTGGATCCCAGCAGTTATCCTTAGATTACGTAACTTAATGGCAGCTTATCGCAAGTCCTTCACTAAAACCAAATACTGTAGATCTCTTCTGTTAGGTGCGAGAGCAGCTCTAAAATCCTTCAGGAAGGCACAATGGGAGCCTGATGTTTAGAGAACACTCCAGGCTGACTTTTGAGACAGTCACCAGCCTGTTCACCAGGCTACTGACTGCAGGCACAGGCATTTGCCTAAGGCAAGGAGAGGCTACTGGCCAGCTCAGGAGCAGAAGAGCTATCACCTGACCTGCTGTAAGAAGTCAGGTCTCCCTCAGCAAAGTTGTTCTTCGGAAAGATTGTTCCTTGGATGTTGAAACAAGTTTCTCACATGAGTCTAGAAAGCAGACCCTTACAGTTCTGCTAGCAGGATCCCAGGAAGGCATATCATATTCCACACATCAGATCTACTAGATCTCCTGAATGGAGACAGGTATTGTAACACCTTGTTTCTCAGCATCCTACATGTCTGTGCAAAGATACTGGAAGGAGAAGGAAGCTGGCTTGTAAGGCAGCAACAAGACTCTGAATTTCACAGCCAATGCCAATTCCTTGTGGCAACTCAGGATATCTGGTGATGTACCCGGTGCCCATGGTCCCCAAGCAGTGTAAACACCAGTAGAGGAAAAAACAGTATAAAGTGATGAATTAACTGTGTATAACTTACTGGTGTGTACTCAGCTACCTAGAAAATCCTGCATGGTCTAAAAACTGAAAACCACTGATGCCTGATTGTGAAACCCGGGCCAAGAGTTCCTTAATTTGAAGTTACTGGCATTGCCAGGAAATTACGTATGATTTAGGACTGAAAACTAATGGAAAATGTATGTTTCTTTCTCACAAATGGTAGAAAAATGCCACCAGTCTCAAGAAATGCCTGTAGAATTCCAATATTCTGAGGTAAGTAGTTGAAGCTACAAACAGGATGCGTGTGATACAGTTGAAAAAAAAAAACCCAACTCCACAGTCAAACAGCTAAGTGAAAATGCAGAAGCCATACAACAAGCTTTATTGGCCTCAATGCCCTACTGACTGCATTCAATGAAGCCTGAAGGGATGACAGTTCAGGTTGGAAGAGGTGGTGGATAATTACAGGCAATGCACAGAGAAAACACATCACCCTGTATTTTGAAAATCAAAACTGCTTCAGGAAAGGATTAATTAATGACAGCATTCATACATTTTTACTCCTTAACAGAAGCTAGAAGACTCTCCTGTGTCTGAAGGAGCTGAACAGTGTTAGTTACAGTTCAGAGCAGCAACAAAACACGCCCCTTATTATAAGGCACATCACACTGGTCAGTGGATCTCCTGTTACATTAGGAGGAATTAACTAAAAAGGAGCTGCAAAAACGACACTGAGATGTTCAGCTTGGAGATGGAGATGCACACTGAGCTCTGGGTGGGAGGCCACAGGGACAAGAGGCCATGAACTGCCAACTTTGGGATGACCAAGGGCATGAAGATTGGTGATGCTGGCCAGGTGAATGGACATTGAGAGACACAGCAGGAACCTATTAATAACCAAGGAGATGAAGTCGGGGTCCACCAGCAAGGTGGATGCACAGAGAGGGCGGGAGGAGCCATAGAAGACTCAGGAGGAGAAGTGAGACTTTCCCACACTGGTACTGAGAAGGTCCAAAGCCTTGCTGGGGATCCCTCCTCAGGCACCAGCTCGAGCTGTTTTGTGTTACTGTGCCAGGAATAAATGGCTTTATGGACACTGAGGCTCTGCTGTGGGCAACCCGGGGTGGAACCAGCAAGGAAACCTGGTCCGTGTGAGGGGCTGTGCCGGGGGTCCAGTGGGACATGCTGGGTCACTGGAGCTGCCCACCATGAAGGGTCCCAGCTGTGGAAGGGTGGCCTTGGGACTGTGACTGCCAGAGCCTCGGGAATGGGCACACGGGGAACTTTCATCAGCAAAGCAAGTGGGGAAGGACTAACTGCTTATTGCACTGCTGAAAGCCAAAACCACCTGCCTTAGTTTTAAGAAAAACAGTACTGCAGAATGCATTATAAATAAGTTTTCCTTTACTTCTCGATAAACAAAACCAAGGAAAACCAAATCAAATATTCCTTTCCTCTTAAAATATATGTAAAGAGCTCATGTGAAATCAAGTAAAATTAAAACCAAAAGCAAGCAACCAAAAAAACCCACACCACAGAAACCTCCATGAAAATAGTGCCAGGTGACAACAAATCTCAGGGCAAAAATGAAAAACATATTCGAGGCAGACTAATTTTAACCTCTTAGAAATGCAAGTTACATAAATTTCAAGTTTCTCAGACTCCCACCCACTTATCAACATCCAATTTATATTCCTTCAATCAGCTCAAAAGTACAGTCATCTGCCTTCAGTCAAAGCAAAAGTCGTATAACAAACAACACCCAAAGAGACAAAAGGTAAGCAAAGAATTTTGCAAAAGAGTATACATGGATTTCCATTAACTCAACTGTGACCATCTTAAAAAGCAGCTTTCTAACATGGCAATTACTTCCACTTTTTCTTATTTGCATACCAACTAAGTCAGGTAAGCTCTTCCCAAAATTTGGAATTGTCTTCTCATAACTAAATAATAACACAAAAGCCTAAAACATCAGTCTTGAAAAACAAGCTTCTCTTGAACCATAATCTACGCTTCACAACAGAAAGGCAAAATTAAACAAACCTGAAAAAGTTTATTAACCCGGTTTTTATCAGTGGTAAATAAAAATTCTTGTTTTCCAGCCGTATCTGCCCCAGTGATGGTGGCACAGCACAGTAAGGGAAAAGAGGAGGTAACACTCCTTTTGAAAGGAACACAGACACTGACTGACAGCTAGGTCAGGGAGGGACACCACTTGTCACTGCTATGACAGAGGCACCTTGTGAGATTTTACTTAGTCACCACAGCTGAGTACCTGAAAGATTAATAATGGTTCTTTTCCTGCTTATTTGGCAGGCAAGAGTTTCTTCTTTTATTTATATTCCTCTTCCTCTACTAATGCACTGACTTGATGAAGCCTTTAAGCTTAATAAAATGCACAGAAACATAAATGCGTGAAGTCAAATATTATGAGCTTAAGCAGCTATACCACAATTAGTTACAAACATCTAATTCAAACAGGAAAGCTGGAGAAACCTTAAGCACAGGGATAATATCTAAATACATTTCCTCCAAACATTCAATGCTTACTCCAACTGTGGACATCTCTCTTTTTTTTTCCAAGAGTAAAACTAAAAATCAACTAGATTCAGATAAATTTTGTCCCGAATATTATCATCTTGGTTTCAACCACATGCACAATGTCCTAACCCTGTCAATTTGGTTTTTCCTGGCAAGTTTCTGCTCCTCTACCCTGCCCAGCTTCATTCATGAGTCTACAGCTACCCCATCTTCAGCCTCACCCATCAAATTCATATTCATTCATATTGGTCACTTAAAGTAGCCCTTAGCATTTTACTTTTATTGGGGATTGTGGGGCTTCCCACAATGAGTCCACACAGTCTACCAGAGAGGTCACAAGGCTACACTGATATCCAAGTGTCACCCTTCTTCTGTAAAAGATTTTGGATTATGTGCCAAATGCCACATGTGCCAAGCAGTGATCAAAAGAGGTATCAAATGGTGAATCGGGGCCTCAAGTACATTACACAGACAAAGCTTTTTTTTTTTTTTAATAAGAATTTCTGATGTAAAAAATTAACATTGTTTTACATTTCTACCAGTAAAAGTACTACATTTTTAAATATGCCTGCGCAAAATTTAATTCCAGAAATCACTGAAGGAGCTCCTCCTTTATCCCATCACAGTTTTAGGAAAGGCCACACACTGTTGCCATTGATACTACTCACTGTTTTCCCCCTGTGCTGCTGATGCACAACTCATCAGAACAGACAAGGAAAGAGATCCAAGGAAATCACATCCAGTTCATAAGGACATGTGACTAACCAGTATTACCAGCCTTTCAATACAAGCACTTTCTTGGGCCATTCTCATACCTGTTCCATGCATGGTTTTGTCCCAGAGTGTCTGTTTTTAACAGCATAATTGGTTCTTTACAAAAATCACCATTGTACATGAAACAAACATAAGAAGCTATGCATCACATAAAGATTAAAAATCTTTAATCACAAAAGATGATGTTAATTTTAAGTTAAGCTACTGAATGAATAGTTAAGCAAATTTAGAGTTTGTAAGTGGCAGAAATGTTAAAAAAAGGAGGGAAAGATCAGTTGCTTTTTCAGTAATTCAGAGTGTGCCTAATTTGTCTTCTTCTAAAATGAAAGGTCATTATTTACCATTTTGCTCCTTCATAGCTAAGATGGAATTCAAAACATACATAATTTTGCCAATAAATTAAAATGGCCTCATTCCCCAAGTGACAGGAACTTCAGCTACATCAAAGAAAGCAGTGTTCTGCAAAAATCAACCTGTCTTCACATACAGATCTGCAAAAGCATTCTAGAAGAGAATGTTCACTTGGCAGGGAACAAGTCTAGTCCCTATTTCCAAAACAATCTTGTAAATAAGAAAGCCCAGCTATCCCTACATACAAGTGGGTGGCCAATATTACAGTGTCATGCCCCGTCTCATCCATCATCAACCAAGATAAATGGCAGGCCCTCGCTTAGCACTATCTTCCTGACATTATTTTATAGCTTGTTCATTAGATTACATCTCTGAAAGATGCAGGGGTCCATTTCAACACTTTCAGGCCAAGAAAAAACAGTATCCAAGTCTCTCATTTCTTAGGAACTGCTCTCAACTACAATAAACATCTCTATCACTGGTAGAAGAGAAATCCTATTACATTAGAAGTTCACCCATAGAAAAAGAGATCAGTGCTTTGGATTTCCAGTGCACAGAGCTGATTGTACTCTAAAGCTCATAAATTCAGACATCCTACAGTGCTAGCATGCCCATTTCAGCAAGGTGGAAGCCCCAGAGAAATGCAGGATGACTTTCTCTTTACTTGTTTTGCAGACACAACGTCTACTGGCTATGTTAAAAACACAGTGAGCATTACTTTAAAAGTTGTGGCTGCAGAGAGACATCAAATGGATTTCCTGACTTTCAAATGCCTTTTTAATCACCTTCAGTGCAGCAGCAGGCCTGCAAGAAAATGCTTAGCAGAACCACAAACTTTGAAGGAGCCATACCAACAGAACGTCAGGGTTGGCAATGAAAAGCAGGATAGTCAAAAGCAACAACCAGGAACTAATTTAAACAGCTTTGTCAAGACATGTCAAACAAGGAAAGACAAAAAAAATTGTCACTGGGCAGAGAGAGCTCTTTTCAGACAGATCAGCTTCTGAAGAGAGGTTCTGGAAGAATCCCAAAGTTGTCATTAAAACCAAAAATCCTCACTTCTTACACAAACTGTTAAGCCTTAGGCTAGGAATAATTTTCAAAGCAGTGACAGAGTCTGCTTTATTTTGCATCATTGTGAATAGATAATAATTTCTGGAGAAGTTAACGAGCAATGGAAGCTGGAGAACAGGCTTTCCTTCAGTGTTCAGACACACAAAATCACAAAGTCATATGCAATGACAAGTCATTCAAGCTCTCTTTTATTTAGAACAAGTGTTTACATTCAGTATGTCTCTAAGGGAGAGGTGCAGACAATGGTCTCCAGTCTTCCTACTTATCTCTTACAGATCTTCTTATGCAAACTCTATAAAAAATTGCCTGAAAAATCTGTCCAGTCAGGTAGCTGTGTGCCATGATGAGAGATGCGGTGCTTAAACATAGCTGGAGGGACTCTGGGGCTGGAGAAACCTGCCTTTGATGATCACAGATCATAGTTCCCATCTGACAGGCAGGTGGCATGATGAAACCCTTACACAGGCACGGCAAACAGGCAAAGTACTGAAGGTAGGCCAGCAGACAATTCCTCCAGTGTCTCTGCTACATATTGAATATGCAGAAATACAGGGCACAGCACAAGGCAAAAATTTATCTTTGTAACCAAGCTAACGTCTCGTATCTATTAGCACGAGCATTGGCACTTCCCTGAGGGTAACAGGGAACAGTTTTAAGTAAGGCCTCACTTGTGAAGAGATCAAGTATAAAAGGGTAAAGGATATCATCCATTAAATGTTATGGATTAAAATATAATAGGGAATGTTCAATATAAACTGGAAAATACAGGAAAGCCATTTCAAATATTTTCATATATCACATGAATTACTCTTTTTGCTATTTGAACATACCAAACACTTGCACAAGCAACATAAAAAAATATTCATTTTGGAACAATTTAAACTTCTAGATGAATGCTGATCACTCGACACAGATTGAAAGATGAGTTCCCTAATCATTCATTACTAAAACTAGACTAAATATGAATTTAAATCTGTTTTTAAAATGGATTTTTAATCAATGTTGTTAGTCCTTCTTTTTTTAAAAACCTAATAGTGAGATGCAAGCAATTCAGGATATTCTAATAAACATTCTATTTCATTCCAGGGATACAATACGAGAACAGAAAAACAGGAAATTTTACCTCTGTTCATGGGGCTTTCCTCCTCTCTGCCATTTACTGACTTGATCTTTAACATCCCTTAAGGACAACAAGAGTTTTGCAAATAATTAAGTGAATGTATTCATTTTACAGATAATGTATGGCTATAAAAACTACCGTTTTTCCACATGTTAATAGGAATTTTAGTCACACCCAGGATCAGCAGCAGTATGAGTAGAGTGTTTCATAGTAGTATATCAGATGCTGACAAGAAAGCCTGATAGTGATCAATTCAGGACCTGTTCTAAGTCTTTTTAATGATCTTCATTAAGCACAAAACATGGTAGTAATTTTATTTTAATATCAATATTTTTATCAGAATGCTTCTAAAAAATACTGAAGCAATTACTTTTATTCATCAGTAATTCTTAAATTTGATCCACACTGCATTCTGGAAACAAAAGTGGGAATTCTCTTTGAAATCCCCCTTCCTAAGGGAGGTTCCTCAATCAAAGCACTCAGCAGGAGCATCGTCTCGGTGCAATCACGCACTGACACCTAGTGAATGCTCGCAGTTAGGAGATCCTGGCGCTCATCTCATCACCCGGCACAAGCGTTACCAACACGCACACAGGATGCTTCAAACACGGTGCTTCCCTTCTCCCAATTAGGGAGACATCAGGATGTGCTGCACTCCTTGTACACGAGCATGAGAAGAACATACAGCGTCTGACCTGCTCAAAAACCTGTATGTCCCCGTAAATGAGCCACTACTTTGGTTTATTTTTCACGCATGATGGCAGCCTAATGATTAGTGCTCAGTATGGCAGTGAGAACAAGCAGACAGACAACTTCTTCGAGATGAGATGGATTCTGCAAACCCCCAACTCCACTCCGGGAGTCAGCTGGCTCCACACACACAGCACAATTGTTTTCTTTCCATTATGCAGCAGATGGTGCTGGAGATGATCTGAAAAGCCCTTAAACGTGAACGGCACATGCAGAGAAACAGTGGAGACTGCAACCAGAGGATTTATAGCCGAGAACAATCTGGGGTCAGTGATTATGTCATCACATTGTCACTCCTAATGCATCTCAACAGAGATGCAGAAGCTAGCTGTTGGACCCATTCATCGAGCTTCGTGCACAATCACCAGCCTCACATCCTCACCAGAAACAACAGAAAGTGCCTGACATGATTACTCAACTCCTCTTATTCTTTAGTTGCATTTAAGGGATCCCTTTGACCAAACTTCTCACATTTCATCAGCCTAAAATCCAAGATAGCAACTATCTGTTCTCCTGAATTCTCAGGGAGCGCTGGACAAATTATTCAGTGAAAACTGCACTGCCTAGTATTACAAGCAAAGCCAGAAAAACAAATGCCAAAATAAGCCTTCAAGCTCTTACAAGTGGGTTGAGGTTGTGTTAGGGGAGGAGGGGCAATGCAATACACTGCCAGATGCTATCCACCACCATAAATCTTTTCAGATTCATGTTCAAAATTCCAGTTTTCACAGCTCCATTTTCTTGAATTTCCAAAGAGAATGTTCCAGAATCACATACAGCATTATGAATTATATACCACTGCAGCCTGTAAGCATTTTTCCAATATTAGCACGGAATTGACTTTGGTGGGTGGAAGTCAGTTGGAAGAAAAAGTTAAAATTAGTCATTCCAGAACTTCTAGCTTCACTTGAAAAAAAATTATGTGCATCCAGGGTATTCATGATAGGCTCAATTTCTCTCTCATGTATATGCAAGTTATTTTGTTAGAGCTATAATGTACAGAGGTGATAGCACTAGTGAAAACTCTGTTACAAATGGGTATTTGGATTAAGTTATTATCTAAATACTAGGTTGCCCTTTCCTGTACGATCCTTCTCCAGCAGAACTGCCTGTCTTTGGATGATTATCTCGCGTTGTAAAGATCAAAGTGAGGTTTTATGATTCCATAATAATCCCACATCTGTGGGTAGTGACAGTGGCAGGGGGAAACAGAGGTCTCCCAGCCCAAACCGTAAAGACCAGCAGGCCACTGGCAGCTGCCTTTACTTCCCAAATTTGTTTTTAATACATCTCTAAATTACCTTCCACACACAATGAGGATAAATTTCTTAGATGTACTTCTCAGAGGTTTTTACAACATTAAATTATCTAGTGCTGTTTGTTTCAGCAACTGTATATAATTCCCTTTTTCTTTTTTACCAGTTACAAAATAGAACAACGCAAACTAAACTGTGAGGTTATGAAGGGAACTTGACACATCTGAATAACTGGCTCCCTATTTTGGAACATGTGCTCAGAAGGAAAAACAACACAGAAAACCTATCTAACTTACAAAAAATGACCCAAGCAGAGTTACTCTGTATCAAGCCCTATCCTATAGCTGTTTGGTTCAAGATACATCCTGAATGTCCTGTACCACTTGTGCTCATCTGAGATGGTGAGGGACAGACACTGAAAAACACAGAAAATTACTGCCACTGTTAATCAATTTTAATTTGTGAATTGGGTGCCATAATTTCAGATCCTTCACTTAAAAAAATCTAGTGTAAGTCTGTTGAAGAAGTAAATATTTGATGAATGCATCTTGGAAACAAGTTCAAGCCAAAGGAAACATTAGCAGAATGCAAATCCTGAGCAACTAAACTCTCATTACTTTTTATAAGCATATACAAAGTTCACAAATATATAAACATACAAATTTCTAGGTGTATGCAATGTTCTCCTGTTTGTTGAGACTGTATCTGGAAGACTACATGTTTTCCTATGCTGTCACTACAGTAAGGCTTGGCAATTTTTCCATCATTTCTTATACCATGTTAAAAATTAGAACAGGTAACTGTATTCCTGTCAATTAGGAATTCAGATTTAGGTGTAAACATATGAGCAAAACACAGATGATTAAGGGGAGGGACATGAGGGGAAACAGCAGAGTGCCTGATCAGCTTTCAATGATCAAAATTTCTTCCGTAATAAAGAACATTTATACCCCCTCAAACCAGTATCCTGCTTCGCAGTTCAAAAATCCCTGTTGCCATGGGAACTGCAAAAGAAGCCAGTTGTGACATAGCAAGGCTTTAACAGAAACAAGTCTGCTGTGAAATGACCAACAGTCCAGGGTTTTGTATAAAAAATGCTCAAGTATTTTCAACCTGAAAACAAAATGCTACTTCAAATAATACTTCCAAATCCTCCTTCCACAATATCTTGCAAATTTTCACTAAAACTTGATCATATATACAGACATTGTTTATACACAGGAAGGTAAATTTTTATTTCAAATCTACTACATCCAGTGCAAAAATACCTTATTCCAAAAGTGTCTTTTCCAGATATATTTGGTACAAAGTGTACATTAATGATTTACATTACTGTACTTTGTGTAGAGGGACTGAGCAAACAGATATCAAAAAAACCAGAAGAGACAAAAGACTAAAGCACACATACACACACACAAATACTGCATAAGACAAACTATATAAAGGAAGCCTTCTAATGCAATTGTTTAAAACAAGATTTCAAGGGTATACACGCAATTTGCCCTTCATATCTGTGCTCTCACCAGGTAACAAAATCCAGTGCTTGATTACTAAAATAGAGCACCATGCCTTTTGAGAAGGCTGTTGGCACTTCAAAGCAAAGTGAAAAAGCAGTGTCAAACCCAGAATCATGCAGTTCCCACTTGAACACAAACAGTTCACAGAAGTGTGAATAAAAAACCCAACAGGCTGATCAAAGGATCCATGTAATAACATGGAATTCATACTTTCAAACATAACCCTTTCAGTACCCCACTATAATCTTATCGAGACACTAGATTTATTTTCCTGTCAAACACGTGTATGATACAAAATGTCTCAAGAGCACCACATGATAAGTACTGCACTGAAATGATGTGACCTCTAGGTCACACACGCAGAGTTGTGACACAACAATGAAGTTGGGGAGAACCCTGAAGAAAACAGTTTTGCAAAACAGTTACCTACAAAAACTGCTTTTATATGTCAAAGCAGTATCATTTATGTTTAAAATACCTTTTAACACTGTAACTACTTAAGTACCAGATAATGACTAATTTTAAAAGAATCCCAGGAAACTAGGTTTTATCTGCAGTCTGGCTCATGGTTCCAGATTGCTCTGCGGAACCATTAATTAGGAAATACATTCTTTTTTATCTCCTCTAACAACACTTGCTTATCAGACAGCACATTATACAGAATGTATTATCACTGAAACCAATTAGTTTGGATTACCTTCACTTCATCCCCCTCCCTGGAGAGCAGGTAAGAGCAGCTACCTCCAGTTTGGCCATGCCCACTCTCCTTTTTGACCTAGCCTGCACACTTTGGCACAGAACTGCCCAGGTCTTGCAAAATGCTTGGACAAATCATCAAGTAACTGAGGATATTGAGAGTAATGGAAGGCATTCCCAACAGAGAGGGTACTTGCCTGGGAAATGGAAAATGCAACTTTCTTTTTTACCTTTCAAAGCCATACAGCAGACAGGATGATGGGGAGGGGGAGCAGCAATACCTGCACCTTTATTAAGGTTTGCAAAAGTATTCAAACCGGCCTGAAGAAGTCATGCAATTTGCAACAAAGTGAACCAGTTCAGTGAGAAAACCTTTTAAAGGTAAAATTTTACTTCTAGAATAGTGGAGCATTATTCATTTGACATGTTTTTAGACTTAGCAAAAATATAAGTTTCCTTAAATGGGTTGTGGGGTAAGAAAGTAACTAACACAGTACAATGATGCATACTAGCAACAGCAAAATCTAAGGAAAATATTAAATCTTCTAGAGCATTTTACATGCACATATCAGTCCTTCACTTAACACTGCATGTATTTGATGAATCCTTTTTCCAATAACACAAATGTTCTACTTTTCTCAGATTCATACACACATTATGAAGATATCTTTACAGCCAGAGACATCTGTGAGAGACTGAAGTTTAGAGACACGCTGGAAAGAATGAGGCACATTCTCCACACCCCACCCTTGGAACCCCAAAACCAACTCCTGAGTGGCCAAGTGACAAGAAGTCCCACCTGGGGGAAGGGTCCAGGAAGGCCAAGGGGTATTTAAGGCCAAACACAAGGCAATCAGATGTCTTGGAATTTTTAACTGAATACCACAGGAATCCAGGAGTTGGTATCTATATGTGTCCTTTTCTGTATCTTTTGTCTTTCTTTCTTCTTCTAACTCTTTTACGAATTTTCAAGGAACTTAAAATTTAACTGGCTTAGAGTTTGCTAAGTAGAATGGGCCAAGTTAATGCTTTGAGAAATGTTTTATGCTGCTAGAATGCTGCATTAAACCATTTGTCAAAGTTTCTTTGATTTTCTGAAGCTGCCAATGAAGTTCTTCTTGTTGTTTTTGACCTCTTGAGAATACCTTGTCAATATTTCTCCTTCGCATCTAACTTGGAGTACACGAACAACCACAAGCCCTTTTCAATGTCTCACTGAGCAAGTTGCTTGGGGCCTTTCAGCATCCAAACCTTCTTATCCTCCTGTTTCTCTGAATTAGTGTGCTGGGTTTGGCTGGGACAGTTAATTTTCTTCACAGCAGCAGGTATGGTGCTGTGTTTTGGATTTGTGCTGAACTCAGTGCTGGTAATTCTAGGATGCTTTTGTCATTGCTGAGCAGTGCTCACACACAGTCAAGGCCTTTCCTGCCCCTCACATGGCCCAACCAGTGAGGAGAATGGGGGTGCAAAAGGAGCTGGGAGGGGACACAGCCAGGACAGCTGTCCCCAGCTGACCACAGGGATTCCCACACCACACGGTGCCATCTCAGCAAACAAACCTGGGGGAGGAAGGGGGACGGGGGGATGTTTGCAGTGACAGCATTTGCCTTCCCAAGTCCCTGCTGTGTGTGGTGGAGCCCTGGCTGAGCTGGAGATGGCTGAACACTGGGCTGCCCATGGGAGCTGCTGATGAGTGCCTTGTTTGGCTTTGCTTGTGTGCACAGCTTCTCCTTCACCTTCTGAACTGCCTTTACCTCAAACCACGAGTTTTCTCACTTCTACCCTTCTGACTGATTCCCCCATCCCACTGCTGGAGTGCACAAACAGCTGTGCAGCATTTAGTTGCCATCTGGGGCTAAACCAAAACCATCAGTCACTATCAGCCACCTGTGGAAGATTCCCTTATAGAAAGTAAAGCAAACCACAGTTCAGCCCCCTTCACTTTGAACACATGGACTGATGGAGTACATCCGTGCAGTAACATCTGTCTGTGGTTAAAGCAAGCTGTGCTATCTGTGTGACAAGTGCCAAACAAGACTGTCTGCTGATCTGCAGCATCTCTACAAGACCATTTGTTTCCAAAATACAACAATTTACAATAGTGAATGTGTGTTGTAACACACATTATAACCTCCTGCAGTTGCTTATTGCTTCTTCCCTCCACAGCCATTGCTATGAAATCACAGAGGCAGGAAATAATTTCAATTTGTCATTAGAACAATCTCCCAGAAACAAAAACCTGAACACTAAGAGGCAAGACCTATCACAAAGATAAATTCACAGCAAGGTAACAGTGCATGCTGCAAACACTCCTCAGACTATTACACAAGTAAGGGTCCCCAAAGAGTGAAGAAGCCAGTCTACATTCAAGTGCTTCATATTCAATATATATTACCAAAACACAAACAAGTTTCCCAAAATTCAACCAAACTTCCACCATTTATTTCAGGAAGTTCTATTTATTTCATAGTAAAAGCTAAATAGATCTTAAAAGCTTTATGATCTGTAAGAACACTCTAAAATAAAGCATGCTTAGTCACAAACTATCCACGTTTTCCCATTCTGCTGCACTTAACTGCATAACAACCAAATTATGATGAGATTTTTCGTGACTAGTCAGAGATGTTGCTGAACTAACCTGAACTACTGTTCAAACAATAAACACAAAAATAACATATTGAAACAATAGCTATAGATAAGAACAGGCATACAGAAAGGGCAGACCTTTCCTTACAGACAATCTCTAAAAGCTGCATTTTAGAGATTACTTCAGCCTGCTTTTCTCTGATAAGACTAAAAAGCACAGAAGTTGTTCTGGAGTCACCCTAGAGTATGTCACTCAGAATCTTTGCCCTTGGGTCTTTATTTACATTGTCACTTTTCAGGGTAAATATACTGAAATATACAAATCCCTTACAGCTTTATTTTGCCACATACGCTACATAAAAATCCATTCTCTAATTTGCAAACTGATAACGTAAGAGTGACAAATG